>OX452983.1:10392675-10957520 GCA_949699065.1 Metalampra italica
CCGCACATCAGTGGTAACAAAACCAGTATAAACTGGTCTCGCGTAGTATTGAAACTCCCTGATAGGCTAGGCCAGCTCAAGGTCAAAGTGTATCCACTGATGTGCGGTCGACTGTACAGGCGACCGCACGCCAGTGGAAACACTGACCTTGAGCTGGCCTAGCCCATTAGGGAGTATCAATACTATGAGAGACCAGGTTATACTGGTTTTGTTTCCACTGAAGTGCGGGGTTGTTAGGTGGGAGTCATGTTCGGCTTTAGTCATAATCTGCTTTTAGTCATGTTCTGGTTTTGTCATATTCTGGTTTGGTCATATTTATTCGCCTTTAGCCATATTCTGTTTTAGTCATTTTCTGTTTTAGTCAAGTTCTTGTTTGGTCATGAATAAAATCGTTTTAAGTCATATTCTGCTCTGGTCATATTCTACTCTAGTCATATTCTGCTTTAGTCATGTTCTGGTTTGGTCATACGTGAGGTATTAGTTTATAATATATAAAACCTTTATTGCCATTAAGTAACCAGTATTCATACTGGCTGATATGCAGGCTAATCAGTACCTATTTATTCGAATGTTATTTCACACATTGCTTGTCATTCTATTTGACAATCCATATTTCCTCGCCTCGTGTGATTTCCTGATGTCCTATAAATAAAATATTTTAGTTTTAATTATGGAAGAACCGATGGGTACAAGTGGTCGGTTGACATTTGTTGAAAGTGGAAAAGGGAAAAATATTTTGTTACACGATGGTTTTAAGTATACTTTGAATCTGATTAATAAAAGCGGATCTTCATACTGGCGTTGTTCAAAGAGAGATGTCTGTAATGGGTCGGTGACTTTAGACACAGAAAGAAAAAAAGTGTTGAAAGAAAACATACGTCATATTTGTGAGCCTGATTTCTCCAAAAACAAGATGCGAGAGCATATGGATCTGTGTAAGGAAATTGTCAAAGAAGTGTATCAACCGATACCAATTCTTTTTGAGTATGTTGTCGAAAAAATGTCGAAAGATAAAGAGGTAGATGTTGTTGATATTCCAGCGTTTAAATCTGTCAAAGATTCTCTATATAAAGTCAGAAACAAAGAACTGAATGTTCCAAAGACCACGTTCTATAAGACCACTGATGTAATAATTCCCCCTATCCTGGCACAAGACTTTTTGATTTGTGAAGAAATAGTTGACGGGGAGAAGATGTTAATATTTTCTTCGTTAAAGGCGAGAAAACTAGTTACAAAGCAGTCCAGTTTTTTTGCTGATGGAACGTTTTATATAACTCCTCGACCTTTTCAACAGTTGTACACCATCCAAACAGTAGTAGGTGCTCCTCCGTCATTTACTGTCATACCCGTAGTTTTCTGTCTATTGCCGAATAAGACAGAAAAAATGTACACAAAGTTATTTGAAATATTAAAACAAAAACTTTCGATGAACATAACTAATATGAAATTAGATTATGAACTGGCTGCAATTAATGCTGTACGCAAATGTTTTCCAGATGCTAAAGTGACCGGTTGCTTATTTCATTATAAAAAAGCGATAAAAAAGAAATCAAAAGCTCTGTCTATTGGAGAAACCCATGAAGGCCGTAAAATTATAAATATGTGCATGTCGCTACCGTTTCTGCCCGAAAATAACATATCCGAAGGGTGGTCATTTATTTTGTCAAATGCAAATAATATTCCAGATTTTCATAAATTTGAAGATTATTTCGAGAAGCAATGGTTGAAAATAAATTACATGAACTGCTTAAGTGTAGCTAATGATGTTCACCGAACGACGAGTGCGTTAGAAGGGTGGCATCGGAGAATTAAAACAAGATTTGGTTCCAAACCTAATATATGTAGATTTACGGCATTGTTAAGAAAAGAAGCCACCCATTTTGACATCAAAATTCATCAGAGCAAATACAAAATTTATAAAACTACAACAAAAAAACACAAACAAAGATTTGATGCAAAAATAAAATCAGTTCTTCGCAAATTGCGTAAACAGCGGATATCTGCTCCTGAAGCTTTAATAAAATTCTCGAAGCTGTCTTTTTATTTTAAGAAAAAGTTGTTATTTTAAGTTTTTTTAGAACTGTTTCTTTTATGTTGCTATGTTTATGTAACAGGTTTCAGTATAAGTTTACTGTTTTTTGTTTATTTTGCTATGTTTAAGTAAGTTAGGTACTTGATTAATACTAATAAAATTGCTTTAGTTTATTTTATATTTTAGGGTTCCGTATTTCGTATAGTCTTGGTTTCACTGTTTAGGTGAAAAGTTGTATGTGCAACACGAAACCAAAGTTATTTACATTTCGTGACTTTTGAGTCCCTCACTACGCACAAGATTCTAAATTAGAATCACGAGCGTGAATCTTTCGCTTACTCGGGACTCAAAATTGTCACTCGATGCAAATATGAACTTTGCTCTCTTGCTGCACAAATAACTACAGAACATGACCAACGCAGAATATGACTAGGATAGAACATGACCATACGCAGAACATGACTAGGGTAGAACATGACCAACGCAGAACATGACTAGGATAGAATATGACTAGGGTAGAACATGACTAGGGTATAACATGACTAGGGTAGAACATGACCAAACCAGTATATAAATAAATATGACAAAACCAGAACATGACTAAAGCAGATTATGACTAAAGCCGAACATGACTCCCACCTAACAACCCGAAGTGCGGTCGACCGCACAAGGAGAAATAGTTGCAAAATAAATGTGTAACGATTTTCTTTTCATACTTGTGCTTTTTACCGATGGCGGCACGTCAATGGAAACAAAACCAGTATAACCTGGTCTCTCGTAGTATTGTAACTCCATAATAGGTTAGCCCAGCTCAAGGTCAAAGCGTTTTCACTGACTTGAAACGGAAAAAAGTTTTTTAAAAAATTTGCCAATGCATTGAGGTAATATAGAGTAGCTATACTTCGAACAAAAGTTATGGTATATAATTATACACAGACCTATGTTATGGTATAACTAGACGACGGCGGGCGGGGCACGCGGGGTGCGCGCGGGGGTGTCTCCGTTCTCATAGATAACATTCAATGCGCACAGATGCGATTTTGTCTGAATATGAATGAATTTCACCGAAATATGGCCGCCGCGCCACGTGAGTTGGTGCCAATGACCACCAACTCGTGTAGCAAACAGTGTCTTCTCTAGTACGTAGTACATATACCTCGATGTACCAATGTGGAATTGTAAAAAAAAGTATACGAAAATTGTACGATTGTGACCTACGCATGCTGTGGCATATGTATGTCCCCCGCGTGGGTGTAGCGTGGGCGCTACACTACCCACGGAGGACGTAAGTTACGTCGTATTGGCGTCACAATTACGCCCAGGGGGGTGATTTTCGCGCGACCAATCAGTTTCAAGGTTACACTCCAAATGGAAAAGCCGGGGTAATCATTTTCGAACTGTTTCATATTTAAATCTTGAATAACCTGTTACCTGCCTGTTACAGACCACAGCGCAAACCAAGACATGTAAACAATGACAAAAGAAACTGAAGGAGATACATACATATTTTAATTTGTTGAGCGTGCCGATTCGCCATATTGTGTTTGATGCTGTTTACAATGAAATACAGGTGTTTTCGTGTAATTTTGTGGGAATCGTGAGATTTACTGGGCTTTAATTTCTTTAATTCCGATGTGGACCAATAAGAAACATGTCAAAGTGTTCAATAAAACAGTGTAGTGCCAGGTCAATCGTCGGCCATTTTATGATTTCCCAATGCAAAAGTATAAACGCTTTTTTGTAATATGCCCGTAATATCTCTGTCATCCTTAACGCAGTATGGAGTTTCTTTTGTCATGTAAAGCGTTAGGTTTGAAAAAATAATAATTTTGCAAGGTATGAATTTAAAAAAGACTTTGTTTCCATGGCCGTAAAACCCATTATAAAAAAAAGGGCGAGAACCGGGCGCCGGGCGGAACCAAGGTGTCATGTTTGTTTACTGTGCATTAGTGAACTGAATTATATTGAAAGCTGCTATCACTTTTGCGAGTGTGTAAACCTTAGCGCAAATCGCCAACTAAATAAATAAAAAATACTTATTTTAAATGTGATATGGCTTTCTTGTAACCAAGCCAAAAATCCTTTAAAAAATGTGTTTTAAGGACAAAGTCGACAAACTGGTCGTGACGTCATGGCGACGTTCCGTTATGACGTAGACGACCCGTGGGCTGCCCACGCAGATGAACGACAATACGGGACCAAAGCGGGATTATTTATGTGCCGCTTTGTTGAGAATATTTTCACGGGATTCCTATATAAATAAATAATCTTTTTCGTCCCACGAAAATTCCCACTGTAATTAGTTGTCTTGAATTGACAGCGTCGATACTCGATAATGCTTACGTGAATAGTGCTGTCTCTTTTCGACTAATAACGAAAGACAGAGAGATATAGATACAGTTTTTGCTAGCGAGTACTGACGTTTCCAACTCATGGTAGGGTACTGTTGTCCCGTTGGGTAGTCCCGTGGCGGGACTAATGGTTTTATTTTTCTATTTTCGATAATTCTTATAAATCTTGAATTTTTCCAAAAAAAAAAGGGCAAAATAAAATAATGCAAAAATAAAAATACAAATAAATATATTTATGTACAACATTCTATGCTATATTTACAAGTTGTATTTCATTTCGCTCTTCGTCAACTTGTCAGGTACAATCAGCAACGAAAATAAATATACGACTGTTCGGAATAAGCACAGTGAAGTGAGTCACAAAAAATATGTACACAATTTGTATCATTATTATTTTTATCGAACCTTAGGTACGTATAGTTATTTTATGTTTGAATAATGTACTAATTAACACTGTTATTATATTATAATTGCACTTGACAAATATATGTACAAAGTAAATATTTCATCATCAGCCTGCACTAGTCCACTGCTGGACATAGGCCTCCCCCAAGGCGCGCCACTGAGTCCGATCTTCGGCTCTCCGCATCCAGTCACTGCCAGCCGCCCTGCGCAGGTCGTCGCTCCATCTAGCCGGGGACAGATGTGACCAGCCCCCTGCCACTTCAACGTGCTAACCCTTTGAGCTATGTCAAAGGCTTTGGTTCTCAAGTAAATATTTACATGCAGAATATATCTTTCGTTGCTGACTCTAACCGAACGGCTTACATAAATGGTAAAAGAACCATTTTAAATAAGTATATGTTGACGGGACTTGATATACGACGTAATGGCGATCAATATATTGTTTATCAGTTCTGATTTTTGACAACAAATGCAAACACATTCGCCTATTTAAACCCCGTAGGTCCAGACGTCTACGACTTTCCCAAAATTACTATACTTTAAAAAAAGACTAGGTGTTTTCCTAAAATGACAAGATGACAAAATGACCACATCTTGACGTACACTTGATAGCAGAATTATCAAAATCATTCATAATCATACACATAATCAACTTTACTTCATATGGGCGAGCATCCAAAATGCGAACCTAAGGTTGGCAAACCTTTTCTGATCTCAACTGTATTCTTAGATAAAACTGAGACACTCGTATTAAAAAAAAACCTAAACATATTTTTAAAATGTACAGAAAAAAGTATTCAGTCATAGACTAGTACAGGAACCGATCGAAATTACACGCAATTAAACGTCACACGGCGTGCCTATACTACCGCCTTTCTAATCTGTGGAAGAAGTACGCCATGGGCGCCGACACCAACATCATGGCGACCACGCATGCGACCACCACCAGCATACTGTCCCACGTGGTCACCACGATAGGCTGCACAATAACAGGCTGCTGCCGCTCTGGTGAACAGACGCACGGTTTAGACCTATCAGTTCTCTGGTGAGAAAACACTGAGTCATTGTCAGTCCCCTGCTCCTTCTGACTGTGGTTTTTATGTTGCTGATTGTCCCTCGCCGACGTAGCTTCGATGTCAATCTCTCCGCTACACTCACGAGATTCGTCTGACGTGAGACTCGATGCTTTGGGATCGCTTTTTTTAAAAAGCCTGTCTTGCTGTCCCGTTTTCTCCGTCGGTTTCTTTGGCGGTTCTGTCAACAGCGGTCTGGGGATGCGACCGGTTGACGGCGACCTTCCAGCTCGACCTGTCAAACTCGGGCCGTGGTTCGTATTCACACCGCTGTGCGGGTTAATTCTTTGGGACGACTTTCGCTCCAATAACTGTCGCGACGAGGAGGTGCCTGGGGACAAAAGGATGGGGTTGAGGTCGGGAGTGGAGGACAAAGGTGGTGGGGGTCGAAGGAACAGAAATGATGTTTGGATGGTGTTTTTGGGTACTTGTTTTACAATTTCACGTATTGGCATTCAGAGAGTGCGCCTTTCACATTTTGCGTACTGACATTTCGCGTATTAGGCTTTCGAGATTTTGCGTATTTGGCATTTCGCATATTTGGTATTTCGCGTATTTGGCATTTCGTGTATTTGGCATTTCACGTATTTGGCACTTCGCGTATTTGGCATTTCGCGTATTTGGCATTCCGCGTATTTGGTATTTTGCGTATTTTACTTTACGCGTATTTGGCATCGTGCGTAGCGTAGTACGGGTATATTGGGTTGTTGGTGTCATGCTTTAAAAGGACTACAAACAGATAAAGAAATAAAATCCAAATGATAATATACGATCCGACGAAATTCTACAAAGTCAACGTTGTCAATCCCCCTCCCATCCCACCCAAAGAGGTCCAGGGGGGGATTTGAAACTGGACAGAGCCAGGGGACAAAGTGATTATCATTTAATTAGACGCCGAACAGATGCGAGATCTAAGGCTTAAAAAAGGTCATTTCGAAGATAAAACAGATCTCGAACAAAATTGTATAAAGTTTCAAGTATTTTTTGTTTAAAGGTTTATATAATATTCAATACTGACGGCCCGCGTTAAAAAGTATTCCGTTTGTTATTCCAGGATATAAGCTATTACTGTACCGAGTTTCATCGATATTCGTTCAGCCGTTCTGAAATCTGTGGCAACAACAAATATCCACATTCTCGTTGTAAGTAAATATAATTTGTAAAAATTTTGCAGTGCCCTAACAGGGTTCATGTGTCTGTCTGTTATGGGATCCCTAACCGATCATGCGGCATAATTTACGTGAATTATGATGCTGCATGATGGACGCTTAAACTTGCTATCAATCACATAGTACAGTGAAGCAACGGCCAGCACGTAGTTTGCATGTCATGCACGTCAATCACTACAACTAGACGGTCATGAGTGACAGCACGTAATGCAAGTCATGCAGCATGATCGTGTAAGAAACACTTTACAAATTTTAATACTAAGATCTTTATGTTTCACAAGACGCAATAAATAAACTACGAATTATCGCAGGATAGTCGGAAAAATCTGATCATTGCGATAATCCTAGGAATTATTGGAATCTAAGACAGATCTTCGTAACCAAGAAGTTTCGAATCTCTTTGGTGGCACGCGCGCTCCCTGTGGAGTTCGCATCTTGCATATTTAGTATCGGAACCTATGGTGCCAATAACCGGGGGGGTGCGGACAAAGGAAGCGGAGTAGCGGGAGGAGGTTGCTAATACAAATTTATATGGAGTTTGAAAATGAGACTGTGTGAGTGAGTTACAATACTGTAATCCATTTGATACGATACGCTTCTTTTACGCCTCTATAAGAAGCCGCGGCCGCCAACCAAAGAGATCCTAACTCTATGTTCGTAATCATCCGAGCTATTGTCGGGATATACTTAACCTAACTTGCAAGAAAAGGCGGGGGTAAAGCATAACCTTTGCTCATCCACTCGACGATATCGAAGGCAGCCGTCGTTTCTCACGGTAACAGTTCAATTTAAAACATTTACAACTTCCACCCGTAGCGACCTAAATTGCCTGTTAGTGCCAGTCCTAGTAATAATTTAGTAACTTTACTGTTACGAAGACTTTAAAGGGAACCAATTTTAATATTGGAAGTCCTACTAATATTATAAAGGCGAAAGTTTGTAAGGATGTTAGGATGTGAGGATGTTTGTTACCCTTTCACGCAAAAACTACCGAACAGATTTTTATGAAACTCGGTACAGTGATAGCTTATATCATGGAATAACATTAGGCTACTTTTGAACGCGGACAAAGTCGCGGGGCGTCCGCTAATACCCCCTAAGTAACAAAACGTTTACATATAGAGGGCGCTGTTTCACAATGTACACGGAAAAACTTTTCTACGCGGGCGAAGCCGCGGGAAAAAGCTGGTAAGTCATATAATTGAATCGGTTATTTCAAAGAAGACATTAGACACAGGCTTGTTTTTCAGGAAACATTATTATGTTTCTTTTGCAATATACATAAGTGGGCGAAAAATTAGAAACAGGGCAAGATTTTCATACAATCGAGGTCACTTTGAAGCCATGGTTCTCCGTGAAGGATTGATCGGGGCGTGATCTGATGACGGTCGTCGAGAGAGTAGATGGAGGACTTTAAAATCGCTATAGATATCCAACCGTTTGGAAGCACGGTTTCCCAAAACGTATTTCCAGGGGAAACAGCTAGTTTTGCTGAAACTCAACATCAATTGTCGAATTTTTAGAAGTACGTCATCATCATCATCGTCAGCCTGCACTTTTCCACTGCTGGACACAGGCCTACCAAGGCATGCCACTGAACCCGATCCTCGGTTCTCCGCATCCAGTCACTGTCCAGCCGCCTCACGCAGGTCGTCGGTCCATCTAGCCGGGGGACGTCCCACACTACGCTTGTAAGATGAATACGGTAGCGCCACTAACCTGGCTGGGAGTGTCGATGCGGCTCGGCGGCGGTCTGCGAGAGCGGTTCCACATTCCGCGAGAGTATCCGCCGCAGCTCGCGGTTCCGCACCGGGCTCTTAGGGCTCCACGGGTCCAGCGCCACCACGTCGTCGCGGTGCACCTCCATCATGAACGACTCGATCAGCTCCTTGCCTGTACCAAAGCGTATACCGTCAGATCTGGACTTTGACTTTAAAGTGTGATGACGCAAAACCTCTGATAACTTCATAACATCAGCCTGTAGACGTTCACTGCTGGACAAAGGCCTCACCCAAGGATCTCCACGACGCCCGGTCCTGCGCTAACCTCATACAGCCGGGTCCCGCGACCTTCACCAGATCGTCGGTCCACCTTGTGGGAGGCCTACGCTGCGTGTTCCGATACGCGGTCGCCACTCGAGAACCTTTCTGCCCCAACGGCCGTCAGTTCTACGAGCGATGTGCCCAGCCCGCTGCCACTTCAGCTTCGCAATTCTTTGAGCTATGTCGGCGACCTTGGTTCTCCTGCGACCTTGGTACTCAAATGCAATAACATATTTGTGCCTTTTATCTTTCGTCTTTTTGATTTGATTATCTTTCGGTCGCAGCGAACGGCTTCTTTACGAACTTTACTTTTCATTCTTTTGTAAAGTATTGCTATGTTGTAGGTACTATTATGTATGTATTCTATGGTTATGCGTGCGCGCAGGGAGTAAAGAACAACATTCCAACAACAACAAACCAGTTGAAGGTTGTTGACGACTGTAAACATCGCTTTTACATGTCGGCAATGCGGCTATGCAAAAAGAAACAGGTATACCTACGAAACAGGTATTTCTTTTTACCATAGACCTTGGAAATGTGGTAAATTTTTTCATTATTATTATTTCATAACAAAAAATGTGTGTGTGAGTCCACCAAAAAACGGATTGGGGAACAACAGATCCCATAGGGTCCAAGTGTCGCCGGGGACTTCTGGTCCCTTAGAAGAAAAGTTAATAATAATGTTTGGACAAATTTATACACGTACTGTTTAGTCCCAAACTATGGCGAAGCTTGTAAATGGGTGCTCAACAACTGATAAACATACATATACTTTTTAAATAAATACATACAAACCGAAATGCTCATCACAAAAATTTTGGCCCCGGGTGGGAATCGAATCCACAACCTCTAGCGCAGTAGGCAGGGTCACTACCAACAGGCCAGTCAAGATAGACTAAGATCACAGAAAAGATAGTAGCTACTCTAAAGCGGTCCCTACACGATCATGCTGCATGACATGCGTTACGTTTACGTGAATTATCATGCTGCATGATGGACCTTCTGCTTGCTATCAATCACTTAGTACAGTGAAGAGTACGCGCGATTGTCAATCAACGGCCAGCACGTAGTTTGCATGTCATTCGCGTCAATCACTACAACTAGACGGTCATGCATGAGTGACAGCACGTATCGCATGTCATGCCGCATGATCGTGAAGGGACCGCATAAGATCTAAATGTGTGTAAAAATTATCTTTGCAATTATTTTTTTTTCATTTTAAAAACTCACCCTTGGCTATGTTGGCGGCGTACTGCTTCATGGCGATCTTCTCGATGGTCCCCTCCAGGCCGAGGAAGTTCTTCACGTCGAGCACGGCCGTCTGCTCGAAGCACGTCCACTCTGGGTTCTCGGGGTGCACCTGGAGGGTCACACAACATGACCATAAAAAAAATCCGCATCAGGTAGAAGACAAAGTTAAATTTGCGGTTGCACAAACATGCTATGCCTACAAAACGTACGTGGTTACAATTTGGACAGCTGTATTATTTAACTTTGTTTCTGTCAAAAATTTCAAGTTTTGAATTTAATCCCAATCGGACCAAAGGTTTAGTCTCCAGAGCCAGGCGTGACGGACGGACGGAATTGAGTATATGTGGTTTTTCGGTACGTTATATGTGTTTATAGTTTATAGAACACATTTTCGCGAAAATTGGAAAAACCTTTTTTTTGGGTAATATAATATATATATAGTTTCTCTATAATTTTCTCTCCCTTAGTATCTACGGTACTGGGGTCGAGAACGTAAAAAGTACTAAACACAAGTACAATATTTTAGGTGAGTACTTTCTCATACTTGCGGCACGTGGTGCTTTAATCATGCCAAGGTTGGGTGAACGATGCTACCTATCTTATTTGCATTTAAATGGGCATGAATACATAATGGACTCGCCCGATAATTATAATTGTCATTTGAACGATACATTTTGGGCGACTTTCTCAGGGTTGAGACTTGAAAGCGACTTGAAAAAGCAACTTGGCCGGTTTTTATAAAATCTATGAACAAAAATCCATACTAATCCTACTTAATATTATATAGGCGAAAGTTTGTAAGGGTGTGAGGATGATTTACTGTAATAATGTCCAAGTCAAATCATACTTTAATGGCAATTATTTAGTTGCATGTCAAAAAATCCTACTAATATTATAAAGGCGAAAGTTTGTAAGGATGTGAGGATGTTTGTTACTCTTTCACGCAAAAACTACCAAACAGATGTTGATGAAACTTGGTACAGTGACAGCTTATATCCTGGAATAACATATAGGCTACTTTTTAACGCGGACAAAGTCGCGGGGCGTCCGCTAATACCCCGTAAGTAACAAAACACCTACATAGAGGACGCTGTTTCACAATGTACACGGGAAAAACTTTTCTACGCGGGCGAAGCCGCGGGAAAAGCTAGTATATACATCATGGTATATAAAAAGATGTCAATACAGAATACTAATACAAAATAACAATGTCAAGATTAACATAGAATGACAAAAATAAAAACAGAATAACCAACATTGGATAACAATAAAAAATAATTAAGTTAATAATTAATTACCTACACTACCTAGATAAAAAAAATTGAATAATGTCCAATCTGAAAAATGACCAAACTGCATAATGTCCAATCTGAAAAATACCCAAACTGAAAAACGTCCAATCTGAAAAAGTTTGGGGGTGAGGACGTTTGCTACTTCTTCACGCTGTAACGGCTGAACGGATTTTAATGAAACTTGGTGCAGTGACAGCTTATATCTTGGAATAACATATAGGCTAATGTTTACCGCGGGTAACTGTTCCCGCGGGAAAAATTTATTCGAGATCTCGTTGGTGGGCGACCGCGCTTCGAATCTTCATGTCTATACTAGTGACTTTTGATCGAACGCGCCAATCTCTGAAACTACCAGTCGGATTTGAAAAATTCTTTCGCATTTGATGGCAGAATTCTTGAGGAACGTTACCATCACGCCACCACCCTTAGGTTCCGCGGAAAACAGCTAGTAAAAAATAATAATACGTCCTTCAAAACGACCTTGTCGTATGTACAATCATTTCATTCTATTCACATCGATATTGAATGCTATATACCTAACCTATATTACTTGCTAACTAGCTAAAAATTATCTACCAATATAATTGGTAGCATTATTATAATTATACTGCGGAATTCGTGCTAAAATAGACTCTATTGTAACGTAGCAGGAACTGCTGGTTCATTACGTATAGGCATTCGATGACGATGTAAAATGTTATAATAAGGCCATGTTTCCACTGGGTAATTTGATTTTGCAGCTGATTCCACGCTGCAGTATAAAAATCGCGCGTTTTAGCGAAATGAAAACAATGTAAGGGTTGGTACAAAACTATAGTAGGTATGTGGACAGTTACGTAGGTGGACGGATAATTAGAAACAGGGCCAAATTTTCATACAAACAAGGTCAATTTGAAGCAATGGTTCTCCGTGAAGGATTGATCGGGGCATGATCTGATGACGGTCATCGAGAGAGTAGATGGAGGACTTTAAGATCCTATAGATATCCAACTGATCAGATAAGCCATTTGGAAGCAGCAACCTCCATCTACTCTCTCGATGACCGTCATCAGATCATGCCCCGACCATGGAGAATCATGGCTTAAAAGTGACCTTGTTTGTATGAAAATTTGACCATGTTTCTAATTATCCGTCTGCCTATGTATATATGCATTAAAGTAGGGTCCTTGTAACCAGGGTAATTGTAAACAGGGGTGATTGGAAACGAGTATTAATAAATTCTTTGGTATTCATACTATGGCGTAAATTTAATTATGTTTTAGGCAGAACTCCATAGTATATACATAGGTGGACGGATAATTAGAAACATTTCAAGATTTTCATACAATCGAGGTCACTTTGAAGCCATGGTTCTCCGTGTACGATTGATCGGGGCATGATCTGATGACGGTCATCGAGAGAGTACATAGAGGACTTTCAGATCGCTATAGATATCCAACTGATCAGATGAACCGTTTGTAAGCAGCATCGTCATGATTCCTCAACTTTAAGATTTTCATACATTTTTATGCCATTTTGCGGGTTTTTTTCTTCATGGCGATCCTGCTTTCAAACGGCTCATCTGGTCAGTTGAATATCTACAGCGATCTAAAACTCCTCCATGTACTCTCTCGATGACCGCCATCAGATCATGCCCCGGTCAATCCTTCACGGAGAACCATGGCTTCAAAGTGACCTCGATTGTATGAAAATCTTGATCTGTTTCTAATTATCTGTCCGCCTATGTATATCAAAGGATTTATTAATACTCGTCGTTTACAATTACCCTGGTAGACCCTACATTGACCTCACCTGTACCATATTATTATTCGATTTTATTATTATTATTCGTAAACTTGCCGTCGACTACTGAAGTAAGTACATTACATTACTGAAAAGATATCCGATGGCGGTCATCATCATCATCAAACATTTATAATGGGATTTTTGACTCAATTCAGCCAGAAATCATTTATGATCAACTTTTCTAAATGTTATATTTGCTGCGACTACCTAACTCATAACGCGACTAAATCGCCCGCAATAAAAGCACCCAGTGTGGGCAATGCCCTAATAATCCCATAATCTACACGTGTCGGTAATGTATGTATGATTAATATGAGAGGATGAGAGTTAAAGGGTGATTAAGTATATAAGTTATAATTATACGTACATTTATGTAACACTAATGAATAACAAATATGTATATATGGTATTATGTATGTAATGTAAAACATATACGAAGAGCATGAAAGATTGTAGAAATCCCGGACTGTGAGCAGACGCGCTCCATGCCCTCCCTCCAGCAGCGCAGTGATAGCAAACTCAACAAACGTTCTAACGAAATGCAACCGAGGCAACCTTTGTTGGTTGGCATCATAACAGGACACGAAGCCTGAACACAGGCACAACTTGCAGAGACAGTCTGCAGGAGAGCGAGACAGTGGGGCACGTGCTGCTACACTGTCCCGCAACCCAGGAATTCAAACCCGAAACGGGTCTGACAATAGATGACGACCTCTCGGTAACGAGCAACCTGCAACAGCGCTGCCATCGGCCGGAAGCCTTTCTCCACTACTTTATGTCAACTAAAGGCATACCTATTGATTTAATACGGCATTGTCCAACGTATCAACACTATAGACAATATCGACTAAAGCATGAACGATGTAAAACGGGGGATGAAACGCACATCCCACACCGCTGAGTCTGGAGACTTGAATTTTTGCACAAAGAATTCCCATATAACTCTGACGTTTGTTAAGAATGGGTTTTTTCAAAAATCAACCCCCGAGTGGCTGAAATCTTTAAAAACAATAGCTACTCACGAAATATCGACACTTCTCGAGGACGGACACCCTGTGCGCGAAGCTCTCGTTGGTGGCCTCGATCTCCAGCACCCGGTTCTTCAGGTCCAGGTGGTTCTTCTGCAGGAAGAAGATGCAGTCCACGCCGATCATCTAAGGAGAAACACACCGATGAAAGGACTATTTTACAAGAGTCTGTGGCGTGGTGGAAAGGTAAAGTCATTCTAGAACGTAACCACTGGTCACTTCTTCTACGGGAGGGCTCTAAAATGCCTTATGAAAAAGAAGAACTGAACGAAGACCCTGATGAAACACACCAGTTGTGACTGGATGTGTCTGTGACGCTGTGGAAAGGTAAAATCGTAATCACTGTTCATTACTTCTGCGGGAGGGTGCAAGAGGGTCCACCCCATGAAATCGAAGAACTGAACAAAGACACTGATAAATGTACCAGTTGTGATTGAAATGTCAACTCATTTTAGTACGTAGCCACTGTTTCGATTCTTCTATAGGTTATTACTCACAAGGGCGGCTTCCAAAGGAGGAAACATTTAATGGGCTACTGAGCGTAAAGAGTGGTTTCACAGATGTACGGGACACGCACATCACGCTCCGAGTCGCTGTGAAACGATGATCTAGCGTCTCACTTGTTTCACCGCTCCGGCAGCCCGTACGGGACTTCAGTGCAGCCGTGAAGTCAGCCTATGACAATCATGACCCATGACTGAGTTACTCAACTCACCTTCTTGATGAGATATGGCGCCTCGACGTTGAGCTGACACCGGCGGTCGGTGTGCCGCTGCGAGTCGTCCACGGACCAGCTGTCGTTGATGATGACGCAGTCCACCACCACCGGGATCTGGGGACAGTTGGGGAACCGTCGCTCGTACGCCTGCAACAATGTCACATTTTGCTTCAAACTGCCTCTCAGATTCCTAAATGTTCGTTATAATTTAAGTTAGTTTATACTAACATACATAAAAAAAAAACATACATACAGACGAACATAGAACCTCCTCCTTTTTGGAAGTCGGTAAAAATGGGGAAGACACTGACTCCTGAAATACAGCTTGATTAGTTTGGGAGTCAGGGTAGTCTCATCATTCTCTTCGCACACGCTCGCCGCGGGACGCAAGTGTTTCTCACGTGTCCGTCTGTCTCATAAGTCATCTGATCCTCTTATGTCAGTCTAGGTCATCCCCGGCTCCTATCATCAATCATTTTCGCTCGATATATTTGTGTCGTCATTCGTTCATCAATCAGGCTGAAAATCTACCCTGCAAATTGTTTCTCATTCATATGTTTGAGTTACAATCTATCCGTCATCACTTGTTTGCTCCAATTCCTCATAAACGTCGCGCCAAGCGCCATAAGTCGCAAACAACTAAAGTTTGATTACTTCACCAACTCCTTAATTGATAAGCTAACATGTGGAAAGCCATAGGGCATTTGGAAGTAAACCTGTGGTGCTCTCTTGGGAACATAGGATTGAGATCTAGATAGAAAATGCTACGTAATCAACATTTGAAAAGGACAAACAAAACCAAATTTTCCAACTATTGTTTTTTTTATATTATTTTGAGGCAGAACGATAAAAAATTCATCAAAAATATTGCAGCTGTAACGTGAAATGAGCAGTCCATCAGCTCTCTCTTAATAATAATCTGTCAGAGAGAATTAATTTTGTAATTTTTGTAATTTAAATTTTTTAATAAGCTGTTCAAATCTTAAAACGCCTGACATTCCCTGTGTCCAGCATTGGGCCTTGGGCTGTCGACGGCCTGACACTAGTCAGAGCCACGTGGAAGGGCGATTGGCGGGCGATCGATAACTGACCTATAGGTCGTAGCCTATGGACATTGACATGTTTAATTATTTCATTGGAAACACGACAGGTGGGGTGGACCCGTTGTCAACCTTTACTTGGCAGGGTCAGGAGTGGGTACACCGTGATTAACAGGCGTAATAAACGCTCTAGTGAACAAGGTCACTCATTATCATCATCAGACTGCACTAGTCCATTGCTGGATCTACATAGGTGGACGGATAATTAGAAACAGGCCAAGATTGTCATACAATCGAGGTCACTTTGAAGCCATGGTTTTCCGTGAAGGATTGATCGGGGCATGATCTGATGACGGTCATCGAGAGAGTACATGGAGGACTTCTAGATGGCTATAGATATCCGCACGAACCAAAGAGATCTTAACTCTATGGTTAAGCGTATCCGAGACACACGCTGCCTGCGGTGGCGGCCTACCGCAAGCCGCAGCCTCAATACGCCAAATTATGGCCGCGCGTGTTTGAAGTCTCACATACATTGCAAGGGAATACAACTGGCCGCCACCGCCACCGCCACCGCAGACCGCGTGTGTCCGGGATACGCTTTAAAACGTCCATTGGAATAGATTCCGATAGCGGCGGCGATGGAAACAGCGCGAACGTGATCGCAAAGTGTTGCAATCACGATTTCATATCCGCCGGCCGCCGGCGAAGGCCGACCGCGCCGAGCAAGTCCATTTCCAGACTCCAACTAGCTAAACAGATTACACAAATGGAATCCCACTGGTTTTCAAGCTAGCGCAGAACATGCCTTATCTTCGCCAAGCGCAGCAGTAAAGTTATTTTCTATCTTGGGTAAAAAGTTGCACTACATTCTCGAAATCAGTTTCGAAATCGAACATTCTGGACCCCAGTGCGAAATGACTCTCAGGTCGTGACGAAATGTTGTATGAAATTTCATTTCGTACTCGATTAGGTTCTTTTTGAGGTAAGTTTGTCCAGACATTAGAAATTACCTCGCGGCCCCGCAGTTGGCAAAATGTTATTTCTATGAGCTATAAACTCGTAAAATTATTATGCCTACCTATATCTATACTGAGCCTCGTTCGAGTTTTGATGCAGAAAATAAAGAACCATTTCATTTTTTACTCTGGTGCCAATCAATCAAGGATGTTTATTACTCCCGTCTAAGGATGGGCTGTGTAAAACAATGGACATTGAAAGGTTCATGTCAATAGAATTTGTACCACATTCCGCGCGGGTTTTCCTTGTAACTACACTCCATAGCATAATAGTACGAGAGATCTTTGTTTCCCTAACAAAGTGTAGAAGTACGTGCGACTCACGGAAGCGGGCGACACGCGCGGCGAGACGTGACTCGGCGACAATGTCGCGCGACAGCCGGCGACACGACAACAAAACGTTTCCACCTCGACGAGGGTTTAATTGAATACGGCTGTTGGCTTTTCACGAGTTGTACACCCGCGCTTGAAAAGTACGGAATCGAAAGGTACGGAGTTCTATCCCCGGCTGGGTCATGTACCAATAGGTTTTTCTCGAAACTTAAGTACATTTACTGACTGCTCTCAAACGGCGAAGGAAAACATCGTGAGGAAACCTGCATACGCCGAAGAAGAAATTCTTAGGCGCGTGTGAAGTCCACCGACCCGCACTGGGCTAGCGTGGTGGACTATAGCCCGACGCCCTCGTGGATAGGGAAGGCCTGAGCCCCAGCAGTGGGGACATGTTAATAGGCTGTTGATGATACTTACCCGTGCTTGGAAAGTAATATTTGTATTTGATTAGATCTCCAAAACCACTGTACGCATTCGAATGGGGGTTTCGTTATTGTATAGCATGGTTCTTGGGCAGATTAACAAGATTTTTTTCAGCGTTGCACTGGATAATTATCATTATAATTACGTATTGACAATTATCGTTGATAATAAATAAAGTGTACAAAAAAAATATGCGTGTATCCAAACACAGGCAACACTTTATGTTTTTACGCGACGATGTTAGGCGTGTATCCAAACGCCAAACGAACGTCAAAATAGTGAAAAAATAAACTCTAAAAGGCAAAAGGCAGACAATCAGTATAATTGTATGATTAAGGAAATTATCACACAGATTTCCTATACAAATTTTAATTTTTAATGTCATTATATATTAATTTAAAAAAAAATCTTTTATTTATAAGCATAAATTATTTACCCGTGGATGGATAAAATAAATAAAATAAAAATAAAAAGCCTTTTATTTCCAGTTTACAATTTAGAAGAAAAAACATTTTAACTAACTTTAAACATATTAACAAAAAATATATAAATGTATTAAACCTAACTTTTTTTGTGTATTGTGGGTGTTTGTATGTATTTAAGTATTTATTTAAAAGTATTTATGTATGTTTATCAGTTGTTGAGTTGGGTACTCAACCCGTTTTTCCCGTGGATGGATAATAACGGATAAATATCAGATAATTATCCGTGAAAATAATTGTACTACCCTACCGACTGTACCTACCCTAACCTGGTATATAAGGTGCCTTAAAGCATATTTGTATTAAATTATAGTGAATAGTGAATTATCTTGAAAATTTGCAACCCTGATTTTTTTTTACATTTTGAAGCTTATCTAACCTAACAAGACAGTGAAATTGACGCAATCCATCCATTGCTAACATCTAAAATGTAGTATAGAAAATCGCTATGAACATTAACTACTCGTACAGTCAACCGCGCGTCAGTGGAAACACTTTGACCTTGAGCTGGCCTAGCCTATTAGAGTGTCAATACCATGAGACACCAGTATATACTGGTTTTGTTTCCCCTGTCGTGCGGTTGAACGTACCTATCGATATCAGTAAAAAATATGATTAAATCGACTTCTTGCAATTATCATAAAAATAAATCAGAATGGATCCTTAAAAAAAAGGTTCTACAAACCTAATTCGACCCTTGTTTTATATTAAGGTTATCGTGTCACATAAAAAGGAAATCCCAAGTGATACAGTAAAATGGGAGCCGTCGATAAAACAGTTCACCCTTTTTCATATTTAATGAGATTTGAAACCGACCACGACTCCCCGATCAAAGTCACAACATAAACTGCCGGCAAGTGTATACCGATCTCTACTACTAAAATACCGGTACCCCGAATACCGGTACCCTGAATACCGGTACCCCGAATACCGGTACCCCGAATACCGGTATCCCGAATACCGGTACCTTGAATACCGGTGTTTTCAATAGGTATATTCCGGTACCATTAACTTTTAAAAATCTTTTTTTTTCCTACGGAACGTTCCAGGCTATTCGTTTGCAGTGTCAGTCAACATTTTTGGTTAAGTTTTATGCGGTCGGATCATATGGGCTCCCTAAACGATCATGCGGCATGACATGCATTACGTGCTGTCACTCATGCATGAACTAGAACTAGCTGTAGAACGTGCTGGCCATTGCTTCACTGTACTGATTGATAGCAAGCATGATGGTTCATCACGCAGCATGACATTCACGTAAACGTTGCATGTCATGCAAGTTTTAGGTGCGTTTAGGGACACTTATAGTCTAGAACAACAACGAAAATATCGGCATATGCTTAGATACCGGTATCTAACAAGATTCCTACAAATACCGGTATATTTGATTCCGGTATCAAGCTATGCATATAGGCAAAAGCGGGGTATTAGAGTTGAACCCTCTGCCTAAGCTTTTCAAAAGCTTTTCATCCTATATAACATACATAATACATACATATATATATATTTATATATACTTATATATATACAAAGACACACACACATACTCAAACATAATAATAATAAATAAATAAAATAATTTCGTAATACATATATACACATTAAATACGTACTTGGATTAATTAACTTGATACATTTTTTCTTTTGTAAATCAAACATAGCATGTAACGAGTGTACCCCGGCCGTGTCCCTCGGCCGCGGCGGTCGCGATGTGTTTCGGTGGACCTCGTGAGGACCACCCACACAACATTAGCTTGCTGCGTCTCATATAATAACTTATTTATTACAGTGTCTGTCTAGTATTATAATATTTATCAGTGTACATACTATTGTGTTTAACGATATGTAATTTAATTTTGTTTGAATAAACTGAATTTGAATTTGAAAAAAAAAAAAAAGGGCACTGTTGTTGACCTCTGTTGATCTTTACGGCTACGCGGGAGTACAAAGGCGTGGAGCACTCAGCCTGAAACAGTTGTAGGATAAAAAGGTCACAGCACTACCAAAGGGCTTAGCGTGAGGGTTTTTAGGGCGCCGTCAAAAGCCCTAAAGATCTCGTTGGCTTGGGCATGGACTGGAGCGCTAGAGGCATTTTTTTTTATTAAATATTAGTTATTTTGTTCGTGCTCAGGTCAACTCATTAATATATTCGTCATTTAGGTTGTATAATGTAGGTTTTCAATTTCATTGGATCTACGCTTTTATAGATTTTCTCTTAAGATGATAATAATAATAAAATAATAAACGAATTTTTATTTTATTGTTCAGGCCATAAAATAAACCCATAAGCTAAATGAAAACAAGCACGCTGTGTATGTAGGTATTTGTCAATCTTTACGTACTTAGTTAATTTTGAAACACCTTGTATATTATAAACGACAAATAAAAATGTCTAATGGGCTCCCTAAACGATCATGCGGCATGACATGCATTACGTGCTGTCACTCATGCATGACCGTCTAGTTGTAGTGATTGACGTGCATGACATGCAAACCACGTGCTGGCCGTTGCTTCACTGTACTGATTGATAGCAAGCATGATGGTCCATCCTGCAGCATGACATTCACGTAAACGTTGCATGTCATGCAAGCATGATCGTTTAGGGACACTTTAACGTCCTTGCTTTCACACCTTGCAGTTCGTCACTGGTAGTACGGTCGAACGCACGTCAGTCAAAACATTGCCAGTATGAACTGGTCTCTCATAGTATTAAAACTAATAGGTTGACCAGCTCAAGGTCAATGTGTCCACTGACGTGCGGTCGACTGTACAAATAGATATGCCGCTATCGTGAATTTTTTACTACAAAGAATCGATTGCAATGAATGTAGGTACGGTCGACCGCACGTCAGTGGAAACAAGACCAGTATAAACTGGTCCCTCGTAGTATTGAAACTCCCTGATAGGCTAGGCCAGCTCAAGGTCAAAGGAGACGAGTTGGGACTAGGCCAGTGTATCCACTGACGTGCGGTCGACTGTACTTACCTCGTAACATTACTATCAGCAAATAATCCTATTTATTCCTGTAATACTTAAACAGTACGTAAGCGGCGTTACTTAACACTTAAGTAAACGTATTGTGGCTTGAGTAATGAGCGGTAGCGGGGCGGAACACTATTCAATACACTTTATTTAAAAATTTAAAAATTACAGACAAAAAAAGAGAAAAACAGATACAGTAATGTACATCTAGGCGGTCTTATCGCTAAGAGCGATTTCTTCCAGACAAACTTTTTTTTTTCTTCTTTTTTTTCTATCTCAACTGTTTCTATATTCTACTATCTATTCTACTAATTAGTGCCAAAAGCGCGCTGAAGTTCCTAACGGATGCAAAGCTCAACACTTAACTATAGTAATGGCGGCGATCACAATAGATCAGCAATGGTCGCAGTGATACAAGGGTGGATAAGACTTGAAAGAGCCCCACCTCAAATAATAAAAATAATAATCTCAACTATTCCTAACTTCAAATCAACCGCCTATTAATATGCCTTGTCTTAACGAGGTCAACATACGATAGTCCACCACGCTAGCCCAGTGCGGGCTGATGGACTTCGCATGCGCCTAAGAATTCCTTCTTCGGCGTATGCATAGGTTTCCTCGCGATGTTTTCCTTCACCGTTTGAGAGCTGTCAATAAATGTACGTAAGTTTCGATAAATACCCATTGGTGCATGGCACGGCCGGAGATCGAACTCGGACCTCTCAACATGACAGGCCGCGTCTTCCCCACTGCGCCACCAACGCTCTCTTCAGTTTATTATACTGTGTACATATGGGTTTATCTCGAAACAAGTACATTCGGAAGACGCAACGTAGGCAGTCCTCCCCATGGAGCTCATACGAATGTGCTCTGAGGTCCTCCCGGCTGGATGAGGCAGGGCCGGTCGTCATGGAGATCCCTAGGGGAGGCCTTTGTCCAGCAGTGGACGTCTATATGCTGATATGATGAAGTACATTGCATGCCAGCTTGCAAACGGTGAAGGAAAATATTGCGAGGAAACCTGCATACTTAATCTTAAACGCATGCACGGGAAGTCCACCAACCCGCACTGGGCTAGCGTGGTGGACTATAGCCCGAGCGTCCTCGTTAAGAGTGTGTGTAGGCCTGTACCCAACAGTGAGGACGCATTCAAAGGCTGTTGCTTTGATTTTTTGACAGGGGCAAGAGAATTTTAAACATAAATCGCTTGTCGATCTACACTTGCGCCAAGCGCTAAGCTCTTAAGGCCGCACTGTGAGGCTTCTAAGTGACGTTCAGTTAGTGACGTTACTGGAGGCGGTGTGACGTCAACATGGACCACCTCATCAGCTCCACCTAGCGGTACATGCTTCACGAGGTCCGCTCCGCTGCTCATAATTTATTCATTTCTCCATTCACAACAGCCTCAGATATTTTTAAACTGCGGCCCAAAAATAGGGGAGGTATTTTGCGCCGTAACATTAAGGTAATTCTATTAATTTTATTTTATTAAATATTAGAGAGCGTCAGTGGCCCTGGGGATAAGACGCGGCCTATCATATCGAAAGGTCCGGAGTTCGATCCCCGGTTGGGTCATGTACCAATGGGTTTTTCTCGAAACTTGAGTACATTTACTGACTGCTCTCAAACGGTGAAGGAAAACATCGTGAGGAAACCTGCATACGCCGAAGAAGAAATTCTTAGGCGCATGTGAAGTCTACCAACCCGCACTGGGCTAGCGTGGTGGACTATAGCCCGCACGCCCTCGTTGAGAGGGTAGGCCTGAGCCCCAGCAGTGGGGAGATTAATAGGCTGTTGATGATGATGAAATATTAGAGAAAGAAAGGTTCTCGAGTGGCGACCACGTATCGGAAGACGCAGTGTAGGTCGGCCTCCCACGAGGTGGACCGACGATCTGGTGAAGGTCGCGGGACCCGGCTGGACGAGGTTAGCGCAGGACCGGTCGTCGTGGAGATCCTTGGGGGAGGCCTTTGTGCAACAGCGGACGTCTACAGGCTGATATGATGAATTAAATATTTCTGTTACCGATACCCTATATCGGTAAATAAATACCGGTAGATACCTATCCTATACAGGTAACTACATACCGTTTTTTACACCGAACCATGCAGTTGTTCTAAACCATGGTCTGACCACGACCAAACTAACCATAGACAGGAATAATCAACGGATCAGCCTTCCAACGTACACTACTGGACAAAGGCCTCCCCCAATAAACGCCACCACACGTTGTCCTCCGGCGTTAATACCGGTATCTAGGTTATTATACCGGTATTATAGATAGTACTGTACCTTAACTGTTACCGGCACGCCCAGTACTCTCAGCCTCATAGTGTCCCTATCATGCTTGCATGACATGCAAGTTTACGTGAACGTCATGCTGCATGATGGACCATCATGATTGCTATCAATCAATACAGTGAAGCAACGGCCAGCACGTAGTTTGCATGTCATGCACGTCAATCACTACAGCTAGACGGTCATGCATGAGTGACAGCACGTATTGCATGTCATGCCGCATGATCGTTTAGGGAGCCCAATAATAATAATAATGTTTTGGACAAATTAACACACGGCTGTTTAGTCCCAACTAAGCCGAAGCTTGTACATGGGTACTCAACAACTGATAAACATACATAAATACTTTTAAATAAATACTTAAATACATACAAACACCCAGAATCCGAAAACCAACAGTTATGCTCACCACACAAATGTTGGTCCCGGGTGGGAATCGAACCCACGACCTTTGGCGCGGTAGGCAGGGTTACTACCACTACGCCAACAGGCCAGTCAAATACAACAAGGCGACTGGTATCGGTACGTAAAATATCAGTATTTCAAGCCCAGCTCTGAGGGGGTCTATTTTTAAACCCCTCGGGACTAAATAACGAACGTTTCGTGACCGGGGCAGTAAATACATCGAGCTCGATAATACCTACCGCCGTCTGCCCTTTGAATAATAAATGAATATTACTGATTAATTGTGCAGAATACCTTTTATTCATGGAAATAAGCCCTTTAGTATACCTTATGGAGAGGGAAGTGAAAAGCGTCAGCGGCGTAGGGGATAAGACGCGGCCTATCATATCGAAAGGTCCGGAGTTCGATCCCCGGCTGGGCCATGTGTCAATGGGTTTTTTCTCGGAACTTAAGTACATTTACTGACTGCTCTCAAATGGTGAAGGAAAACATCGCGAGGAAACTTGCATACGCCGAAGAAGAAATTCTTAGGCGTATGTGAAGTCCACCAACCCGCACTGGGCTAGCGTGGTGGACTATAGCCCGAACGCCCTCGTGGAGAGGGTAGGCCTGAGCCCCAGCAGTGGGGACATTAATAGGCTGTTGATGATGATGGAGAGGGAAGAAGTTTCTTTGATATAAATAATAAAAATAATAATATTTGGACATATTTACACACGGCTGTTTAGTCCCAAACTAAGCCGAAGTACTGGGTACTGGGTACTCAACAACTGATAAACATACTTAAATAATAGTACATTACTGCCGCGGCCCGCAACAGAGGCATTGATGGATGAATAGCCGAGGCACACATACGTGAGTCCATCAATGCCTGGTTGTGGCCAAGACTTGTATAGTAGTTTTCTCAAACAAATGCGTGGAAATTCAAACTATTACCTATGTACACCATTTTATTTCATACATATACATTCCAAAATCAATGACGAACAACAATAAATTTCCACGCGCCAAAATGTTCATTTGTTTTTTTTTACACTAAACTGCTTGCAATTTGCATTTGCAATTCGAAATTAAAAAAAAAACTGTTGTTATTTTACCTCCGTGGTTGCCATGGTCACATGACATGTTAAGAATTAATATGGTCATTATTTGACCGCTAGGCACTACATATATGGAGTTTCATTCAAATTATTTGCCCGTCTGCTCTCATATATTTGACCAGTACAGCAATGACGATTTAACTCGAAGAAGGTTGTCAAAATAATGTTCACATTTACAAGCATGTTTGAGAAAATACTTTTAAATAAATACTTAAATACATACAAACACCCAGAGTCCGAAAACGTAAAGCGCCATTGACACTCTGTGATGGCCTACAATTGCAGATAACGTAAAGACCAGGTCAGACACAGATAAAGTACAGGGTGAATATTACCACACTGACAAGCAAAAATAAGTACCTACACATACATAGGTGGACGGATAATTAGAAACAGGGCAAGATTTTCATACAATCGAGGTCACTTTGAAGCCATGGTTCTCCGTGAAGAATTGACCGGGCCATGATCTGATGACGGTCGGTGAGAGAGTAGACGGAGGACTTTGAGATCGCTATAGACATCCAACTGATCAGATAAGCCGTTTGGAAGCAGCATCGTCACGAAGGAAAAAACCCGCAAAATGGCATCAAAATGTATGAAGATCTTAAAGTTAAGGAATCATGACTATGCTGCTTAAAAACGGCTCATCTATCAGTTAGACATCTATAGCGATCTTAAAGTCCACCATCTACTCTCTCGATGACCGCCATCAGATCATGCCCTGACCAATCTTTCATGGAGAACCTGGCTTCAAAGTGACCTCGATTGTATGAAAATCTTGGCCTGTTTCTAATTATCCGTCCACCTATATTACTGTAAAGTTTCATCAAAATCTGTTTCGTAGTTTGAAGACGAAAGTTTGTAAGGATGTTTGCGAGGATGTTTGGATGTTTGCGAGGATGTTTGGATGTTTGTTACTCTTTCACGCTGTAACAGCTAAAGGGATTTTGATGAAACTTGGTACAGTGATAGCTTAAATCCTGGAATAACATGTAGGCTACTTTTTACCGAGGTAAACTGTCCACACGGGCAAAGCCGCGGACAACAGCTAGTATATATTATTACTTTATTTCTTAAACTAGTCGAGATAGTACAATTTCGACTTAATTGCTTATTTTTGCTCTTCAGTGTATTTGAACTCTCCTATCAGTTCAATTAATGCGCGAATTTAGGTCGCAACAGTTCAACATCGGTATTTCATAACAGACGTCGACACACTGAGTACGGTCGCCCGCTGGTGCCAAACAAAACCAGTATAAACTGTCCTCTCATAGAATCAGGGTTGCACTGAATAATTATCAAGATAATTATCTTGATAATTAATAATAAATAACGTGTACAAAAAATGCGTGTATCCAAACACAGGCAACACTTTATGTTTTTACGCGACGATGTTAGGCGTGTATCCAAACGCCAAACGAACGTCAAAATAGTGAAAAAATAAACTCTAAAAGGCAAAAGACAGACAATCAGTATAATTGTATGATTATGGAAGTTATCACACAGATTTCCTATAAGTACAAATTTTAATTTTTAATGTCATTTTACGCCCGCGTAGAAAAGTTTTTCCCTTGTACATTGTGAAACAGCGCCCTCTATGTAGGCGTTTTGTTACTTAGGGGGTATTAGCGGACGCCCCGCGACTTTGTCCGGGTTAAAAATAGCCTATATGTTATTCTAGGATATAAGCTATCACTGTACCAAGTTTCATGAAGATCTGTTCGGTAGTTTTTGCGTGAAAGAGTAACAAACATCCTCACAAACTTTCGCCTTTATAATATTCGTAGGATAGGATAGTACGATTATCCTGACATTGTCATACATTGTCGTTGACCTCGTAAAAATTACAGATTTTTGAGAGACATTGTCAGGGTGTCTCAAAGGTAATTGCCTAGGAATTTCGCGGGCCAAAGGGTTTTTCTAACCCACCTAACAATGTTACTGAATAATTATTCTATACGACAGGAGAACATTAGTTTTAACATTGAAAATGTTTATTGGATCGATTTCACGAAATAAACAAAATCTGCGATAACTTCTAGAAATTTAGGGCTACGGGGTCCGACGAGGGCTCAAAAGGCGCAGAATTTATCGAGACACATTATAGCGTTGAAAGTTTGAAAATCGGTTGGCAATTTTTTTTTTGAAAATCGAAAAAGTTTGGAAAAATCTGGGGATTTTTGGGAGGAAATTTCGAAAAGATTTTTTTTTAACGTAGCTGTTTGGAATATCGAAAAAATGAGAAAAAAGCACCTCTGCGCTTAGATGGACTATCCAAATATATATTTTTTGAAATTTTATCTTTCATAGGTTCAGAGACGTGACCCCAAAGTTGGGACATTTTGTCAATATCGCTGTGCTGACGTTATAGTTCGCCGAAAACAGAGCAAGCGAAGGGTGCTAGGATTCGTGCTTTGAACCACGAGCGAAGCGAGTCCAATCCAATCACGCATATAACAAGTTTAGTCGACATAACAACGCGTGTAAATATTACAGACCGAACACATGGCAACCGGTTGTTTGTTATTGTTAGTGTTATCTGGCACGCAATCGGCTAGTGCTTGAGTTGGCGACGGCTAGCTCTCTCACTACCTGATCTCCACTGCTGGACATAGGCCTAGCTGTCCCATTCGTTCCAGCCGAAACTGGAACCAAAACGACGTCAAGATAGACTTCGAAAAAAGGAGAAGGTTCTATGTTCGGCCGTATGTACCCTGTAAGCGACTGGAGAACGTTTTATTTATTTTCCCCCCCGTTTTTTGAAATCGGCCAAGTCCCTTCGGACACCTTCGAAACCCGCTATACGTAACCAGTTTCGTACGAATACTTTTTTTCTTCCTACGTAACCGGTTTCGTAGTAGGATGTTTTTAATCTATACTTTTAATAAAGCAGTAGAAACCGTGTGTCTGTACACCCTTACATTATATAAATCTTTCAAAAAATTATATATTTTTTCTATTTTTTTTTATTATAAATAATTAAATCATAAATAATAATAGCAAGTAACTGACAGTTTCGTAATAATATATTAAATTCTTTATACGAAGCTGGTTACGTATATAAAAAAAGTTTCATACAAAGAAAAAAAAATATTCCTACGAAACCGGTTAGGTAGAAAGAAAAAAGTTTTCGTACGAAACTGGTTACGTAGAGCGGGTTTCGTAGGCGTCCGAAGGGTGCCAAGTTACCTACTTAAAGTTGCGACTACATTATTTTTTTATAACTAAAATCTTAACCATTTCTTCAAGTCAACGTATTCGGGTAAAAAGAAGTCCGACCCAAACTAATGTCGAAGCACCGAACCAGCCCAAGTCTGTTCTGTGGAAGCAATTACTCGATTCGCGAAACTGGTTGTGAAACCGGTTGCGGCCCTGCGTTGCGCGTGCGCATCGCATGCGCAGACAGTCAGTAGATACATCTACTGCTAAGTATAGCAATAGCGCTGCGTGAAACGGGGTATCAAAATCGTGGATAGTCGAACCCATAGACTGATTGACAAACTCAAAACCGCTGTTTTTTGAACTGATGATTAGAAAACTCTTCTATTCTATACTTTCTTACCAGGCTTACTGATCGACGTGGGCACTGACGATGGGCCTGATCCACAATAGTCAAGGTCTTTCAGCCAGCTATGAAGAGGACGATGCTCGGAGTTTCTTTGAACGACATGATCCGTAATGAGGAGATCCGACAGAGAACTAAGGTTACCGACATAGCCGAAAGGATTAGCAAACTGAAGTGGTAATGGGCGGGTCACATCTGTCGCAGAACCGACGGCCGTTGGGGCAGACGGGTTCTGGAGTGGAGACCGTGGGTGGGTGGACCGACGACCTTGAGAAGGTGGCCGGAAGCGGCTGGTTGCGGAGGACCGGGTGTGGCGGCCTTCGTTGGAAAAGGTCTATGTCCGCTAAAAGGTTGAAACGATGAAGTCTAACATGCTTTTAAAATGCCAGGCCTTACCAAATGAATTGCTGAACTCTGTCCGAGTAAATATATCAGTTAAAATGTGAAGTACTTACATTAAATAAAATATATCTAGCGGTTCTTAGAAACTCAGTAATTAAAAGTGATTTATTTAGAAGTGATAATATTTTCCGTTAATTCAATCGCAATTTCCGCAACGTGGGCGCACGACTGCTATCAGAACTGGAGAATAAACATGCATCCACGTTTATGTGAATACCAAAGTTTACGCTCCAGAGAGACGTGTGTATTGTATTTTTAGCAGAATTCCGTTGGGACTAGCTTTTTATTGCATACATGAGTACACTGGGTCTGTCTCCACGTCAATTTGTTATAGTGTCTGGATATATTACACGTCAATTTGTTACAGTGTCTGGATATACACGTCAATTTGTTACAGTGTCCGGATATAATACACGTCAATTTGTTACAGTGTCTGGATATACACGTCAATTTGTTACAGTGTCTGGATATACACTTCAATTTGTTACAGTGTCTGGATATACACGTCAATTTGTTACAGTGTCCGGATATAATACACGTCAATTTGTTACAGTGTCTGGATATACACGTCAATTTGTTACAGTGTCTGGATATAATACACGTCAATTTGTTACAGTGTCTGGATATAATACACGTCAATTTATTACAGTGTCTGGATATAGACGTCAATTTGTTATATACCACCACTTCGTAGGTCTAGCTCAAAGAGATATATATTCTTTGAATACTAAATTTTCATGGAGTCATCAGGCGGCTCAACACAAATGATTGTAATGAACAAGAATTGTATGTATGAAACAGCGGCAGGGCCCTGTGCTGTTGGGTTTGTTGCTGTTTCTTCCCCTCGGCTGTACAGATGGAAACAGGTAGTTTAGATAGAATTGACGTCAAAAAGAGAATATTGCATTGCAGTTTTGAATAAACGAATTTTCATTTCATTTTCCGAACATACAAAATATTCTTTAAAAAAATATTAAAAAAAAAAAATAAAAAAAAAAAAAAATGCTCTTTATTTCGGACTTTGTACTCGCTCCGGGAATATGTTTACTTTTTTAAACTTTTCTCTTCATGACTCTACTTGTAACATAGATTATAGATCGCCCTAATAGCTCTGTTTTGCAAAAAAATGGTCTCTATGTCTCTATATTGGCTGCTTGACCCCACTGTAGGATGATCAAGTATATCGAGTCATATCGTTAATGCAAATCGATAGTAGGTATTATTAAATATATTCCTACAACACTAAATAACCGTCAGTTGAACGGGAAGAATTCGGTAGAGAAATACTTATATGACTTTATGTTTTAAATAAGATATGGCTTAAAAGTCTAGTAACCAAGCCAAAACCAACTTTTTAAAAAGGGAAAGTATAGGTACGTTGTTCACACGGACTTTAAACGAATTCGAAGACCTATAATAAATATAAAGTCATCAAAACTTTGCCACAGATTATGTAATACATTTACAAGTTATAACATCAGATAATATGGTAATAACTCGCTCGATTAGGCAGTTATCACTAATTTTGAAAGTGGAGCAAATAACACCATTCTCAGAAACTTCCGCGAAGCGTGCGGATGCTGAGGTAGCTTCAAATTATCGCCAGGGTATTGTATTACAATTTTGTTGCAAACAAAAAATCCGGTTTGTTTGTGACCGGATTTTAAATTTCATTCAGTCGGTAATAGTCGGAATGCTGTTGCTGGAAGTTTGTTGTGCCGGTTCTTGGATCGTAATATCTCTTTCGTAAAATGTCCTGCCTCCGAAATCGTAACCTGTTCGCGAAATGTCCCGTTCGCAAAATGTCCATTTCGCAAAATGCCCAGTTCGCAAAGTGTCCAGTTCGCAATAGGAAGGGGCGAAGGAGAGGGAGATAGGGAAGGTAGGAGAGCTGATGATCTGAGAAAGGGTGGTGATGTTGGGTTACTTGCCGTGTCTTGCCTTTAGCTATACAGGTGGAAACACAGTAGTTTTAGACGGAATTGACGTCAAAAAGAAAATTTTGTATTCCAATCCTACTAGTCCTACTAATATTATAAAGGCGAAAGTTTGTAAGGATGTTTGGATGTGAGGATGTTTGTTACCCTTTCACGCAAAAACTACCGAACAGATTTTGATGAAACTTGGTACAGTGATAGCTGGAATAACATATAGGCTACTTTTTACCGCGGACAAAGTCGCGGGGCGTCCGCTAATACCCCCTAAGTAACAATACACCTACATAGTGGGCGCTGTTTCACAATGTACACCGGAAAAACTTCTCTACGCGGGCGAAGCCGCGGGAAAAAGCTAGTATTGAATAAACGATTTTTGATTTAACTGTCCGTTTTAAGTACGGGACGTTTCGACCCTGTGAGACATTTTGCGAGAAGGACATTACTACATTTTAGACTTTCGCGCTTTGTATTCATAGTTATATAATTATTTACGGGTCTTACACACGAATAAGTTTTATTTACCTTGCCCGACGTTTCGACCAGGTTACACTGGCCGTGGTCACGAGCTGACGCGTCGGGCAAGGTAAATAAAACTTATTCGTGTGTAAGACCCGTAAATAATTATATAACTATAAGGACATTACTGTCCGAATCGCGTTTCTTTCTCACAGCAAGAACGCTGGTACAAAAATGCCCGTGAACTCCTGTGTAATCAAAGATTTTGACTTTGACTTCGAATGCTTCTGAATTCTGACTCTTCTATTATTTTACAAGCATTATTTTACTTTACATTCATAATATACACCGTCTCTAACAACCACCTCTAGAATAATTTATTATTAATTTATCTATGTATATATTAGCCATTGACATATATGTATATTATTACTTGTTATTAGCATATATTTAAATGTTTTCACATCACCAAGCAGTTCTTTCGGAAACTACGATATTTACCAAGTCATTGTATTGACAGGATGTTAAATTGATAAACATAGGTGGAAGGATAATTAGAAACAGGGCTAGATTTTCATACATTCGAGGTCACTTTGAAGCCATGGTTCTCCGTGAAGGATCCATCTGGGCATGATCTGATGACGGTCATCGAGAGAGTAGATGGAGGACTTTTAGATCGCTATAGATATCAAACTGATCAGATGAGCCGTCTGGAAGCAGCATCGTCATGATTCCTTATCTTTAAGATTTTCATACATTTTGATGGTTTTTTTCTTCATGGCGATGCTGATCCAAACGGCTCATCTGATCAGTTGGATATCTATAGCTATCTGAGAGTCCTCCATCTACTCCCTCGATGACCGTCATCAGATCATGCCCCGATCAATAATTCACGGAGCACCATGGCTTCAAAGTGACCTCGATTTTATGAAAATCTAGCCCTGTTTCTAATTATCCTTCCACTTATGTACAGTCTACCGCACATCAGTGGATACACTTTGACCTTGAGCTGGCCTAGCCTATTAGGGAGTTTCAATACTACGCGAGACCAGTTTATACTGGTTTTGTTACCACTGATGTGCGGTCGACTGTACCTATCTTCGACTGGGGATATGCACAAATTTCGGATATAAATCTGTGCATATCTCTTTAAGGTTTCGTTTGCACGTCATAAAACAATAAGGTTCATTGTCAAAACAATACTAATTCTGTCTTGTCTGACTACGGAACTGGCATTTGTAGCATTGATGTTGCCGCGCCCCTTTACACTCCCAGTGACACCTAAACATAGAAGGCACTCTCAACAGACACCTGACTGAATAAACATCATTTGAGTAGAGATACTTGAGTTTATTGGGACTGCGTGCCCACCGGGCCGTTTGAATCGCACGTTTGGGGGAAGGCCTTCTACTGTGTTTGTTCAGGGGGGTGGATGATCGGGGGCCCTGTGGGAATAGGAAGGGGGAAAAGGGGGAGCAGTTACCCGCATTGCGTTGTGAATTTGCGACCAACAATCGCGTATCTTTGTATGCTTACGGCGCAGAAACGTGGTATGATCTATCTGTCGATCGGAATGATAGGGAATACGCAGAGTCCGTCTCCGATTTGATTCGTTTCAAGACATGTAGACTAGAAGTCGAAGTCTCGTAAAAATATATCTCTCTTTTTGAGGCACTGTGACATAAACACGTTTTTGTTTCTTGTAACATAAGCATGTTACAAGAAACAAAAACAAACTTGTACCACCACAGTTAAGGCTTATTAAGGTCAGTAAATCGTTCACGGGGCAATGTATACGCTTCTACAACAAACTACCAGAAGAAACCTTTAATAAGAATCACAGAAAAAAGACCCACATTAAACAACAACTTTGTAAGAAAGCTTATTAAAAAACAGTCGATTATTTAAATGACAAAGATGCCTGGTGTTAATGTTACTTCAGCCTCGCACAACCTTTATAAACAATAATGTTATGAATAAACTCGATTTTAAAGATGTTTTGCGGAAATTTGTTGCGCTTCTTTTTCGCAGCGCTAACACCTTGGAAGCGGTGGTAGAAAAAATTGACGTTGCATAAATGTACCCAGTGTACTTACAATGCAATATAGTTTTGACTTTGACGTAGAGTATAAAAAAAATGTTACACACGGCATTTTGGTCCCATTTAAGCCGAAGCTTGTCCTATGGGTACTTCCATATTCATATTCGTTATAACAATTTTCATTGTGTCGATGCAGTAATCACAGAAATACAACAATAATAAGATAGAACTTAAATCAAAAATTTTTGCTACTCCCATATGGATGAGTAACAAAAGCATTTTAGGGGGTGCCAAAATAGTGTCAAATGTATATCAAAAATCAAAAGGGACACTCACTCACACATTCTCATTTTCAAACTCCATATAAATTTGTATTAGCAATCTCCTCCCGCTAATCCGCTTCCTTTGTCCGCACCCCCCCTGAAATTGACACCGAATTTTTCTTCGTTTCCCATACTAAATGCAAGATGCGATCTCCACAGGGAGCGCGCGCGCGACCAGAGAGGTTTGAAACTTCTTGGTAATAAATGTCAATAAGAGCAAAGTACTCTCGGAAGAATGCTAAAGGTAGCAGTCGGATCTGAGCAGTCGCTGCCCGGCAGTCGCGGCCGGGCAGCGACGGCCGTACCTATCTATATGGATTTGTATGGAGAACCGGCGCTGCCCGGCCGCGCTGCCCGGCCGCCTGCATCGGATGGCTCTCCATACAAATCCATATAGACATGTACGGCCGTCGCTGCCCGGCCGCGACTGCCGGGCAGCGACTGCTCAGATCCGACTGCTACCTTAAGGTGTGAGGCAGTCAGGCAGTTAAAATTATCACCTTCAGTGCTAGCTAAATTAGCTAAATAATAAAGTGGTCGATTACCTACGATAGCAGAAGCCGGAGAATGTAGGTCAATAATTACGCTTATAATGTGTTTTTAGCGTTTAGCAAGACAAACATGCTAATCTGCGGAGTCAATGAACTTATGTCCTAAATTGCAAACAGCGTAGTGAGATAAGACAAGTTTTAGGCTTGCTTTTTGGCTTTTTCGGATTTCCGGACTATTGGCCGAAGCGTTTTTTTTTTGTTTTTTTGGGACAACAACAGCTTAACTTAAACTTAAAGTAACATAGTAAAATTTGCAAAGTATAAAAGCCTATGACAGTTACCCTCGTTTTATGAACGGTGAGAGTGAAGTGCTTTAGAGTAGATAATTATAATCAAATGGCTCAGGCCTGAAATATCCGTTTTCCTAAAATGTATTTTTTCGCAAAATGTCTGCTATTTCAGACTGTGAGCACGTCTTTCGCAAAATGTCAGCTTTTCAATATGACATTATGCGAAAGACGTGCTCACATTCTGGAATAGCAGACATTTTGCGAAAAAATACATTTTAGGAAAACGGATATTTCAGGCCTGAGCCAATCAAATTAATAATAATAACACATGACTTTAAGGTTGAAAGACAAAGCTAATATAGGTTGTTTTATAGGTTGTCTGTAATGACCTATGTCTGTAAATCCGCTATGAAAAAAAGTCGAAAGCCGAAACTAAACACTTCAATCCGACACTAAATAACAAAAAAATAGAATCTGACCACGACACAGGTTCAAATGGTGTTGTCATACTTAACGGACGCAGGCAGTGAGCCATGGTGAGAGAAAACCGCCGATTTCCTTCCAATTACGCGTTCCGTTTGTATTGGAAACTGAACCTTCGCGCTGTGCAATAAGGACCAAAGGGCGGAAAAATACAAGGCCCCCAAAATTAGACCGCAGAACTGGTTCCTTGTCCTGTGGCGTTGCTTACGGTTAGTGAGCCGACTTCGCAGATGATTTGAAAAATAACTTCAACGCGAATTTACTACCATTCACAAGCGAATTTGACGAAACAAGGACTTCACAAATAAAGAATTTGACGAATGTGTTTGGCTACCTTATTGATTAGGATGCAATGATTGTATCGAAATTATAAATGGAAATCCTCTGCTAATAAAAAATATCTCAATGAAATAGGAAAATTTAAAAACTCTGACATACTTAACCGGTATGTATGTCAGAAATTTTGAATTTATGACAGTAAAAAGTTTTATGACATAATCTAGTGAGTACACTTATCGTTTCCACCCTGTATATGGTGGGCATGGTGGCATAATGTCGGTACGAGTGTGTCGTCATCATTCACTAATGTTGATCTTCGGTCGTTACGCTTGCAGTGGCCATGCGGTGAGTGAAAATAGGACAAGCGAGTCTTCACTACAGGTATAAGATATCAGTCCACCCGATGTAATTGTAAAAGGTACGCATATTTAAAGGCCGGATTTTAACAACCATAAATTTTTTTGTAGCCCCGCCTTTATTTAAGTTTCCCGTGGTAATATTATTTTAGCATGGTAAAAAGTCATGGTAGCCTAATGATTTATTGTCATACCACATACGTGCGGAAAACATCGCGAGGAAACTGGACTATAGCCCGCAAGTGCTCGTTGTGTAGGCCTAGCTGTGAGGACATATTATTAGGCTATTGAAATCAGTTAAAATAATATTATCACAGGAAACTTAAATAAAGGCATGGCAACAAAATAATTGAAGGTTGTAAAAACGGAATTTATATATGCGTACTTTTTACAATCGGGTTTTGATTTAATTATAAAAGGACTAAGCTCCCTAGCTCATGAAGTGCCAAGCTTCGAGTATCGCGTTCAACATCGGAATCTCTTTTCAAGACTCAACTGTTCGAGACGTAGTTAGAAAAACTCCGAAACCTGTATGCGATCATACCCAGCGAGACCTGTATTGAATCCTCAAAATTACGAATATTACAACTCGAAGACTCAAGTTTGCAACACTAGTCCCTGTTGGGCTGTGGTCACCCTACACGAAGTGAAGGCACGAACTCGCGCGCATTTTCTAGGCACATTCACGTTTAGCGTCACGTGATCCAAACAAACAAACACACAAGCATTCTATGTGTTAGCGGCTACCTATATGCACGATGATAAAAAACTGAATGTACGTACGTGATAATGAAGTTAACACGATCGGTTTGCCACTATTTCACACTAATTAGGATATTTATTTGGTAATGATGGAGGAAACAGCAAGGTCAACGTTTTGTTACTTTGCTAACCGCCTTTGGAAAACCACCCTGAAAAAAAAACTGGTTGGTTGTAGATTAGAAGGCTGTTTTTAACCATGGGAAAATTAACTTACCAATCGGGCTGAAAAGCTAGATTTATCAATAAACTAGAGTGCTGAGGTCTCACAGATAGCTGCAGACAATTTTAGTCTAAGAGATGGATCTGATGGTTTATTTTTCTGTTTTATGTGAACATTGACATTGTTTTCCCTGATTTTTACAGTATGCCTTATAAAACCTTAAATGGGAAAAAATGCATGAAAAATTGGTGATAAATTGGGAAGTATTCAACTTATATGATTTGTTGTTTTCTTATTTTAACTAATTGCTTATTGATTTTTATATTAAAATAATAAAAAACCTTTTTTAATTTTTTTTTTCTTCTGCTTAATTTGGGACTAAACAGCTATGTGTGAATTTGTCCAAAACATTATTATTTTATTATCTCCCTACTAAAAAGTTGGGGAAAAAATAACATTGACTACTACAGATATCAGAAAATATGGATTTAATCTTATTATTTCAAACAACTCTCCCTCTACTACTTATTTAGGTGTTTTAGATACCTTTGGGCAGTTACTATCTTTTTTAAAGGCTGTACCTTCTATCTTTACACAATATTTGTATGCACAAACCGACTCTTGGTAAACAGCTATCATAAAGATTGCCAATCTCACTGACCTTGAAGGAGTTGTTTCCTTTTTAGGTACACTAGCGGCTTGCTACATGCATCTTAAGTATAAAACTTATCTTGTAGAGTAAGTTTTTGTTTATGCAGATGATACACATTTTCCCATAGTAAAATTATCCTATGTTTTTCTCTATGACATAGGCTATGTATGTAAAATTTAACGGATTTTTGCATGGTAAATATTGCCATGTTGACTATGTGTTCATCTCTAAGACAGAGGAAATGTATCTATGCAAATTTTATAGATTGGTTAGTGTTCCAAATTCATGGAATTTTCATTTATAATGAACATACATCAAACTAAAAGCTCCAAGAAAATCTCAATAATAAATCAACTCTTAATTATCTACATTTTCATACGTGTTTACTTACTGTTTCTGTTAAAAGTATATATAAGTAGATAATAACAGTTGACCTTTCTAACTTCCTGACGAGAAATACTACTGATATAATAAGGAAAACAAACATAGCCATCAACTCCTAGAGTGATACTTTTTATATAGTAGGGTTTCCACTTGACTTTAATTCCACCTGATATGCTGCTTAGCTTAAAACCAATTAATAGGACAATCAGGAAAATCAGTAAAAACCTGTAGGTTTGATTTATGCACGTCCAAAAGGAGAAGACTGGCTCAGTGGGAATTTGATGGGCGTGAGACTAGACTGAGCAGAGAAGACTGAGCAGAGAATATATGTCCAGAACTGAGGCAAAAACAAGCTAAAAAGGCCAGTTTCACCATTCATGGAGTTGGTTCTTGATATGCCTTCAGTATACTAGCAACGGGAGCTGATGTTTTTAGATTTATATTAATAATAATAAAGTTTTTGTTTTGAAAACAGCTGTTTTAGGGCATAAAATGTGTACACAGATGTCAATGTCATACTTATTGGTACTTAATTAGAAATTCCTTGCTATTTATCAATAAATAAAAATTGAGGTGCTTACCGCCATCACCATCTCGAAGGTGTACTTGTGGACCCTGACGGGAGCCGTGTAGTCCTGCACCATGTTTACAAAACTACTTGAACGTTCACAAAATAAAGAGATTTGATGGTCCTGTATTATTTTCACAGATTCACGCTAGTCATACTGTGTATTATAAAGCAGCCGTGCTTTATTGTGCTCCTTTCACTCCCGACAACTCGCGCACGACAAGAAAATAAACGAACGTCCGTCGTGAACTTGAAAATTCTATTTATCCATCAAACAAAATGGACCAAGACTTTTGCACGAATGAAAAGGATGGATTATTTTTCTAAACTGAAGTTAGGTACGAGCCAGCCAATCTTTGACAGTTGAGAATAGTGAGTGTAGTGAGATCAAATAATGTTATTTGATTTTTAAAATATTATCAGGCTTAGGCATCCAAGTATTATAGCCATTACATTTTAACTGTTTTTAATAAAAATAAAGACTGTATATAAACACTATATAAAGACTGTAAATAAACACTATATACTGGTGTGGTGGCTACCTTTTAATATTATAAACTAGAATATTCTAGTACTATTAAGACTCAACTTGCATGTAACAAGAGGCCACTTATAAATCAAGTTTTGAATTGATCAATTGATTAAAATGAAGAAAGAGCGTATGAAAAACCCTAGGTTTAAAATAAATGTTCTAACTACCTCGATAGATGTCACTGACTGTATGTACCTATTCGATCAGAACACTTTTATTAGATTAGGATTGGATAGAAAGTTTACTTTTACACTAATAAATTTTATTTACAAAATAACTATATTCTAGTAGTTTAAATAAGCGTACCATTGTTCATGTATGTACGTACCTACTATTTAAATACCTTAATAATGTAGAGAATTTTAGAACCTGGTTAATTTAGAACTTCTATCCCAATAGAAAAGGACCAAGTAACAGCTGGCAAGTAGTCTTAGCATGTCTAGCTTAGCTATTCTATTAGTGGGTTTCTATCTCGGAGGAATCAGACTTATAATAAATTGCTTAAAATACATTGTGTGAGGTGTGTGTATTTTTTCTATGCAAAGCGAAAAAGGTGTTCGCTGTGTGGTTTACAAAAAACGTTGTCCTTCCCTTCCTTCATGAATCATAAAAAAAAACGAAGGTAATGAAAAAAGTTGCCGCATTATAAAAAAATCAAAATCTCAAAAAACGCTTTGAAAGTAGGTACCTAAATAAATATAAATCTGTGAAAGTAATTATAGTGTTCTAGAATTTTGGGTTTCATTGAATTAATGGACACAACAGTACATTCAAAACGTACATTCTCTAAAAATATAACCAAAGTCACTTCCGCAGATTCATTCCACGTTGCTTGCAGCTAACTTCAAGACAGTGAGTAAGCGAGCTTGGCGAAGTACGAATGTCAGTCACTCACTTTTCATCGTTCTTTTGATTGAAGATTTTCTTGATTTTCCTGAAGAAAAACGAAGCAAAATTCTGGCAAAATTGTGCGCGTTCGTGCCCGATGTCTAGTGCTGAAGTCGCCGATAATTCCGTTGACCCCCCGGCGAAAAGGCGGAAGCTATACACAGGAGAAGCCCGTTCCAAATCCTCAGCAATGGCGAACAATGGAACTCGCGTGGAGGACGAAATCGACGAGAGCCTGTACTCGCGGCAGCTGTACGTGCTGGGGCACGACGCCATGCGGCGGATGGCGAGCTCCGACGTGCTGGTGTCGGGTCTCGGCGGCTTGGGAGTAGAGATCGCGAAGAACGTGATACTCGGTGGTGTCAAATCGGTCACTCTGCACGACGAGAGGACTTGCTCAGTCAGTGACTTGTCGTCGCAGTTCTATTTGTCTGAGAGCGTGATCGGACAGAACCGGGCTCTGGCCTCGTGCGAGCAGTTGTCCGAGTTGAACCACTATGTGCCTACGACGGCCTACACTGGACCTTTGACTGAAGAGTTTTTGCGTAAATTCAGCGTCGTGGTCCTCACTGGTGCGTCATGGACGGAGCAGGAGCGCGTAGCGGCGATCACCCACGCCAATAATATAGCCCTCATCACGGCAGACACCAGAGGACTCTTCTCGCAGGTGTTCTGCGACTTTGGGCCTGACTTCTCAGTCGTAGATGTGACGGGAGAGACTCCCGTGTCTGCTATGATAGCGGACATCACCCATGAGTACGAGGCGGTGGTCACTTGCCTGGATGATACTCGCCATGGTCTGGAAGATGGAGACCATGTCACTTTTAGTGAGGTAAGTGTATGAGTAAAATATTCTAAAATTGTATTTCACTTGATTGTGCAATGCATATTGTTTTGTGTAATTCTGTTGTTTTAAACAGTATTCTTCCAGTAGTCCTCTTTCTGCCGCTTCTGTTAATGGAAGCCTAGACCGAGCTTGCAGAATCAATAATTCACTCGTGAACACTTTCAAAATAGACGTGACATGAACATAATAAAATATCAGCTGATTTGTGTTTATTGTATCATGACAGTGGTTTCCTCATTGGATGGTGTTTTAAAGGGTATATTTAATATTTACATGGGTTAGGTGGACTATAGCACTTATAGTGCAGCAGTGGACTATAGACTGATGGTGATAGCTGTAAACTACAAAGAGTATGAGACTAACACACTTATTTGCAATAACACCAATCTATATAACATATCTTGCTGTTACTACCTACTAAAGTATTGATTTTCTGACAGAGTAGGTAATTATAACAAAACAACAGGAAAGCCCTTGAGTGAAACGAATGATGGGGTTATGAATGAGAGGGGTGTTTATTATTTATTAGTTGTCTATGTGGTTTATTTGTATCTGCAATATCCAAAAGTAGAACCACATAAATAAACCAAGTATATCTTTAGGTTGCTATGTAATTAAATTATTACAAAAACGTGTATGTATAAATAGGATAATAGAACTAAGTAATCTACTTAGCATACAGATTACAGAGCTGGCCGTCAGACCCTCTTAGCAACCTTGAGTAACATTACAAGTCATTAATAGAGTTAAATATTGTGTTGTGACACATTTAGGAACGCCTATTTCCAACAACGTTCCTTGACAGGCTTTTGAACACTCCACAGACCATCATTTACCAGCTCATTGCAGATGGACATAGTGACAGGACTTGGGGTCTCCCAAGGTCATACATTCTATTATTTTATATTAGAGTGTTTGGCTTTGAGCTTTCCAGATGCCTGAACTATACAAACAAGAGCCCTGGTAGCCTAGTTAGTTGTGCACTCGCCTCACGTTCGTGAGATTGTAGGTTTGAACCTGTACCAATGAGTTTTCGGAATTTAATCACGGTCGAGTGGCGACCGCGTATCGGGAGACGCAGCGTAGGCAGGCCTCCAAGGTGGACCCACGATCTGGTGAAGGTCGCGGCACCCACCTGGATGAGGTTAGCGCATGACCGGTCGCCGTGGAGATCGTCCCTGCCTTTGTCTAGCAGTGGACGTCTACAGGCTGATATAATGATGATGAATCACGGTTTATTTTACCATAGGCTTTTTGGTGAAGGAAAACATCGTATGGAAACCCGCATAATTACGCCAAAGGTTACAATTTTGGGGTTTGATTGGACCACCATTGGTAGCCAGGGGATTGGCACAACAGATCCCATGGGGTGGACAGGTCGCCAGGTATTCCTGGCCCTGTATGAAGACGAGATAACAAAGCATTCCAATAAAATCCATATAACAGTAAACATTTTAGCAGGATGCCTAAACTCAGCAAAAAAGTTAGTGTATCCTAGTGTCATGATACATAGCCTAGAAGTCTATGCACTCATGGAGTCAGTGACCTGTGCGTCATCAATCAATATAAAAAACAACCCAGCAACTGACTTGCTGAATCACTTCATGTTTGCCTTGATTTTGCGTCCGCGTAAACTAAACCTTGAATTTTAGCGAGCTCAATTTTTTGGTTGCGAATTAGATATCTACAACCGCTTGTTGGCTTAGCGTTTGGGCTGGAGCGCCGGTGGTCGGTGGTGGCCGGTGGTTTGATTCCCACCGGGGACAGACAACTGGGCTGAAATTAGTGTTCCTTTTCTGATTCAAATTTTTATTTTTTAATATCTAGAAAAATACAATTCAGAATTTTTCATACATCATCGTCAGCCTCACACTGCAGTCCACTACTGGACATAGGCCTCCCCCAAGGCGCACCACTGAACCCGATCCTCTATTCTCCGTAACCAGTCACTGCCAGTCGCCTTACGCCTTTCTATCATTGTCGGCAATATTTATATAACTACATGTTCCGAACAGTTCAATTTGTCTTGTACTTTCGAGTTTTCCGGCGGACGGACAAACAGACGGACAAAACTTCACTATCATCAATCATCAACAGCCTTTTAAGATGCCCCCACTGCTGGGGCTCAGGCCTACCCTCTTAACGAGGGAGTTCGGGCTATATAATAGTCCACCACGCTAGCCCAGTGCGGGTTGGTGGACTTCACATGCGCCTAAGAATTTCTTCTTCGGCGTATGCATGTTTTCTCACGATGTTTTCTCAACTTCATTATAATCATCACTAATTGTTTTGTAGGTTGACATATTAATGACCGAGATTTGAGAACCGAAGACCGCGCGCGTTGGGGGAGGCCTATGTCCATCAGTGGACTAGTACATGCTGATGATGACATTATTGACTTCTTCAGGTGCAAGGCATGACGCAGCTGAACGGCTGCGAGCCGCGCAAGATCAAGGTCCTCGGGCCCTACACCTTCAGCATTGGAGACACCACCAACTTTACCAAGTACGAGCGCGGCGGCATCGTCACCCAAGTGAAGATGCCTAAGAAACTCAGCTTCAAACCCTTCAAGGAATCATATAAGAACCCAGAGTTCGTTGTGACCGATTTCGGCAAGTTCGACTACCCCCAGCAGTTGCATGCTGCGTTCGCTGCGCTGCACCAGTTCGAGGCTGGCGAGGGTCGCCTCCCGAAGCCCTGGAGCGACGCTGACGCGGCGCTCTTCATGAATTACGTCAAGTCTCTGGTGAAGGATGATGAGCACAAGGATGGGGAGATGGAGGTGAACGCTGAGCTTCTGGAGGTGTTCTGTAAGGTTGGTAACATGGTTTTGTCACTACCCTCACCCGCCGCGGCATTATAAGCTGGTAATCAATTTTTTCCTATTTTATTTTTATACGGAAACGAGATAGGAAATAGAATAGATCGGGACTAGTAAGTGATAATAACGAAAAGAAAGAAAAACAATAATTAATTTATTAAACTGTGGAAAAAACACTTTTAGGAAACATGTAACAGAATTACTATATCAGAGTTAAAGAATATACTACCAATACGAATGAACCTTTGCACGAATATCTAATAAAATATGTAATAAAATAAATATATAATATATTATAATCTTAAATAACATACGTATAACATCACCACAAACACTCACACATATACACGCACACACACACGCACACACATTCATAAACGTACAGACTGTCTATGATAATATGTATATTGAGAGTAAAATTAGCATATTGTAAATCCTCATTATTGGCAGTATGAGCAATGTAACCTTTAATAACTATTATTTTCTAAGTACTGTGGTTTTTGTGATAATAAATAAAATAAATAGGCAAGTGAATTACATTAACATTATATGAGTATGGTTGATAGGTGAAAATTGTATATATGTCAATGCTTGTATATTGTTTCATATGTTGTATGTATGCGAATAGTAGTGATAATGACATTTATACATCGATCCCACCTCTCTGATGCTCATCCTAAATCATATTTGACAACAGGTGTCATCGGGCGATCTCAACCCGATGAACGCAGCCATCGGCGGCGTGGTCGCCCAGGAGGTGATGAAGGCGTGCTCCGGCAAGTTCCACCCCATCGTGCAGTGGCTGTACCTCGACGCGATCGAGTGCCTGCCCAAGGACCGCTCGGGGCTCACCGAGGAGGCCTGCAAGCCCACCGGCTCCAGATACGACGGCCAGGTCGCCGTGTTCGGCCGCGACTTCCAGAAGAGACTGGGCGAGCTCAAGTACTTCATTGTTGGTGAGTGTTTGGTATTTATGTCCGCGAAGAGGTCCCTCCGAGGGGACCTGCAAGCCTACAGGGTCGAGATACGACGGTCAGGTCGCCCTGTTCGCCCGCGACTTCCAGAAGACACTGAAACACCAAAAACTGGACATGTCAACAAGAGGTTCAGAGAAATGAAGTAAAACCCAGTGCATGGTACCTGAGAGGAGAAAGGAGAACAAGGGGAAGGGAATATACACGATGGGAGGGCGGCATAGTGAAAGAGGCTGGCAGGACATGGACCAGAGCGACTCTGGATAGGGAAGAGTTAAAAAAATCTTAGTTTTAAGATATTTTTCTTTTTAGTTTAAAGATCTGATAAACATATCAGCTCTTTAACGTCCACTGCTGGTCATTGGCCTTCCCCAGTGAACGCCACCGCTCCCAGCCACCTTCTTAACGGTCGTCGGTCCACCTGGCGGAGGGGCATCCCCCGGTCCGCGGTCTCCAGGACTCGTCCGCCCCAAAGGCCGTCGGTTCTGCGACAGATGTGATGTGAATCAAGATCTGTTATGGAGCTGTAATGATAATGATGTGTGTTTAGGCGCCGGCGCGATCGGCTGCGAGCTGCTGAAGAACTTCGCGATGATCGGCGTGGGCGCGGGCGGCGGCCGCGTCACCGTCACCGACATGGACCTCATCGAGAAGTCCAACCTCAACCGGCAGTTCCTGTTCCGCCCCTACGACGTGCAGAAACCCAAGTCCAGCACCGCCGCCAGGGTATGTTCCTCGCAATACATCACCAACAGCCTATTAAATATAGGCCTGCCCTCTCAACGAGGGCGTCAGGGCTATAGTCCACCACGCTAGCCCAGTGCGGGTCGGTGGACTTCACATGCGCCTAAGAATTGCTTCGGCGTTTGCAGGTTTCCTCACGATGTTTTTATTCACCGTTTGAGACGTCAGTAAGTCTCAAAAGGTGAGTCAAAGCAATGCATTATATTGATGTTGTGGTGGTCCGCAGGCGATTAAGCGCATGAACCCGTCGGTGAACGTGGTGGCGCAGGAGGACCGCGTGTGCCCCGAGACGGAGCGCGTGTACGACGACGCGTTCTTCGAGGCGCTGGACGGCGTCGCCAACGCGCTGGACAACGTGGACGCCAGGATCTACATGGACCGCCGCTGCGTGTACTACAGGAAGCCGCTGCTCGAGAGCGGCACGCTCGGCACCAAGGGCAACACGCAGGTGAGCGCTCGTGGTGGACCACAGTAGTGGATAGTTCACTAGTGGACTAAGTTTTTGATTGATCAAATAAAACTGGGCTTGCTTGTTAAATAACGATTAGTTTCGAAGATCATCATGCTTTATTCACAGAATGTCCCGGCTGAACAACTATATACAGGTTCTTAACTACTAAGGGTTCGGAGCCGCACGTTGAGGGGGCGTGGCTTGTGCTCGCTGCTGCAACAATGAGACGCACCTTTATAATTTGGAACTTGAACTATCGGCAGGTGGTGGTGCCGTTCCTGACGGAGTCGTACAGCTCGTCGCAGGACCCGCCGGAGAAGTCCATCCCCATCTGCACGCTGAAGAACTTCCCCAACGCGATCGAGCACACGCTGCAGTGGGCGCGCGACGAGTTCGAGGGGCTGTTCCGGCAGGCGGCCGAGCACGCGGCGCAGTACGTGCGCGACGCGGGCTTCCTGGAGCGCGCGCGCCGCCTGCCCGGCAGCCAGCCGCTCGACGTCGTCGACAGCGTCAGGGTGAGTGAGCAGCCAGCCAGCCTGCATCAGTCCACTGATAGATTTAGATTTCTTTATTTCGCTAATACATCACAAAACAGTATAGAATATTATATACAACATGATAGAGTCTTATGTGTAAAAGGGATAGACCTCCCCTATGGCGCGCCACTGAACCAGATATGGTTCTCCGCCAGCCGACTCACACAGATCGTCGCTCCATCCAGCCGGGGCGCGTCCCACACTACGCTGCCCACTCGTGGTCTCCACTCTAGAACTCGTGTACCCCAGCAGTTATCAGGATTCCAACAGATGTGACCAGCCCACTGCGTTACCTGTGTTAATGAATTAAATAAATGAAACGATGAAGGAACATAGTGTCCCAGTGCCTGTACCTTGTGGTTAGGGCTGCCACGAACGTCGTAACTTTGAAACCCTGGTCTGCCCAACATTGGGTTGGAATTTACTAAAATTAAACTGTACCACCCGCAGACGGCGATCAACGACCGGCCGCTGAGCATGGAGGACTGCGTGACGTGGGCGCGGCTGCACTGGGAGGCGCAGTACGCCAACCAGATCAAGCAGCTGCTCTACAATTTCCCGCCCGACCAGCACACCACCAGCGGCGCGCCCTTCTGGTCGGTACTCGGGTTTCATTATTATTTAAGAGCGGTTTCCTCTCCATCACGCAGCTTCGCCCGCGTGGAAAAGTTTTCCTCGCGGGAACAGCTTTTCCCGATTTATAATAGTAGTGTGTTTTTTTTTAAACTGGGACAGTATGGGCAAGTCCGAAGCCTTAGGAGATACAGGTAAACTGTCTTGGGAACCATTAGGTCTTTTTTTTGTGAAAACAATTTTTGAAATAGTATTTTTGTTGGTCAAGCGTGAGTTGTCCATAAAACTGAGTTATTTTTTATGCGGTTCGACTCAGTTTCATTTAAGGATCATTTTATTTTATGGCAAGGAAAAATCTGAACAGCAAAAGTTAGTATCTCCTATGGTTTTAGTTTTGCCATACCATCCCAGTTAAAAAAACACACTGTATATGCCTATTTCTTATAGGATTTGTTTCACAACTATTAAATTTAGTTGGCGAGCTAGAGCTTAGTTTAGCTAGGGATTTTAGAGAGGGGGTAGGGGACGGGACGGGAATGGGTAGGAAAGTGTTAGGGGGGATGGGAAGTAAAGTAGGACAGGGAGAGAAAGTAAGGAAAAGGGAGAGAGGGAGGAGCGCAGGAAGCTATGGGGTTTTGTAAGTTTATTTGTCTTGAAGTATTGCATGCACAGTTCATTGTCTGTTTAGTATTTTTAACGCGAATGAAATCGCGGGGCGCTGCTAGTATTTAATAAAAATGTATGTATAATAAAAAATAAATATGTGTGTGTGTTGCACGCAGGTCTGGTCCGAAGCGGTGCCCGGCGCCGCTGCGGTTCGACGCGGCCGAGGAGCTGCACGTGGACTACGTGGTGGCGGCGGCCAACCTGCGCGCGCGCGTGTACGGCCTGCCCGCGTGCCGCGACCGCGACAACATCGCGCGCATCGCCGCCGCCGTAGAGGTCAGTCACGTACGGCCGACCGCACCTCAGTGGAAACTAAACCAGTATGAACTGGTCTATCATATCATCATCAGCCTATTAACACGTCCCCACTGCTGGGGCTCAGGCCTACCCTCTCAACGAGCGCGTTCGGGCTGTAGTCCACCACGCTAGCCCAGTGCGGGTTGGTGGACTTCGCATGCGCCTAAGAATTTCTTCTTCGGCGTATGCAGGTTTCCTCACGATGTCTTCCTTCACCGTTCGAGAGCAGTCAGTGACTGTACTTAAGTTTTGAGAAAAAAAACCATCGGTACATGGTCCAACCGGGGATCGAACTTCGGAACTTTCGATATGACAGGCCGCGTCTTCCCAAATTATCTTTCTAACTGCAGAAAAAATCAAGTAAGACTAACATAAAGTTTCCAATTGAAAACATTTAATTGAAACGTGCCACTTGCAGGTGCCGGAGTTCAGCCCGCGGTCGGGAATCAAGATCGCGGTGACGGACGCGCAGATGATGCAGAGCAACGACGACATGGACCAGGACCGCGTGGAGAACATCATGGCCGAGCTGCCCCCGCGCGACAAGCTCAGCAACCTCAAGATCACCCCGCTGGACTTCGAGAAGGACGACGATTCCAACTTCCACATGGACTTCATCGTCGCCGCGTCCAACCTCCGCGCCGCCAACTACAAGATACCGCCCGCCGACCGGCACCGGTCCAAACTCATCGCCGGCAAGATCATCCCCGCCATCGCGACCACCACCTCCGTCGTCGCCGGGCTCGTCTGTCTGGAGCTCTACAAGCTAGCGCAGGGCTTCAACTCGCTGGACGTCTTCAAAAACGGCTTCGTGAACCTCGCCCTGCCCTTCTTCGGGTTCTCTGAGCCCATCGCGGCGCCGATCAACAGCTACTACGACAAGAAGTGGACGCTGTGGGACCGGTTCGAGGTCCAGGGGGAGATCACGCTGCAACAGTTCCTAGATTACTTCAAGAACGAGCACAGGCTGGAGATCACGATGCTGTCGCAGGGCGTCTGCATGCTGTACTCGTTCTTCATGCCGAAGGCCAAGTGCCAGGAGCGGCTGAATCTGCCCATGTCGGAGGTGGTCACCAAGGTGTCCAAGAAGAGGCTGGAGCCCCACGTGAAGGCGTTAGTGTTCGAACTGTGCTGCAACGGTGACGACGGGAACGATGTGGAGGTGCCATACGTGAAGTACACGCTGCCTTAGTAGGAACACGAGAGTGCGTCGTCGAGTATTCCGGAGCCAAAATTTTACAGTCGGGCGATGTGTGAGCATTTTGATGGCATTTAAAGCATAATAGTTGCCGTCGGTAGCGATGGTTCCACACGAATTTCACGTATAAGGGTATTTTTTAAACTGAGATTGTCGATGTTAGGTATTAAAATGTTTTGTATGCTCGTGGTGCCTGGGGTTTGAGGCGCGTCAGATGCCGCTTTGGTCAGAAAATGTGTCGTGTGATGATGTGACTGACAAATACAGTGTTAAAAGTGAAACAAGGGAATTCCGTTTCGATAAAGTAACCGACCCACGTGCCGTCTCTTAAAAAAAGTCAAAGTAAATTGATAATAATAATGAATAATTCATTTATTTCGAAAAACAAGTTTCATAGTTCACTAATCGACGTAAATTAAATTAACTGTAACATAAATAACAATAAAAATAAAATACAAAAAAAAATAGCTTATATTAAATTGTAAAGAACGCAAATTTTACGCGATTTTCTAAAATACGGCCAAAAAACGGCAAGTTTACTTAAGGAGCATGCTGCTGCACCGCGTGTACTGCAAAACAGGGAATAATCCGATTTCAACAAATTATAATTATGTGTAGATTTTTAATTTTCCGTCTGTTCTATTCTTTGCTATTTTTTACTTTATTTTTTAAATCAATTTTACGGCCGTGGAAACAGCTCTCTCAGGCCAGTCGTAGATTTTTAATATACAAAAAATTCCCGCGGTTACAGCACGGTTTTCACAAAAAAGGCCACAACGTATGGCAGTCGGCGAAAATGAAATTTGAATGAATTATTTTTCTGACGAAAGCGGAATCTGACGAGGCTTGATTCGTGCCCGGGGCGTGGCGCGGGCGCGTGGCGTTTCAATTTGTGCTTTAAATTACAACACGCTTTAGTATATACATTATATTTATTTGTTGCTCACCTACTGTTATACCGGATGACTGAGAATTGGAAACATTCCTCTATCAACTAATAATTGAAAAAAAAAACATACATACAGCCGAACATAGTACCTCCTCCTTTTTGGAAGTCGGTAAAAATTATACTTATTGCCACATAACGCCTGAATTTACGACATCCACTTTGAAAAAAAAGGATTACTCATCATCAGCTTTCAGAAAAGCTAGAATTAATTGTATCCGAAGCCTGAAAAGTTAAAAAAAAAAAAATGATAGGGAAAGGTATCACCCCTTTCAAGGAATAGGCCGAATTTCCAATCATCCTGTATGTGCAGTAGTATTTTGATCACATCTCATCACGAAGCGCGCTATAGTTACTTGTATTTTGTGAAACATTAATTTACACCTTTCATCAGATATTTATGGTTGAAAATCAGATGGTTGTATAAGGAAGGAAAATAAATAAAATTTGAGCAAATTGTTGTTTCAATTGATAATAATAATGTTTGCACAAATTCACACACGGCTGTTTAGTCCCAAACTAAGCCGAAGCTTGTACACGGGTACTCAACAACTGATAAACATACATGAATACATACATAATTGTCTATAAAGATTGGCCCATATCTGCCCGCACGGAATCGCATTTGCCGTAGTGCTGCCGCGCGCGATAGCACTCCCGCTGTCTTTCTCGCTCTAGCACATGACGTTCCTGTGCGACAGAAAAGGATAGAGCATGAGAAAAATGCGATTCCATGCTGACAGATGTGGGCAATAAGTCATGTCCGTGACCCCAGCGGGCCACCACGTAATTTCGGGTCCTACTGTACGCCAATAATTTGATCAGTCTAATATAAAACTAAATTATACTAAACTAAGCCAGTGTCTGCTTTTCTCCAACGAGAGAAATGGGTCTGTCTAATTCGGGTTAATCCACCTAGTTAATCATCATCATCATATCAGCCTGTAGACGCCCACTGCTGGACAAAGGCCTCCCCCAAGGATCTCCACGACGACCGGTCCTGCGCCAACCTCATCCAGCCGGGTCCCGCGACCTTCACCAGATCGTCGGTCCACCTTGTGGGAGGCCTGCCTACACTGCGTCTTCCGATACCTAGTTAATACTATTAGCGATATAACAAAGTGGACAAAAAAAGTTCAAATAGTTATACTGCTTTATGGGTGGTTTTCATGTCATGAATCAATTGAGTGGGATAAATGTTTTTTTTTTCTATAATACTTGGTATACTAACTAGTAGTTGGCTACTGGACTAGTATTTATATATTCTGTGACTGGACAAAGTTTTAAACAAATTGGAAGAATGGACAAACTATTCTGTTTCTGTAATAAGAATTATTATTCTTATGAAATTTTCAAACAGCTTGTGTATGAGCATAATTAAATGGAAACAAAATGTCTTTTTCAAATGTTTATTCGGTAAAATCGTACTTAGCACAAAAATATTAACGAATAATCTCACTTCATACAACCGCCGTCTTTGGGAATCTTAATTAAATAATAACATATTAAGGCCAAGTTATTGTTCGTGCTTAACTATTACTTAATTTTAGGTAAGCGTCAAATATAAAGTTAAAAAAGATTGGCGTTATTATTGTGACCAATAGAAGTTGTTACATTAGAAAAGTACACCATGCTGATACAAAATCGATAAAACTTCAAGATTCGTAGAGAGAAAATTAGAGATCATGGAATTAAGTGACTAGGAAGCTATTCGATTGTTACAATATCCATAAATACAGTTTAAAAATACTTGCATTGTCATTAAATGCAAGTATTTTTCAGTAATTAACATGTCCCCACTGCTGGGGCTCAGGTCTGTCCTCAACGAGGGCGTTCGGGCTATAGTCCACCACGCTAGCCCAATGCGGGTTGGTGGACTTCACATGCGTTCTAGTAATTTTTTGATACCCCAATCAATTGGAATCACAGATGACTATATCTGTGATAGGAATAGATAACAAAAATTTACAGTCCAACTTGTATAGTTGTAAGATATGTACTAAGATGATTTTAATTTAATTGATTTTAATTAATAAATAATGTACTTTTAATTAACAGTACTATATAATGGTTGGAAGAATGGAAAAACGTTCCACTTATACAGAAAACAATCAAACAGACCCTAAAAGCTACATTTGGTGAACAAAAAAATTTGAGGCGAAGTTGCCAAACCCAATTTTTTTACACAAGTACACAATGTACATCTGTCAAAGTCCATCCGGACTGTTTTTAGGTTCAGACAATGGTGACATGATTACTTTACCAAGTCGGCGACTGGGCCTGTTACTAAAGTCTTTAGTAATTCATAATTAAACATTATCATAAAATATCACTACAAATTCCTAGAACATTTTCGTCTATTCACGATTTTGAAATATTTCTAGTAAAAAAACATATAATAAGTAAAAAAAAGAACAGGAGGGAATACCAAAACCTATTTATGATGGCTTGGAAACCAAAAATACTCTACATATGGGTTATAAAAGCCATAAATTGAAGGGAAGTCGCCGAGTTTTCCGAAGGTTCCTATCATACCAATATTATAAAGAGGAAAGATTTGTATTTTTGTATGTTTGTAATGAATAAACTCAAAAACTACTGTGCCGATTTCAATAATTCTTTCACCGTTGGAAAGCTACATTCACCCTGAGTGACATAGGCTATATTTATCCATATCTATGTCCACCCGTGCGAAGCCGGGACGGACCGCTAGTGGTTTAATAAAAAAAGAGTCGCTATACTCCAGGTGTTCCTCTCTGGCAAAGGTAGAAGACCAACTGGGCATGTGCCGTATACAGGCTGTATGGCGAATAGGTGTAGTTTAAAAGGTTACTGAATATTTTTGGCCATCTTTAACTAACAAGTTTTTAAAAATATTGTATGTACATTTTTTTTTGTAAAAAATTGTGAAAGTTGTAAGTGGTTGTATAACATACAAAATAAGTACTAAATTTGGCCAATATTTAGAAAACTATATGAGAGCAGTCCACATTTATTTATTTATTATATTATTTTTTATGGTTAACTCACGCCCCAGACCAAAAAAAAAAAATCCATAAAAAATATGGGACCCAAGACAGTTCCCTGAATCTCCTATGGTTTTAGACTTCCCCATACTGTCTGTTCAAAAACTGTGTACGTATTTATAAAAATCTGTGGTTATTAAATTAATAAAAAAAAGTGTAATAGCAAAAATTTCTTAAACATATATTTTTTTCTTAAATTCATCAATGTTATACATCGGGTTGAAAAGAGAAGGGAAATGATATTTCATTTACAATCAGATGTCTATCTCCCTTACATCCATAGCGTAACATTGAGTTAAGCTATGGTTTCCTCCAGTAGCGGTGCCCGTCATTTAGCGGACGTAATACAGGTGAATGACGTCACTAGAACGTTGTCCATGTAATCAAATTGCCGCGGTTTCCTAGAGAGCGGTCGTCGTTTAGTCCATTTGTTCTAGTGACGTCATTCACCGCTGTATTACGTCGGCTAAATGACGGCACCGCTACTCTAGGAAAACCAAGCTTTATTGGCAATAAAAAAAACAGACAGTAACCTGTAACAGTTCAACCCTACTCTTCACAACAGAAAACATATAAAAAACAATGTTACTAGTCTAAAATTGGTGTACTTTGGCCCTAAATAATTTTAAAAATGAATTTCAGTGCGTACTTATACTAAAAAGAATCTAATTTCGAATAAAGCTTTTTCTCTAGGCGTTTATTTTAGTATAATTATATACATTATCCTATTTGTGATATCATTATACTGACCACATAACAGAGAATGTTCTTTATTTACGTCCGATTCCACCTTACATACAGTAGTGGTGAGGGCGGAGGCCGGGGGGCGGGTGCTCAGCGCCAGGGGCGCACGCGCCGCGGGCTGGGCGCGCGCCGCGCGCGGCTGTTCTTCTCGCCGCTATACATCTCTGTGGAGGAATCATGTAGGTAGATAAGTATTTGGTCTTTCAACAAGGGTCCATTCAGACTAAGTGGAAAAATGCTCGAGCATTTTTATGCCGCCAAAGTAAAAACAACTGTATCCCACCTTGTATTGTAGTTTAAAACGGAAAACTGCTCGCGAAGCTACAATGCAATTGGGATACAGTGGTTTTTAATTTAGCGGCATAAGTGCTCGAGCATTCTTATGCAAGTAAAAACAACTGTATCCCACTTGCGGCATAAGTGCTCGAGCATTTTTCCACTTAGTCTGAATTGACCCTTAAGCTACGAATACACTCGCAGACACAAATAACGTCTATGTCCGATATTTGTGTCCGTAAGTATATTTAAAATGCATGACAATTTTGTGTGCACTGCATGATGACACTAGCAACATTGATTCGATTAGGACAAAGCAATTACCTAAGTTGCGGAAAATTCATTTGTTAAAACATTCTAAATATCGAGGAGCGAAACAAGAAACTATCAGGCAACACAATATTTTATATTGGCCACACTTTGATCATAATATTACCTAGACACCGCGTCAGTGCTTATATAGTGGCTCGATAAAACAGTGCTTATTACATTGCCCATACATATTTAGATTAACAAACACCTTCTGGAAGTACGATAATTACAACGATTTACAATGTTTTGTTACATTGCAATATCGGTCATATCTGCATTTTGTAGATGTTCGAAATGATTCAATTTAATTCAACACACTTTATTGCACATTTAAAAATTACAGACAAGAAAGAAAAAAAACAGATACAATGATGTAGGTACCTACATCTAGACGGTCTTATCGCTGAAAGCTATTTCTTCCAGACAACCTTTGATTCATTTTGAATTACGACTTTACTAAATACAATTGCAAAATACACATTTTAGTTGATTTTGTAAGAAGTGTATCTAGATAATACATGATCGAAGTGGCCAAATGACAAATGCTGAAAAAAATAACAGTTACAATACAATTTCGCTGGACAAAAAAGCTAAACATATCACATGCTCTGTGAAGTACATAGATCGTGGTTGAATGTTATAATGTACAGATGGCAACACAAATAGGTGAGCTGGCAACATTGGAACGGTGAGCATGGCAACACAAAAAGAGCTGGCAACATTTTTAAGTGTAGGTACCGTAGTTGGACTGTGTCATGAGCGCGGCGGAGGACGGGCGCCGGGCGCGAGCGGGGAACGAACCCGTGTGACTCTGCGACATTATGTCCCTGTGTCATACAGAACTGTTTACCTCCTATTTTTAAAAATAGATGACCTTGTTTTTTTGTGGAGTTTGTGGCTTGGTTACAAGACCTTTAAGTCATGTCGTGTTTGAAAATTTTCACTTTTTGCACTTTAAATTTTAGACGCGATTCCTGGGTGTTCTCGGGGCTTCTCAGCGTGAATCAGACTGAGGCATATAATACCTCATCCAGACTCACGGCGAAAAGGCCCGAGAAACGTGAAATGTGAATAGTTTATCGGCGTCTCGTTTTTTTATTATCATTATTTAACTGCTACGGGGGCAACCTGGTGTTAAGAGATTTAGCCTCGGCTTCTGGTTCTGTCATACTCACTCACTCGAGATTTCTCGCCGTGAGTCTGGATAAGGTATTAGGGTTCGGCTTTTTCTTAAAAAGAGTGACAGATACTGACGTGTGCTTGGGTGTGCCGCGCGCGGCGAGCGTGCGCGCGCGCGCGCGGTCCGCCGCAATGAGCGCGCACCGCTCGGCCGGCGAGCTCGCCACGAACGTGTCGTGCAGCTTGTAGCACGCCGCCGTTATCTGCAACACGGCGCAAAGATTGAATGTTTATTTTACGAGGGAACGCAGTATTGGGACTGTGTAAAAAATTATATAACGTTTTTCACCATTAATAATAATATGTGCTTCATATTATTTGAAATTCGTAATTGATAGTTCTTAGATACAGTGTTACTTCCAAGAAATTGATTCTGTTACTTAAGGGGTTGACCCTTTTGATAGGTATCATAAAAATAACCCTCCTTTTGGGCTTCGCCGGAGTCGGGTAGTAAGTTTTGTTTTTACGTGTCCGGTTCGATTCCCGGCTCATGCTGGTGATTTTTCGAATTCTTAAAATTTGCTATCTCCAGTATTTAGTACGCTTCGAAAATTTAGGATGGGACACAACAGGCACAGAGTACATTATATATACTGAGAACAACAGGTGGTATTTTCGAAGCGTATTAGGGAAAGTACACTAAATACTGAAGATAGCAAACTTTTGCATTCAGCCCACTATGTAACTGAGTTTTCTAATGTTAACAACACAACATTAAAATATTTTTTCGCGTTTAATTAAATTTGATATGATAAATAACACAAATATATAAATAAAAACAGAATCAACAAAATATCAAACAACAATAAACGTTTAGAAGATGCAAATCAAAATACACAAGAGAGCTGCATTTCAATCATCATTATGGTTCGTTTCTAAGTCGAAGTGTGAAAGACTTAAGTATATGCTGATGACATGGTGATGGTGCTTCCACCGTCAGCATTCACCTGCTGTATGAGCCGGCGGTGCAGGTCCACATCGGCCCCCCGGATGCCGCCGCGGTCCCGGTGCAGCTCGAGCGCGCACAGCAGCGCGTCGCGGATGGTCTGCACCGTGGCCTGCACGCGCTCCGAGCGCATCAGCCGCCGGACCAGGTAGCCCCTCGCGTACGCGACTATCGTCGTCGCGGCCTTCAGCTGGGAGGAGCGTACATAAAATTGTGAGTGAAGAAACCAAGGACTCAAGGATTGCAGAAGAAGGGATGAAAGCATAGGAACTAGATGTCGAATAAAGGAAAGTTGGGAGACCAAAAGAAAGGTGACAATGACATCGCCAAGGAAGCCAGAACAAACTGGATGAACATAGCCACTGATACAGAGAAACGGAAGAGATTGGAGGAGGCTTTCACCCTAATCAGGGTTTAAAATCAAACATATTTAAACTGTACCACAAGTAATGTACAAATGGAAATAAAGAGCTTTATTGCTATAGAAATCGCATATCCTGGTCGCACTGGTGAAGTTATAAGAGTTCAATAGATAGTAACTAGCTGCAATGCAAATGAGTGTCCTGGGTACAGCCTATTCTGAACCCGTGGACTACTGGCTCCTACCCCACATCTGCACAATAGCTTTTGTGCAGCGAACACTCTGGTAGGAGAGCAACAGGTAAACACAGGGGCTGACACAGCAGATCCCATAGGGTCGCAGTGTCGCCGGGTGAACCTGGCTATATTACTATAAGATAAGTAGTTTGTAAAGCAGTGACTAAAATTGGTGCGTTGATTGCGGAAACTCTTCCACAAGCGGTAATTATAGCAATCAGGAGGTACCAGTAAGTTTTTTTTTTTGGAAAGACAAACTATTCAATCGAATGATCAAACACAAAGATACCATTAGGATAATTATAAAAATGATGTACAAAAACCAAAAGCAAGCAAAAAAAGGGAAAATACAATATAGGAATTAAAATGGTAAAGACAAGATACTATAAAAACATCTGGGTTCTGGGACTCAGGCTCAGGAATAATCAGGATCACACTGAGGATCAGAATTTTTAAGTGGTTTATTTTTAACTGTTTCAAATGGTTTATTATTATGTATAGAGTTCAAAAATAAGAGAAAATAACAAGAGAAAGGATTTTAAAAGCAAATGAATCTATATATCTATAAATATAATGTATTTTTAACGCTTTCAAAATAATAAATGAACTTATAGGGATATAAGATGGTTATTAGCAACTACTACTGCAGGACATATTTTAGAACCATAAACATAATTTTTCATTCTCAATAGCAAAGTATTTCATACGTATACCTGTCTAAACTCAATACAAAGATTTTGTTGTATTGTAATTTCCTATAAAATTAATGTCTAGTTTACATAAAACGATTTAACAGTTGACGTACTTAGACGACGACTTTTTCTTCTACTATTGGAATTAAACAAGGATATACAAATAATTAATTATTATATTTTGTACTTACCTCTTTAGTATTTGGAGGCCGAAGGCTGGAGAAAGGCTCCACTGCGCGCGTATTACTCTTGTATTGTGCATTTATAGTATCCATTGAATGCTGTATCGAGTTCTGCAGGCATTTAATAGCAACGTCAGTCGACCTGTACAGCGATTTGGTTTTCATCGGCCCTGGGCCTCGTTTTGTGTCTTCTTTCGTTTGACTTGGTGGACTATTGCGCAGATAAGTAGTATACTCATCGCTGTCGGAAGGAAATGTGATGTTATTTAAATCGGCCATGGTGTCGTTCGTGCGGTCGGTCAGCATCGGTTCTTGGTCGCGATCGGACGAAGCGCTCGTGTCATAGTTCAGCTTTCTAGACGCACCCCGCTGCGTGGGCGAGTGCGTGCGAGTCCTACTGCCCTCGGTGGGTGATTTAGGACGATGGCCGTTTGTAGCAGTCACACTTTCGAGTTTCGGTGGCTGTTTCTTGATGTTACTAGTTATATCTCTGCTTTTCTTTAACACGTTATCGCATCGGTTGATACAGTTGTTTGTTTCTGTCAGTGTAGAAGACATGGGGACACTGGATGCACTATGAGGTATCGGTGACTTGGGCTTGATCAGTTGGCTCAAGCTCACTGGCCCTCTGTCTTCCGTCTTGTCTCCCCACGCTTCCTTAACTTCCACTGGCGATTTGGGGCAAATGGTCTTTAGTTGTTTGTAAAGCAAGTTATTCTGCTCTTCAAACACTTGCTGTAACATCATCTGCTCACGTTTCTGCTTTTCCACCAGGCTAGCCATTTGCATGAGCTGCTGTTTTTGGATATTCTCGTAAAGCTCTCGCACCCGCGTGCCTGGGTCGTCAGACTTGGAAATTATTGCTGTACTGAGTTGAGGAGTAACACACTCTTTCTTTTGTCTCACTGGTTTACAAGATATATGATCTTTGATAATGATTTGGTTTGAAGGCATATTTCGAGCAGGACTTACATAACTATTTGGCTTTTGAATTGGTTCAGATTTGGGAAAGATTTTTAGATTTAAACTACCCCGTCTATTATTAGTAGCTACAGAGAGCGCCCTTGGTGGTGATATAGTTGATGCTTTTTTCGATACCGACTTAGAAGCGTGGTTAATATTGTTTTGTACATTGCTGTTACCATTATTGGAGATGCCTTTCGCAGTTTTCAGATTGTTTACGTTTGTCCGCTTGAGCTCCATAGCCATGGATGACCATTTTACTTTTGCGGATTCTAAATCCCAACTTCTTCTCTTCTTGTTTGGTGAAGAGAGATTGGACAAAGATTCGCTCATAGATATTGTAGTCATATCCACTCCAGCTTGCAAGGATTGCACCTCTAAATGAGCAATCAATTGAGGGCTCGGTTTCAGCAATGTATATGAACGCTGGCGTATTAATTTAGGAACTAAATCCTCCTTAACACTTTCAGTGTGTATATCATTAAGAGATCCAGTGAAACTTTTGGAGCTAAGCGAAGATGGTCCATCCTGTTTGATTGGTATCTCAGAAAAAGGATCAGTGCCAGATAAGAAATTGCTTTCCACACTGCATTGAAAATCTACAATATCTTTATATCGTCTTGGGGTTTCAACATCAGTTAGCACTTCTCTTATAGGTTTCCTCTCATTGTCACGCTCAGGTAACTCTATGGGTGGTGATTTATAGTGTGGCTTTGTTCTGATATTCTCAAGCAAATTTTTACCAGTTTCATTAATGCTCAAACTTAGATCTATGTGGAACTTAGGAGATTCTATTATGGATGCATTAGTTGTTTTAACTGTTACGTTTGAAGTAATGCTGCTATAAGTCACTGAAGGATAACTTTGAAGATGTTTTTCAGTTAGAGCAGTAATTTTGTCAATATTGACATCAAACCCAGCGTTGATTTCTTCTGGAGGGAGTACATAGCTCTGTTCGTATTCAGGAAGCTCTGGGGCATCAGTCTTGTCTTCATTGGAGTCTGAGTCAACATCTAAATATGGTTTAAGAATGGAAATTCTTTTCTCTACTTCTCTAGCAAGTATCTTGTAATATTGCATCTCCTTGCGGCACTCTTTTGATAGCTGAAATGTAAAAATGGTTAGCCTTAAATGGATTAATAGTGTAAGCCACAAAATTAGACAAATGTGTCACCTGCAATTGCAATATGAACATTGTCATTATAAACAATAACTTTTGTAATAAATTGAATATTTTTATAAAAAGCTTGAATACTACAGCCTCAAGTATTAATAGTAGTCGGCACATATCTAGTACTTCCAATCTGTCTGAAAAATAAACAAGTACTTTCTTACCAAAGACCAGGTTCATACAGAAAGAAGTAATTATTTTTAAGGATACTCACACAAGATATATACACCTTTAAAGAGTTGGATAATAGTATTATTATTATTTGAGGTGGGGCTCTTTCAAGGCTTATCTATCCTTGTATCACTGCGACCATTGCTGATCTATTGTGATCGCCACCTTTACTATAGTTCAGTGTTGAGCTTATAATAGTAATAAATAACTAAAATACTATTCTGTGGGTTCTTTTCTGTTTAATGTTTTCCAGGTCCAAATGTTTATCAGGAGTATCAATAAACAACTGGAACTCTGACAACCAGACATAACATTTTCAGTCTATATTTTTACCAAGTTGATAACAATTATAACTTTTAAAAGTCCAAGAGTTTTTAATCAATTTAAATAGGACCTTAATCATCATCACCATCATATTTATTGGTAAAAATATTACTACAATATTATTATAATTACTTTGATACAAAATTGAGTCGCAATATATAGGATTGTATGGAAGACTGCACTCCCAAGGGATTGTATGGAAGACTGCATACCAACGCCGGGCAAAGCGCCGCCTCCACACCAAACTGTCAAGAAGGGGATTAAACAATGTAAACCAAGTTACCACTGGAGGCAGGAGCGGAACCCCATTTAGCTTCATGCAGGAGACATACTGGTTCCCCTGTCGCACAGATTTAACGTCCCACGGGTCGTTCATTGCGTCGATAAAGGTATTACGCCCTACCACTCCTAGCACAATCGATTAACTAAAAGTTAAAACTGCGGCCTCATTCGATGTTACAGGAAGTTGCACAGCACTTTTTTAAAGCCCCCGCGGCCTCCGCGCTCGCCGGGTCGGCTCCTACACGATGTAGAATTCAATTTGTTTGAAAGCCGTCTGCATGTCTAATCGAGCGATGGTGTCACGGCCTGATTACGTCAGTACAAAAAGCACTTTAATTTGTTCCTAAAAGATATTCATCAGAAAGAAATTTAGAATTACGGTAGAAAGGATTTGTTTGTATAAATATAGACAACTATGTCGGTCCGACTACAGAACAATGTACCTAGTAAGAAAAGAATTTATTTTTAGTGTTTTTGAAACGATTTTATTTAATCAGTCAACAACAACAATCAGACAGTTCTCTATTACAAAATAATTTGAGAAACTAATTTTAACCAATCGAATGCACGATGTATAAAAATATACTCTCATTTAGGCCAATAGAAGGCGTGCGTCTATGCGTGAATGTGGTTATGTGGTTGTAACGAACAAACCAGTTTATCTGTCAAATGTTGCCATGGCTACGATTTTTTTCTTTATTTATCTCAAAGACGAAGCTGACAACAACAAACAGCCTAGTTTTGTAAAGAAAATCAGATAAAGCTGTGCAATACAAAATTAATCAAACACTTATCAGGATACTTTTGGAAACACAGGAATATCGTAAGCGAGCTTTTTCTATGTTTGGAAACATATGTCATTCTACATGTAAGGACTCCTCTACACATGTGTATGTACACGAATCCTCATAGATAAAGCTGTTTGTTTCAAACATCTTTGCCAAAACATTCTTGTTGAAAAAAGATTGAAGAAAACAAACAAACAACTCAGGCGATCATAATCAAAAATATTCCTTTTCTAAATTTTATTCACAATCGGCTAAATTTAATGAGGTCGAATTGAGTTGAGTATAGTTTGTGGAGTTGAGGACTGAATTTTGGAGATCATGTTCCTTCCATCGCGTACGTTATCGCTTTGTGATAAAAGAATGAGTTGATACTTTGCACCGGTTGTTCGGACGGATTGCTTCTCTGATTGATCTGAAGTCTGTTAAATTGTTGAATATAATGCTTCCCTCGAACACAATCTGCGTGTCTCAGGAGGGCCCGGCCAACGCGCTGGCCCTCAATAAGGACTGCACGCAGGTCGTCATCGCTGGACGCAATGGTAAAATTTTTAAATATAAAATTCATTGAAACTTTAAAAATGCTTCAAAGTACCATTATATTAAGGTCGGAGACATTGTCTCCAAATTTTTCCATTGCCCCGAAAGGCCCACGACCCTTTATATAGGATTTGCTGAGGTTAAAATCCTTTCGTTGTAAAAACTTTTAAGTCTATATCCAATCCCACTGCTGAGTAGAGACCTGTCCTTGCGCATTATTAATTTCCTACAAGAATAGGCACAAAAAACACCAACTTATTTTCAGTAAAATACAAACCTAAAAGTATAAAGTTAATTTGTTTACCCTTTTTGACCTGACATTGGTTTACTGCTGGATGAGGTTAGCAAGGAACCGGTCGTCGTGGAGGCCTTTGTCCAGCAGTGGACGTCTACAGACTGATATGATGATGATTGGTTTACTAACTAAATAATTACTGTAAATACAATCCAATTCAAAATATTAAAATTACACAAAATTAATTATCCTTCGTTCCAGTGTTCAAAGTGTTCTCAATAGGAGAAAATGATTTCTCCGAAGTTTGCAATCTACGAGTTGGGAAAAACTTGAATTTAAATTTTTCTTCAATCGATGTGGCATGGAGCACCATTGAAGGTATGTGGAATGAATGGATAAATGTTTCAATCACGGTGAAACTTGAAAGTCAAAGTCAAGTTCTTTTTCTTCTCAGCGCTAAAGCGGTGATAGATAAAAAATTATGTATAAATGTACCCAGTGTACTCATATCCATTAAAACACTTGGATTCTCTCCAGCACCAGACTGGATGTACTCTCAGTTGAACAACACTAGCTACAAGATCTAGCAGACAAATAAGGATTAACCAGAAGACAACAAGAATATGCTAAAGATTAAAGTTATGTTGTTTCCAGAAAACACCCTAGCCACTGCTGCCACAAATGGAGCAGTGGTCGTTTGGAACTTGGGCCGTTCTGGACGCTCTAAGCAGGAGCATGTCTTCTCCGACCACAAAAGGACAGTCAACAAAGTAAGTTGATATACACCGGAATAAAATATGTTTATTGTTTTTGGTAGACATCACGGAATTGAGAAGGGGATAATTTAAAACATGAACTTTTTATCTGTTTTCCCTCTGTTTTACCGCCTGTCTCTTTTTCTTTCATGCTCTTAACCTTATGGATGATTCATCAAATTGATGGTCATCTCTTTTTCCTTTTTGCTATTGCCTTCACTTACCTTTTGTTTCCAGATGTCCAGGTTTCCTCACAATGTTATTTTTCACAGTTTCTGATACAAATTCATCTCTGTAGGTAAGCTTCCACCTGACCGAGCCATCGCAGCTGATATCAGGCTCTCAGGATGGCATGATGAAGTGCTTTGACCTTCGCATGAAGGAAGTTGCAAGGACTTTTATCAGGTAAATTGTAAGCCGTGCCACGCAAGTGCCGCCCCGAGCCGTGCCTGTGTCCATCGCTCGGCAAGATCGCAACAAAATCGGCTTGTATAATAAATGACAGACACTTGCCGTATCCTCGCCTCTTCTGTACCTTATCCACGCCCGCGATGGACCTGTGCCGCACCCTACCGCTTCTGTATAATTTATGCCTAAGAAGACGAACGTTACTACCCGATAACTGAAACGAGTCACTTGGCCTTGGCCTCCCTCCGCCTCCCGCTTACCTGCCTCGCTCTCCCGCTCTCGTCTAAGCGCGACACTACCGTTCGCATAAATATGAGAGCTGTCATTAACAAATGATCATAAAATGTAGATTTCTTTATGTATCTCAACTGCTTCTTATGGGAATCGAACCCCCGACCTCTGGCGCAGTAGGCAGGCTCACTACCAACTACGCCAACAGGCCAGTCAATCCTACAGTCAAACCTATGACGGCGGGGCGACGTAGGGGGAAGCGGGAGACGCGGAGTGACTCATTATAGTTGCCGAGTAGTACCATACATTGTCCGGTCGGTGCATGCAGCAACACGGAGTCGATCCGCGACGTGCAGTTCAGCCCGCACCAGGCGCACACGTTCGCGGCCGTCTCGGAGAACGGCAGCGTGCAGCTGTGGGACGTGCGCCGGCACGAGCGCTGCCTGCAGCAGTTCACCGCGCACTCGGGCCCGGTGTTCGCCTGCGACTGGCACCCCACCGCGCCCTGGCTCGCCACCGCCTCCCGGGACAAGACCATCAAGGTAACACCGGCCTGGAAACTAAACAACACCATATACTACCGTTGTTTCTCATCTTACTATGTTATTTATGTTACTATGTGATCTACACTCACAAGCAAAACCAACTCCCGTTGTTTCTTATGTTACTATGTAATCTACACTCACAAGCAAAATAAACTCCCGTCGTTTCTTATCTTACTATGTGATCTACACTCACGAGCAAAATAAATTCCCGTCGTTTCTTATCTTACAATGTGATCTACACTCACCAGCAAAATAAACTCCCGTTGTTTCATAAGTTACTATGCGATCTACACTCACAAGCAAAATAAACTTCCGTTGTTTCTTATCTTATACTATAATTACTGATTTTTTTAATGTTGTCAGGTGTGGGACATACACGCGAGGCCCACATTGGAGCACACAATATACACCATAGCTTCCGTCGGACACGTCAAGTGGCGACCGCAGAAAAAGTAAACATTAACTTTTTATTTTTACATATTTTTTTTTAACCGATGCTTTGGACTATATTATATTGATGTCCATGCCAGCCTCATAGTGAAACCCAAGTCCTCCGGAGGACTAGGCAGACAGCGCTTAGTGTAATAATACGCAGCTCGTGCCTCATTAAAAGGTTACATCATCAGCCTGCACAAGTCCACTGCTGGAAATAGGCCTCCCCCAAGGTGCGACTAAACCCAATCTTCGGTTCTCCGCATCTAGTCATTGCAAGCCGCCTTAAGGTTACATGACAAAAACCCTGACTTCGAAGCTAGTCATTTCAGGAGTCATAGTACGGAATTCCATTCTTGATTTTCTTTTAATAACTCCTGATGGTTAGTGGCCACTGTCGCCCAGGGTCATCGCTTTCCCTAAGAAATGTTTTTTTTTTGTATACAGGATGATTTTTTAAACACTATCCAAATTTTTACATTGTGATCTTTGATGAAAATACGGGTTTTTTTCTAGTGATTTTTAATCACTAGAAAAAACGATCGGTCTTTAGATCATGAGCGGATCCTTTTGAAGACTTGACCCTAATTTGTGTGTCACGTCCAGGTACCAGGTGGCGTCGTGCGCGCTGGTGCTGGACTGCGCCGTGCACGTGTGGGACGTGCGCCGGCCGCACGTGCCGCTCGCCACGTTCGCCGAGCACCGCGACGTCACCACCGCCATCGCTTGGCTGCACCACCCGCACGCCTTCCTCTCCACCAGCCGGGTGAGCACTCGCTACCAGGTGGCGTCGTGCGCGTCCAGCCACCCCTTCCGGCCATATTCGTTACCAGTTGCCGCAGAAGAAATACGTTTCTTTGTACGCAACTATTTGCTTAAGAAGAATTTTATTTCTTTATTCGCATCTAGTAATAGTTTCCCACGCAACTAGATATGAATATAGAAATAAAATTCTACAAAACAACAACAAACAAATGAAAGTACTTCTTCTACGGCAACTGGTTACGAAACGTGGTTGCGAACACGGCCGGAAGGAACCACCATGCTTGACCCCTCTGAGCGGTGGTTCCCCTGGAATACGGTCTATCATAATACTACATGCTTTTCGGTGAAGGAAAACATCGTGAGGAAAACTGCATACGTTTAAAATTAAAATTTCTATTCTGAAGTCCACAGTAAGACGGATTGGGGCACCTTTGGTGGACCGCTAGTGGTATGGCACTATCCAAGTGTCATTTCTGGCCCCCTAACAAGATAACTGACCCCTCCGGGTTTGTTTGCTGATACACAATGGTGTATGTGTGCAGGACTGCAGCCTGTACCGGCACCGGTTCAGCGAGGCGGCGCACCCGGTGCTGTGGGCCAACCCGCAGGGCGTGTGCCTGTCGGCGCGCGGGGAGCTGGCGCACGCGCTGCCCGAGTGCCCGCTGCCGCCGCCCGCCGCGCTCGCCGGGGCGGCGCCCGAGCGGCACGTGCCCGGCCTCGGGTCAGTATATACATTCAAAACCGGACAAGTGCGATTAGGACTCGCGCCCTGACTTAATTAAAGAAATAATTAGAAAATCGTTAATAAAATTTCATACGCAAAGTTAAGTTTGTTAGTACAAGACAATATTTTTTTTTGTGATGTAACTACAAATTTACGGTTTTCAGATTTTTTCCATTACTTGTACGGTCGACCGCACGTCAGTGGAAACAAAACCAGTATAAACTGGTCTCTCGTAATATTGACACTCCCTAATAGGCTAGGCCAGCTCAAGGTCAAAGTGTTTCTACTGACGTGCGGTCGACTCAAAAATGCGGCAAAAACGGCCATATCTTTTCACTGCGTTGACTTAGAAATTTGATTTTTTTCACCGCTCCAAGGGACTGTAGACCTGAGTATTTGATATTAATTTCAACTTGATACCTCCACGCGTTCCAGAGAAAAATGGTCTTGACAGACGGACAAGACAACGAAGGATTCCTTTTGAGATACAAAAAAAAAGTAATCTATTTATTGTTATAAAAATATAACAACATAAAGTTTATTCGCGGAAAAAGCAAATAAATAATAATTATAATAGCCCTAACGCCCTCGGTGAGAGGGTATGCCTGGGCCCCTGCAGTGGGGACATAGGCTGTTGATTGATTGATTAGTTGCGTGTGCTTGTCCCAGGCGCAAGCAGCCGACGGCGGGGTCGCTGAGCCCCGCGGCGCAGGCGGCACTGGAGCAGGCGTTCCCCGGTGGCGCGGCGTCCGCGCTCACGCGGTACCTGCCGCCCGCGCCGCACCGCGCGCTCGTGCGCTGCGCGCAGCTGTACCGCATCCGGGGGGCGCCCCCGCACGAGCTGGCCAGGCACAACGCGCTCGTCGCGCGCGACCACGGCCGGCACGTGGTCAGTTGCGATCAGACACAGAATGTCCAAATTCCCAGATTGACCAACTCCCAAAATGACCAATTCCCAAAATACTAAACAGTAGAAATTTTTAGGAAAAATCTCATTAAAAAAAAAGGAATAACATAATGGCATATTTTTAATATATTTTGGTTCTCGAGTGGCGACCACGTATCGGAAGACGCAGGGTAGGCCTCCCACAAGGTGGACCGACGATCTGGTGAAGGTCGCGGGACCCGGCTGGATGTGGTTAGCGCGGGACCGGTCGTCGTGGAGATCCCTAGGGGAGGCCTTTGTCCAACATTGGACGTCTACAGACTGATATGATGATGATTATATTCTTATTAGCTACTCTACGTCTGCCTATAGAAGATCCTTACTGTACTAAGTTATGGGATGTGCGTGCGCGCAGGTGGCGCACGTGTGGGACGTGGTGCAGCTGGAGTACAGCGCGCGGCGCAGCGCGGGCGCGCCGGCTGCGCGTGCGCCGCCCGCCGACCCCCCGCCGCGCGTCGACCCGCCGCCCCCCATGCCGCCCTACAGGTGAGATACCCGTTGTCTGTATCTGGTGAGGATTGAGCTCTAACGAGTCATTTAAAAAAAAAACCCTTCCGTCTCCTCACTCCCAAGCCTTTTTTAAATCAAAAAACCACAATTCCCTACACTCACCTTTACTGCACCTTCCACTACACCTTTGTTCGGCGTAGGACAGATTCTGGATTGGACAGATTCATTTATTCGGCAGATTCTTGGATTGGACGGGTTAAAACTTAAAGATTCTTCATAGCCTTAGTGGCGTCGGGGATAAGACGCGGCCTACCATATCGAAAGGTCCGGAGTTAGATCCCCGGCTGGGCCATCAATGGGTTTTCTCGAAACTTAAGTACATTTACTGACTGCTCTCAAACGGTGAAGGAAAACATCGTGAGGAAACCTGCATACGCCGAAGAAGAAATTCTTAGGCGCATGTGAAGTCCACCAACCCGCACTGGGCTAGCGTGGTGGACTATAGCCCGTGCGCCCTCGTTGATAGGGTAGGCCTGAGCCCCAGCAGTGGGGACATTTAATAGGCTGTTGATGATGATGAAGTAGCTCAGGTTTGTTTGGTTTCCCGTGTTCGCAGCCTGGTGGAGGAGGAGGAGGACATCGAGGAGCTGGAGGAGGAGTGGGCGGAGAACCAGTTCCACATGAGCGGCGTGCTGGGCATGCCAACGCACAGCATCTACATACCGCCCGCCAAGTACCTCAAGCTGCCCGCCGACGGGGACGGTCGGTGCCTTCAAGGTTTTGTTTATTGCTACAGGGGCAACAAGCAGGCGGGCCTCCTGATGTTAAGAGGTCACCGCAGCCCATAGACACCTGCAACACCCGGGGGGTGCTGGTGCGGCGCCGGCCAAGGTTGAAGAGATCTTTTGACTCTCTTCTTGAAGGACCCAATATCGTAGCGCTGTGGAAAAACGTCAGAGAGAAGGTCATTCCACATTTTGCGCGGGCGCAGCAAAATTATCAGCAGATATGTTTTTAGACTTGTGTAAAATAAAATTTAGTATTTAAATATTTCCCTGCGAGATCGAATCACAAATGAGGAGATCCGCAGGAGAACCAAGGTCACCGACATAGCTCAAAGAATCGCGAAGCTGAAGTGGCAGTGGGCTGGGCACATCGCCCGCAGAACTGACGGCCGTTGGGGCAGAAAGGTTCTCGAGTGGCGACCACGTATCGGAAGACGCAGCGTCTCCCGGCCTCCCACAAGGTGGACCGACGATCTGGTGAAGGTCGCGGGACCCGGCTGGATGAGGTTAGCGCAGGACCGGTCGTCGTGGAGATCCTTGGGGGAGGCCTTTGTCCAGCAGTGGACGTCTACAGGCTGATATGATGATGATTTAAATATAAGTTTAATTTGTACGTAACTCCTCATACATTATTGAGGTGGGGATCTTTCAAGGCTTATCTAGCCTTGTATCACTGCGACCATTGCTGATCTATTGTGATCGCCGCCATTACTATAGTTCAGCGTTGAATTACTATAGTTCACTAATTAGTTTTACTTCATCGGGTTGAAGTATGTAGTTGCCCAGATGGACGCTTGTTTTACGCATCAGTGGGCCTCACTCGCACAGAAGGTGCAATGGTGTTTCCTCTGCCTCTTGGCAGAGTCTGCACACTGTAGTGTCTCGGAGCTTGAGGTTGAACATGTGTTTGTTCAGGCCGCAATGTCCGGTGAGTGCTCTCACTAGTGTGCGTGGATTCTTCCTGCTTAGCGCAACTCATACATACCAATAGTTTTTTATTTTAACACTTTATTGCACACACACACAGACAAACATTACAAAATAATATATATAAACTTAAGTACAAAGGGCGAACTTATCTCTCAAAGAGATTTCTTCCAGCAGACCCACGAGAGATAATTTATAGATAAAGAAGGCAGACGTGTGTACATACATTAAAATAACGATGAAATAAACTATATATCCAAATAATATAAAAATATATTACAAATAAATATTTAAACACTAAATACTTAATAATATGTAAATATAATACAATAAATAATAATAAATACATACGTAAAATACATAAATATGGATATCAATTATATGTGAGTGACAGGTAGTGCTCTTAAACGCGTTTCTTGAAAGTGTAATCAGATTGACTGTCACGAACGCCGGGCGGTAATGAATTCCACAACCTGGCAGCATGCACAGAAAATGAGTAGCTATAGAAATCGGTAGTGTGTGGTGGTAATTTTTTATTTTTTTATTTTAATTTACTTATTGGTTAACCAACAGATGTTGCACATATACAAAAAAAGCAATCTTATAAATAGTAGGTACAAATCATCCGTGTGAACACCCAGTAATAGGTAAACACAGCATGTGTAAATTGCTTACAAACAGTATGTGACACACTGGTGTTACACAATATGTAATAATGTTAACACTTGTTAACATTATAACATATTATGCAATTAGACAGCATAATTTAAAGTTAAGTAATGTAAACAAAGTTAAATCAAGTTATAGCACTAAACAACACACTATGTAATTATAAGTTTATAAAATATTAAATTAGGGTACCTACAGAAACATATCTAATAACAAGGATAAATAAAAATTTTTTAGGATGACACTGATTTATAAAGAAACCGCTTAAAAGCATTTAAGTTACAGCTCAGAATGTCAAACGAGTGGGCTTTGTAAAGATCATTGTAATTGCAGAAGGGAGGCGATGTGGGATCTAGACAACCGTTCAGGAACTCTATTTTTGATTCGCTCGTAGGGAATTGTATCGTCGCATGCGACTTAAGTCATACTCGACTTCCAAGTCGCACGACGCTGATTTTCTGCATTTTTGATTCGCTCGCGTTCGGTGTTGCCAATAATACTAGAAATGTAGAATTTTATCCGTTTCACGCAGAAAAAATAAAAACCGGTAACTACCGAAACGTAAAGCGGAACGTAAAATGCTCAGTAATGGTCGAAACCATAGACACTGTATATAATATTATCCTTGCCTTTTGTTAGAAAAAGTGAATTGAAGTGAAGTGTCAGTGATAGTTGTCTCTTTTCTTTTGTCATATGGCATTTGGCATGGCTACCGCTCGGCTCGTCCCAAGCGACGATTGGTCGATACCACTCGTTGCCGTTCGAGCGGTTCAAAAATGCGGAGTCGAGGGAAAATCTGCAGAATCGAACGCTCAAGGCGAGGAGAGCGAATCAACAATAGAGCGCTAACAAGTTGAGGCGCTTGCGCAAGTAGGTGGGAGAGGAGGGATTTTTAAGAATTTTAAACAAAATACAAATAGTTATACAAATCAATTAGACCGATAAGTATGTGTGTCCAGACTGCATCGGCTGGGTGCCGGCGTCGACGGCGCACTACGTGGACGAGGACGCGATCGACTGGACGCTGCCCGAGGAGGCGTTCCCGCTGCGCGCGCCGCCCGCGCCGGCCTCCGCCCCCGGTCCCGCGGCCGCCGCCGCCGCCCTGCCGCCCGCCGCGCAGCACGACGACGACGTCATTGCTGCAAGTATGTGGGGTCCTAGTCAATGCAACCCCCAGGCTGGGGGTATGGGGGCCTCCATGATGTCTATAATCATGATAATTAATCTGTTTAGTCCCAAACTAAGCCGAAGCTTGTAAATAATAAACAACTGATAAACGTACTTAAATACTTCTTAATTATATACATAGAAACACCAAGAATCCGAAACCTACAGATATGCTCATCACACAAATGTTGGTCCCGGGTGGGAACCGCACCCACGACCTCTGGTCAGTCAAGTTGTTATGTATTTATTTAAAAGTACACAATATGTATGAATGTTTGTCTATCAGTTGTTGAGGACTACTACGGCTTAGTTTGGGACTAAACAGCCGTGTGTGAATTTGTACAAAACAACATTATAAACTTAACTTTATTTTGTGGTGCGTGCAGTAGTGCGGTGCGCCAACCCGAGCATGTCCTCGGACTCGTCCCCGCCGAGCTCCGGCTCGGGCTCCGTCGCTCCGCCCCCGGCCGCCAGGCACTACTGCTACAGCCAGCAGTCCTCCGTCAACGCCGTCAGTACACCTCCCACCTTACACATACTAGCTGTTTACCGCGGCTTGCCTGCGTAGAAAAGTACTTGTGAACGTCTCTAAGCTTAAGAAATCACGGCGATGCTTCTGCTGAATAACCTTAGTGGTTTCGATTCGGAGGTGCACACGACTTAACTAAATTTATTCTAATGTGCTCTTTTTTCATCTGAAGAAATAAGAAAGAGATGGCATATCAGAGAGAGGGAGTTTTAAACGCCATGTTCTATGTTCCAATACAAACCATGAGCAAACCATGGTTTTTTTTCTTGTCTGACAGGACTTAACTAATTTGACAGTTCTAAAATACATGCCATCTCTTTCTTATTTCTACAGATGAAAAAAAGAGAGAGAAAGTGCACCTCCGAATCGACACGACGGTAATACTAAACAGTCCTATGTAATGTACATTTGCAGGCGGAGGAGGGCGAGGCGGGCCCGCTGTCGGTACTGCGCGGCGCGGACGAAGGCGCGCGCGCGGCCGCGTTCGACACGGCGCCCGCGCTGGCGGCCGCGCTGCGCCACCACGCCGACCTCGGCGACGTGCAGACCGCCTGCGTCGTCATGCTCGCGCTGCAGGAGCACAGGTATGGAGGCGAGCTGGCTTGCTCCGTGTCAGAGAACATCAGACAAGCAAAATGTCATGTCATACTCTCAGAATGTTGACATTATTGGAAATGACATTGTAGCATTCCTTAAGAATGCATATATATATTTATTTGCCTAATGTTTCATCATCATCAGCGTCCACTGCTGGACCTAAGGCCTGCACCAATGAACGCCACCACACAAGGTCATCTGTTAATGCTTTTGAATTTAATGAAAAACTATTTATTTAATGAAATAATATTATTTTGGAGATGATTCTGTTAGCCATTAAATGAATAATAATAGTGGCCTAAGTTGTTATGTTGTGTTGGTCCCAGGAGTGACCTGTTCCCGTACATCGACGAGGGCCTGCAGGAGCAGTGGCTGCTGGGCTACATCGAGCTGCTGCACCGGCACAAGCTGTGGAACGTCGCCACCATGGTGAGGTGACTGCCTCTGGCGCACGGCCAGTCGTTTATCTGTAGAAATAAGAAAGAGATGCCGTGAAAATATCATTAATCCTATCAGATACAAGAAAATGTACCAGGTTTGTATTGCAATTTCTAGTATCTAGCTAATATCAACTATGTATTTATACTTTTGTAATTAGTTGTTTCCCTGAAATAAAAGCATTACTTACTTACTTACAATTTAAAACATGGCGAATAAAATTCCCTCTGTCTGACAAAACTAAACCAATTTGACAGTTCTTAAATACATCTCTTCCTTATTCTCTTTCTTATTTCTCCACCATCTCTTTCTTATTTCTACATACAAAAAAGAGCACAATATACTAAATTTAGTTACGTCGTGTGCACCTCCGAAACGACACGAATACCACCCTCTAAGTATTCCAGGTATCTCAGAGAAATACCAGCGATTTGGTTTAAGTAGTTTGATACAATGTGCTTGTGGGAAAATATGACTTTAAATTTTTTCACTGGCACGTCAAATAGCTTCACAATATATTTTTTTAAAGATTTGTCATAATCATGTAGTCCCCACGGAATTTCTTGAAATTGAATGAGCGTCTCTAGGGAACCCCCGCACAGCTCCCCTTTCACACCTAAAGTTAGGCATTGCGCTTTTGCGCAATTGGCTGATTTCTATCAGCCAACTTTACACAGCCGCCATTAAACTCCTGATGTGGATGGACTGACTCCATCAGCGCGTGTTGCCAACGTGTGCAGGTGATCCGGTGCGCGTGGGTGGGCTCGGTGTGGGCGCTGTCGCAGCAGTCGACCAGCGTGGCGGTGTGCTGCGGGCGGTGCGGGCGCCGCACGCGGCCGCACGCCGCCTGCGAGCGCTGCCAGCCGCGCGCCTCGCCGGACCTCTGCGCCGTGTGCCACAGGGTCGCTATACCACTCATTTTTTAAACCTTTTTTTAAAAGTAGGTGGGTTTTAGTACATTTTGGACTTTCGCGCTTTGTATTCATAATTATATACGGGTCTTACACACGAACAAATTTTATTTACCTTTGCCCGGCGTTTCGACCAGGTTACACTGGCCGTGGTCACGAGCTGACTGGAGAGGCGAGGTGTCAGTGTCAACCAGCGTAACCTGGTCCAAACGTCGGGCAAAGGTAAATAAAACTTGTTCGTGTATAAGACCCGTATATAATTAGGTAGGTTTTGACTTGGTTACTAGACCTTTAAGCCATATTTTATCTACCTTTCCATTCTTATCTGGATTGTTCCAAATTTGCCCTTGTTAAATCGACATTAAACCTACTATCAGTTTGGTGCGGTGTTAGCTGCAGTGTAGCCCACGGAATGGCACTAGTTGCGCCTTGGAGGCCGTGCTGCGGTTTTATGTATTCGTGATTAAACTACTATTTAGCCTATAAGGACTTGTTTCCAATTGGCCGTAAAACTATTTTTAAAAAATGTGTGTGGCTGGCAGGTGGTGCGCGGCCTGTACGCGTGGTGCCAGGGCTGCTCGCACGGCGGCCACCTGCGCCACATGCAGCAGTGGATGGCCAGCCACCAGCTGTGCCCCGCCGGCTGCGGCCACCAGTGCCAGCTCGGCTCGTAGCACGCGCGCCGCGAGAGGCAAGTACTCTATTCTTGGATCCCGTATATGCCGCCGCGGAATTTCTTGGCGGCTGAATGAATATAGTCACAGATTGTTTGCACATCACTGACAGTGTTTACAGTCTATGTGTGCGTAAGCGACATAGTGTGTTACATAGAGACGTCCAGAAACTTGAAAGTTTGATTCGGTTGATCGAATCAATGAACTATTTCTTGAAATTGAATGAGCGTCTCTGGTGAACCCCCGCACAGCTCCCCCTTTGACACTTAAAATTAGTCATTGCGCAGAAATCAGCCAACATCACACAGCCGCCAAAAAACTCCGCGGGGACTAATTTATGTATTACTTCTTTACTCATTTCAGGTTTTTTATGCCATTTTCCCAAAGTCATTTCCCCATAAAGCGAATTGTTTGTATTGTATGTATGGTATTTGTTTAATGAGTGTATGCAATGGTGGTAAAATTATGGAAATCTGAGGGAAAACAATGTGGGAAGAATTACTAATTTTTAGTAATTCATTTAATTTGTAATTTATTTATAATTAATATAAAATTAGTAATTTATTTATTTATTAAAGAGATGGTACAAAATACAAATACCCACTGTATACTTTTAGCCGGTTCTGTGTTTTGTCCATTCCATTGCTGTGCTAAAGTATTACAATATTATCAAATTTTACTTCTCAGCTTAATAATATAAAATAAATATCATTCTATTCTATTCTAACTTTTTATTAAATAAATATACAACTGCAGCTAAGAAAAATACTTAATTTTGTTACGTTTTTCTTACCACCAGGAGCCGATTGGGTAAAATTTTCGTAATGGCCACCAGGGGTGACGCTTGACAAGAGTTAGCCGAAAGGATTCGGACTAAACAATTCAATATAATATGACTGTTTCACATGCAATTGATAAAAATAAAAATAATTTTATATTCAATGGGTAACTGAAATACCATAGGATAAGATATTAAATTATTTATATTGTTAAATTGTTCCCATTCTGCTGTAAATTATTATCATTTATAAATCAACGATCCACCAACCTGCACTGGGCTAGCGTGGTGGACTATAGCCCATACAGAATACAGCCTGTGTCCTAACAGTGGGGACATGTTTCTTGATTGAATCAACAGTCACCTTTTCTTTTGACGTCTAATTTTTTGTATATTAAATGTGATAATAATTATGAAATTAGGTTTTAAGATAAAAATGAGACGAAGGTATGTGTTAAATGGATTGAATTGGAATTTGAACTCGAATTTCACTTCTGGATAGACAAAGGCGTTGAACCTTACAGCCCGATTGACAACTTAGAATATTTCTCGAAGTCTAGAAACATGTACATAGGTGGACGGATAATTAGAAACGGTAAGATTTTCATACAATCATGGTCACTTCGAAGCCATGGGTCTCCGTGAAGGATGGATCGGATCATGATCTGATGAAGATCATCGAGAGAGTAGATGGGGGACTTTTGGATCGCTATAGATATCCAAGTGATCCGATGAGCCGTTTGGAAGCAGCATTGTCATTATGAAAAAAAAAACACTAAATGTATCTTAAAGTTAAGGAACCATGGCGATGCTGCTTCCAAACGGCTCATCTGATCACTTGGATATCTATATCGATATAAAAGTCCTCCATCTACTCTCTCGATGACCGTCATCAGATCATGCCCCGATCAAGTCTTCACGGAGAACCATGGCTTCAAAGTGACCTCGATTGTATGAAAATCTTGCCCTGTTCCTAATTATCCGTCCACCTATGTATATGAGGAAAACTGTGGTTCATGGTGAAATGAGTTCAAACAGTTGGCTAGTCTGTTTTTTATAAATTTCTTTAATGTGTATTTCTTATAAGTGTAATATTAGTTGACGAAGAATACATATTTAAGTGATACCTGCATATTTTTGTCTCTGCCTGTTTATATTATCTATGGACTGATCAATTGTTGTTTAGTTTTTAATAAAATATTTTTATACGATGTAAATTGGGAAAAATAAAAAAGCTTTATTGACATATTTACAAGCTTTATTTGTTCATTAATAATACCATAATTATTACGCCTTACACTAATTATTGAACGAAAGAAAATCAAATGCAGATACCTACATAAAATGTAGAGAATTAAGATCAGTAGCAATATTAAGAAGTCTTTTGGATTAGACAAGCAAATTTTACGCGAACAAGTATGTAACACACTGCTATCCGTACAAAAAGCACGATTAGTATGGGATGCCGTTCGCATTAACGTTTCCCATATTAGTATGGGGAACGCACGATTATTCGTGCTTTCGGTATGGGCAAATCGCCGTCAACGAACGTCTAGTTTTTCGCAATAGGTTAGGCGCGCGTTTTATCAGCAAATTCCGAAAGACCGCCTACGAGTGTGTCTTGACCTTAATTGTTTCAAAAACTTGCCCGGAAGTAATTTGAATTGTTTGACTCGTTTTATTATCTCTCGCCAAGGCTCGGGCTCTAGCTAGCTCGTTATAGAATGGCGCATTTTGCGCGCTCGACAACAACGTCCTATTTTTGAACAATAGACAATTAATGTTGATGTTTCTTCTATAAATATAAAGAAAATTTTCAACTTTCTACTTGCAAGAACTTGGATGAAAGTACTTAATATTTAAATTATCGCCATGTTATCGCTAAGCGTAGTGCAGTGTACTACCCGACAACTGAAACGAGTCACTTGGCCTTGGCCTCCCTCCGCCTCCCGCTTCCCTACCTCGCCCGCCCGCTCTCGTCATGGCGCGACAGTACCGTTCGCATAAATGTGACAGGTCGAGCCTAAGTGACGTCGTGTCATTAACAAATGAAGATGAAGATTTCTCAATGTATCTAACTGCTTCTTACACAATGTTTTATTTTTTATTGAAAACACAAATTAATAATAATTTAATCCCATACTTTCTCAATCGCTTTTGCACTCTGTACCTATCACGGCGGGGCGACGTAGGGGGAAGCGGGAGACGCGGAGTGACTCATTATAGTTGCCGAGTAGTAACCAAAAATGTGTTTCATACTTAATTTTTGAGGGTTTGTCCAACTATTTATACTATTTGAAGTAGTCTAGGAAGGTAGCTAAAGCTATGATATAGTAAATTAACTAGGTAGTACCTATATAGTGTAGAAAAGTATGAAAAACTAGGCAAGATACAGCTTAATAAACCGCTTTCATTAGAAGTTTCAAACAGTCACATATACAGGCGTCCCAAAATTATGGGACATCAAGGGAAAGTACCTTAAATATCGTAGATAGGATTTTAGAAGATAGTAATTCTGCAATTAAAGATTTTCTAAGAATTACTTGCAATGTTTAATTTGACGTTGTTACTTTCTTTTAAAATACTATGTTACAAGAAGAATTATTATTTTTTGTCCATTTTTTCGATTGGCATCATAAAAATAGTGGTGATTTTTTTTCACATTTAAGTCAGTTCGATTCCCAGATGAAGCAAGTAATTCTCAGAAAATCTTTAAATGCAGATTTACTAACTTTTAAAAATAACAGTCTCCTTTCAGCAAAATATCCCATCTACGATATTTAAGGTACTTTCCCTTGATGTCCCATAGTTTTGGGACGCCTGTATATACATAGTCAGTTTTAGTCAAACAAATCTAAGGTTCTGCCTGAAAATCAGTGCCGCAGACTACTTTGCGGCAAAAAGCTGAGGCAGCGTCCTGTTGACACTGTTGCTCTCCCATTTATATAGGTAATAGTTGTTTGTTTATTTTACATTGTTAGAAACGTCCGATGAAAGCGACTTCATGCTTTAAGGCAGGACTTGGCGCACCCATCTTCATCTGCACTACCGTTCACACATATTTAGGCTTTTTGTAGAATATTTCATTTCAGATCAAACTGGAGGTTTCTTTTGGCTTAATTTATTTACAAATCAGTAGATTATGGTCCAAATCAAACGCTAAGTCATTGTGAAATGTATTTTTTGAAATCCATTTTTTTTTATTGCTACGGGCGCAACAAGCAGGCGGGCCTCCAGATGTTAAGAGGTCACCGCCGCCCACAGACACCTGCAACACCCGGGGGGTGCTGGTGCGGCGCCGGCCAAGGTTGAAGGGCTCTTTTGACTCTCATCTTGAAGGACCCCATATCGTAGCGCTGTGGAAAAACGTCAGAGAGAAGGTCATTCCACATTTTGCACGTTTACTTTTTACATGTTAGTTACAATTTGATTAACTGGATATTTTTTTCACAACTACCTACTCAATTCTTTGAAAAGGGCCTAAATTGTTATGAACGGTACTGTATGACAATTGGATCCCAGATCTGAGCGAGCAGTTACTGGCAATAATATGGATATTTCCCGTTTGTAAAATATTTTCAGAGAAATGGGGATATAAAATGAGTTTAGCTAATCTAAGTTAAGTGTTATTTATTTTATTTGTATGTGTATTTATTTAGAATTATGGATATCCATATTATTTCCAACGATTGCTCACTCGGATCCTGGCTCTAATAATATCTACTCATCATATTTTCTTAGAAAAACTTACAGCTAATTAACAAATGGTAAACTTAAGTACGGAGCATACTTGCCTTGGAGAATTGCGTCGATTTGGATGGTGCAAGCTTTAACAAAATTTTAGCCTCGTGTTCTTTTTAACTTTAAAGATAACAGACAGACGGACAACGAAGTGATCCTATAAGGGCTCCTTTTTTCCTCTTTTGAGGTACGGAACCCTAAAAAAGAGATGGCATGAATTTTAGAAATGTCAAAATAGTTCAGTCCTGTCAGACATGGCGACTAAAATTCCCTGTCTGACAGGACTAAACTGTTTTGACAATTCTAAAATTCACGCCATCACTTTCTTATTTTTAAAGTTTAAAAAGAGCACAAGAGACTATCCCAATCGACATGTGTACAATTAACCCCACGCAACTTTGAACGTTACTCCCACACTTTTAAAGTCGATTACAAACTCCTTCGCGCTGCTGTCCGCCAGGATACCTCTACCGCTATACGATGGTGCAGCACGGCTTGATGCAGAAGCGGTTGCTCTTGTGCTTGGCGGCGTCCTCTTCGCGCGGGAGGCCCTGCTTGGTGCGCGACACGTCGTGGATGAGAGACAGGAACGCCTGCGGTCAACCAACGCGCCGTGGTACAGTGGTAGGGGGAAAGGAGGGCGACGGTTTAAAACACTGATAAGGCAAGCTTTCACACCCGAACTTTGTAGGAATGGAGAGCTGGTGATTCTGAGTACAATCTTCTATCCTACTGATATTATAAACGCGAAACTTTTTTGTAAGTGTTTGGATGTATGTTTGTTACTTAGCCACGCAAAAACTACGGAACAGATTTTGATGAAACTTTACAGAAATATAGATTATACATCAGAATAACACATAGGCTATAGATATCTCGGGAAAAACTTTTCCACGCGGGCGAAGCCGCGGGAAACAGCTAGTATAATCTAAATTAAAACCAAACTGTCATATTTATTAAATTATAGTTTATAGTGTAAAAGAATTGTGAAATAAGGCCCGTTGAAGACAATATGTTATATCAGCCTCCAGGATTCCCAGTTCCACGAAAGGGCCGCCAAATGATACAAATAATTTTGCAAATCAGTATATATTTCTGCTTGACTTTTCATTCATATTATAATTTTTTTCCGGTGAGAGTCTCATATACAAATATGATATACAATAGTTAACTGTGATCTAAGCCTAGCCTATATAAATAAAGCCTATAGGAAAACCTGTACGGTGTGTACATATACAAAAACCTAGGTACTTAGTTTGATGTTTTTTCTTATATTACGAGTATAGTGTGAGCCCATAGGCTCACACTTGACCACAATCTTACCTGATGGCAGGTGAAGACGAGACCTGAAATCGGTTAAACAAGTATGCTATGCGTCACTACAGCCTGAAGTTTCAGGTAATCTTACCCGCCAGGATTTTGTCACTATTCGTATCGATTCGGATGGTGCAAGCCTTAACTAAATTTTAGTCTCTCCTGCTCTCTTTTATAAAAAAAAAAAAAGAGATGGCATGAATTTTAGTACTGTCAAATTAACTTAGTCCTGTCATACAGTGGGAATTTGATCGCAATGTCTAAAATTGCAATAGAAAAGAAACCTGGTACATTTTCTTGCGTCTGACAGGACTAAACTAGTTTGACAGTTCTAAATTCATGCCATCTCTTATATAGAGTACAAGAGACTAAAATTTAGTTAAGGCATGCAACATCTAAATCGAAACGAATATGTACTATTTTGTCACCAAAAATCAGTTTTTTTATTATTATCCATTAAACCGATCAATAGATACGAGGGGGGTGTTCTCTGATATCCAGAGTGAATGAACTGGAATGACGTCGCCCGAGCTGGGTGAATATGACAAAAAATATTTTTTTGTGACAAAATATGACAAACTCTAGTCCGGCTTGGTTCAGAATTGAAGTACGGTCGACCGCACGTCAGTGGAAATAAAGCCAGTATAAACAAGTATTTAGTAGTAAGTTATTGAAACTCCCTAATAGGCTAGACCAACTCAAAGTCAGTGTTTGACGTGCGATCGACTGTACTCGCCTTAGTTCATAAGGTCCCCACCGAATCTCTTAATCCGTTTAATGAGAAAATCTGAGTTTCTGGTGACGAAATAGTAAATACCCTGGAGCTTTATTTTTGAACCGCTCGCCTCGCTTCGAGTGGTCGATTCTACAAATTTTCCTTCGTCATCCGATACAAAAATTAGTAGAATCGACTGCTCGAAGTGAGGCGAGCGATTCAAAAATAGGGCTCCTACCTAGTCAGTCTGATTTCTGAAATTTCGCGAGTCTCGTGATTGAAGGTGTTCCAAGTGTAGTTTGACCCTTAGACTCGTGTTAGCAGTAAGAGCGACCTTGTAGATGTGAAATGTTCCTAACCTTACTTATATTCACTAAAATATAATTATTTTAGAATTATTTGTGGCATTCCGTGGACAATATTATAAAAATAAATTATTGTTTTCATTCCCCATATAACATAATAATGGCATACTATTGTTAATCATTATTTTATTCATTCATTATATCGACGATTCGTTGATACAAAATTGATAATAACAATATAATATCATCAATACATACGCAGTGCGCACTTTTCGAGTAATAATTTACAGTAAATATAGCAACTAGCAAGATTCTAACATTTACGTTTAAAATATCGTGGTTTTGTGGTCTTAGTCCACCGGCTATGTAACACCATACATGAATCGAGTCCATACCCGCCCGACTTATCATGTTGGTTACTGCTTTATTGGGCACTTTGTCGCTCATAATGCAATGTAATATGGCACTGATACCACATTTACAATCCTGATCCGCAGAACCAATTTTTTTTGGGCTTTACGGCTCTGGAAGCAAAGTCCTTTTGAGCCAAAGCAGGGCTAGCTTTATACAGTGTTGCCACCTCAGAACCTTTGCTCAGCTTTTAAACTGAGAAAAATTGCTACAAAATTGAACAATGTTTTTGCAACTATGAGCGATTGTAAATTTTCTGAGGTTGCAACATTGGAGATCTGGATTAAAATTGGGATGTCAGTGGAGGACTATTCGCTAGACAGCCGATGAGCTAACCCTTATTAAGCCACCCCCCAACTGTAGTGATGGCCTTGCCCGTCGTCGCCTCCGCCCCAGTGTGGGGTGGCTTTACCTATAAGACTCGTTGGCCTCTCTTTTAGACTTACCAGCAGACGGCACTACACACTGAGAAGCGAGAATTGGTAAATTATCAATCAATAAAAAGTTTCAAATTCATTAAGTATCGAATTATAGGACTGAAGAGACATTTGATTTTTTTTAAAAAACAATGTCTATAACGATGTGAGTGTGACACCAATGAAACAACAAAAAAACTGACCAACCAAGATAACCAGAGACCTGCGTTTTACAGGCGTCTGACTTTTTTGGTTGGGCGAAAAAGGGACAAAATTACAGACAACATTTAATCCTAAAGCAGGGGTGGCGAAAAGCATGCTTTCTTTTTTTTCAGTCACTCCCAATATACTTTACAAGAGGGATATCACAAATCAAACTTTTTGAGATATTCAATGTCAAAAACTCCATACTGTATTCAACGGGAAATTTTGACGTTTGTTTCGACGACACTCCTCATTCTAGCCCATGTACAACCTGTACCTATGGTTCTACCTCCTTCAAATATTTATAATAAAATAGGTATAATAAATTACAGACACATATTATTTAATTAGGGGTCATGAAAGTTAGCCACCCCATTCCTACAGTATAATAGTCTTGTGAAGCGATAGCCTACAGATTAAATAATATCCACCGTTCCAAGGACAGTGCTTACACTGAGGGTAGTGTGCTACATAGTAATGTCACCCAGGGCTACTGTAACTAAGGGGCAAATGTAGTCGACTGAAAATAACTTGTTACTTAGAATGAGTGACGTCTGTGGGTTTAGAGTGCTCCTTAGTTTCGAAAGCCACAGACTGATTCTAAAAATTACTTATTTCCATAAATAATTTAGATAGTTAATAACATAGATATGTAAGTAGGTATGACATTAATGATACAAAAGATTATATAAATATAATAAATACGAGTAGAACACAACATAATTTACAATGTATAATTGTTTAGTAATGTAAGAATTTATTGTTAATATTAATATTGACTTGTGAATATTGACACAACTCTCATATTGGTGTGCCCTTGCAGGGCGTCACATGTACTGGCTTATTTGTACCTTGACATCTTTTAACATGTGGCTTTGCAATAAAGTTTGAATCTTGAATCTTAAAAACGTAACAGGAACGAGTTATTTTCAGTCGACTACATTTGCCCCCTAGCTGCAATAGCCCTGGGTGTCCCTACTCTGTTATCACACGACAACACAATGTTCAATCTTCACACCCACGATACATTTAGCACTTAGTTTAGTAATAAATACAAAATTCTATACAAAACGCCCTCTATCTGCTCACCAGAGACGAGCAACTATGTATTACAAATGTCATTTAGAACGGTCGTTTATTGTTTATGTGAGGATTTAGCTGTGTATGTGTCGTTTCTTTGTTAAATTTGGTCATCAGTCGTGTGCTCTTTTTTAACTTTAAAAATAACAAAAAGACGGCATGAATTTTAGCACTGTCAAAACAGTTTAGTCCTGTCAGACAGAGGGAATTCTAATCGTCATGTTTCAAATTGCAATAGAAACCCGGTACATTTTCTTGTGTCTGACAGGACTAAACTATTTTGACAGTTCTAAAATTCATGCCATCTTTTTGTCATTTTTAAAGTTAAAAAAGAGCACAAGAGACAAAACCTTTGTTAAAGCATGCGAATCGACACCAATGATTTTCTTAGACAAGAATACTTTTACTAGACTGAGCTATTTTACTGGACGTGAATAGAATGACGGGTTGCAGCATTCAGGATATAGTCCCTAGCTCTTCGATTACTATCAAGTAATGTCAAGAGCGTGGTCAATTCGCAAATGCAGTTTTCTAGAAACCAAAAACAATGAAACGAGCGAATTTGTATTGCAGTATGAATGGTAAAACGATCACAAAAACATACAAACATGCAAGCCACAAAGCATAATATACCATATACATTATGGAATTCTGTTCTCAATTTTCTACTGAAGACTATATATTTTTTTATAAAATATGAATAACTGTCAAAGTGATATGGCTGTGAGAGATACAGACATCCGAATGAATTTTTTTTTAATTCCATCTCTCTCCTACTCAATTTCTCATTCTATAAAAAACTGTTTAAAGAGGAAGCAATCCTAAAGGTTAATACACAGCGATGTAACGCTTCGGTGAAACATTCTTATAAATACACCCTTTTAATGTGAATATATCGGTAATGAATTATGAGTTGAATGCAGAAACAGCTAAGCGCAGATGGGTAGTGAGTTTATTGATTAAGAACAGTATTCCATAATCCATAGGACGAGCGAGCACCACAATGGCCGTATCATATTACATTTTTACATAGCCTTGCTGCTTATTACTAGAATAATATCAAAATGGGTGCCCTAAATGCTACTCAGTGACATTTGGAGCCCTGTCTCGCATCATCTTACCGATATTTTCAAGAAATGTAGCCGAGTAAACTTAGACTCAGGTACTTTGTATTTTGGTGAGCTTTTCTTTCAATGGTTCTATTAATAAATCAAAGAGAAGAGGTATCTATGACACAGGTAACTAACTTCAGTTGATTTCATGTTCTAGACAGCCAAGTATCAAGAACCCAGACGGTATCTCGACTTCATACTTTCGACAATGTTGGTTCCAATCGGTTAAGTCGAAATAGAGTCTGTAGTAACTACCGGAACTAGATGAAACGGCTTATTCCCGGCATTTCCGTGATATAGGGGAATTACAAAGTACCCAGACAAGAGTTGTCAGTAAGTAGGTTTTTCTGCAGAGGTGCACTTATATGAGCTAAGGAGAAAACCCCTTGTACGACGTAAAGTGGGCTAAAGGCGAATCTCGGACACGGAAATTCCGAAAAATCTCAGAACGGAAATTCCGCCCCGGAAATACCGGGAATAAGCCAGTGAAACAAGGCTCTTACAACTACAAGACCCATACATTCAATTAAACACCCATAACACAGTGTAATGCCACTGAACAGCCCGGACACAAGCAAAGCGAACGGAATCGAACCTCGGACCGATACCGACAATCCTGGACACTGCACACTCAGTCACAATCACTGGCGGTGGCGGCCGTGACGTCACACAGCTGCTGTTCGTGACGTCATCTTGTAACTTTTGATGTTATACCGGGTGGAATTGAAATCATGCACATTTTGCTAACAAATGGATCACACCATGTTTCATTGCCAACTTTCAAAAAATATTTTTTAAAAAACACTGTTATTCGAGAAGTAGATATTCGAGAATCAACTACTGGTCTTACTTTACAAACATTCAATTCTACCCTGCATTATTAACGTCTTAAACACCCTCAAAAGTTACAAGCAACGCGCGACCGCAGTTAGCGCGCGCGGGCGGAGGGCGGGCGCCCCCGGGCGCGCGGGGCTCGGGGCGGAGGCCTACAATATGTTGCACTTGATGCGCCGGCGCTTCTTGCCCTTCACGTCGCCGTTGGTCGCGCGGCTGTCGTCCGACTTGCGCGACCGGATCTCGCGCATCAGGTCGAAGAACACCTGCCGGACAGCGGACGGTCAGCTCAGCGGTACCAGCACCACACACACACGCACAGAGCACAGTGAAGCGGGGAACCATCACCAATGTCAATAATGTAAATGTCCATACGTTGGTAGTGAATGTTCATTCCAGTGGTTTGTCAATTTGCCATCACTTTTCTTGTAATGTTCGCTAAGTATGATAATTTATATCGCAAAAATATAATATATTTCGAATTAAAAAAAAAACAGCAATATAGTTTTTTTATGTACGCACATACAAGGTTTTCCACGTTTAGGCGTTTATATTTGTCTATAAGATGGGTTAGGCATAGTGCTTTGTCTATACGATGATTTAGTCCCGTAGCTCTCATCGGTATAATGCAATTACCTAACCAAATCTTGCAAATAAATAATAATGATCATAATATTATTTATAACTAAAAAAGGCATTTGAATATAGTGTTCCTAAGTCGCACGTTTGGTATCGTTTAACTTTCATGGGTTTAATTTAGGGATTATATCACCAATTCGGCTGCTAAGACGCTGTGGTAACCTTTCCTCATAAGCCCTTTCTGGTCCAGAAGTGGAGTAGCTGACGATAACTCGGCTCACTCAAGTCTTTGACTCAAGTTCATCACTACATCTTGAAGCGAGTTTACGTGCCTAAAACATTCCATACTCAAGCGACGTTTTGACCAATCACTTAGCCTAGAATTGATTAGATGGTACTTACAGATGCGCAGGAGTTAAATAAAGCAAGACTTCCTACTGTATAAGACCGGGGAGTCAGCAAATACCCAATCTCCGCGTTGTCCGGCGTGACCAGTTAACAGAGACTTCTGCATACGCGAGGACTGCCTTAGTGTCAATTCAGACTAAATCAGGCGGAATATAAAATGATCCAGCACTTTTATGCCGCTAAAGTAAAAACAAAAGTATTCCACTTGTATTAAAGCATAAAACAGAAAACTGCTCGCGTTTGCCCGCGCGGTCTCGAGCATGCGCAAACAGTTATCCATTTTAAGCTATAATTTAAGCTACAAGTGGAATACAGTCGTTTCTACTTTAGCGTCATAAGAGTGGTCGAGCATTTTTCCGCCTAGTCTGAATTAACTCTAGTCAATGCGCAGGCGTCTCTTTTCCGGCAGATCTGCCTTTTAGTGAGCCTCACCTTGTCGACGTTCTCTCGCGTCTTGGCCGAGGTCTCCACGTAGGGCACCTGCCACTGCGTGGCGCGCTCGCGGCACGCCTCCAGCGGCACGCGCCGCTTCTCCGCCAGGTCCGCCTTGTTGCCCACCAGAAGGAACGGGATCGTCTCGTCGTTCTTCACGCGCAGGATCTGCTCCCTGCGAACACAAGGGCGCCCTTATTATCATCAAAGCATAGCTCTGATCATCACTGTATTGGTGGCCTACCATTAAAGTGATGAGGTTGATTTCTATTTGGAGCTATATTTCTCCAGTATTTAAAGGTCAACTGAAGCCTGAGACTTACAACATAACCAGAGACTGTTGAGTGTCAATCATTTTCCAGTTCTCTACAACATATACTAGAATGAATCAAATTGGAGCCAGACACTTGGGATCCTTTCCTTGTGAGTTCAATCCTAGATGACACTCAACGTATACAACCCATAAGCCACGCGTGGGCCAGAAATTGCCGCTCCATGTGATACTGACCGGAACTCGAGCGTCGCGTCGAAGCTGTCCGGTTCCGTGATGGAGAACACGCACAGGAAGCCCTCGCCGGACCGGAAATAGTTGTCCCGGATGGCCGCGTAGTCCTCCTGCCCCGCCGTGTCCAGGATGTCGATTTGCACCTCCTCGCCGTCCAACACCACCTGGACACAAACATCAGTAATTTTTTTTTGTTTCCACTATTTCTTTAATTTAAATTTATTTAATCTAATTAAATAAGAAGACTATTAATTTGGATTCTGATGATCTGTCGATGCGTGTTTATTTACACTTTGTACTTATTTATGTCGCTTGGTATTACTGCCTAGCCATAAATATATATTATAGCTGTATAAGACGTAACCGAGTGTTCCATAGGTTCCTGTGGTTGTAATAAATAGTATGAGTAGTATATTTACATTTTGATGTTCGCAACTGGCGACTGGTGAGAAGAGCACTTAAAGCGAAAAAGAGATGGCACTATATATATTGTGTCCCCACAAATCAATCAACAGCCTATTGATATGTCCCCACTGTTGGGGCACAGGCCTACCCTCTCAACGAAGACACAAACATACCACACTTGTATTAACGACCTAAAGCAAATGTCCGGAAGCGGTTGTTGGATGCATTAGAATGAGATCATCACTTCAGACACACAATTTTTTTTAGAATATCTAACAATTCGGATATTGCGAGACAGTAGTCATACATAACTCTTACAGTGACAAGCAAGGTCGGGTCTGATAACCGCGGCGTATATCTGATAAGGCCCGCAATCCACCAAAGATGAAGGCAGCGGAGATATAATCAATTAAATTAAATACGTATTTCTTTTCTGAGGTCACTGATTGATGGGCTCAGCAACACCATATCGTCGGCATAGCTGATGTTGTTCATGAATTTGTCTTCAAAATCCTATTACCCATTATGAGGTGAAACCAAGATGGAATTTAAAAAAAACATTTTTACTTACATGGTGTAACTTCGATGCAAAAATTTAAGTTTCTAGCTGCGTGTTTATAGAATTCAGCTAGTAATAAGAAATTCTTTTATATGCCTATACTATGAATGGCCATTGGGATTGCACATGTCAACATTTGAGATCAATCAAAACTGCGACACTGCTTCAGCTGCGTGCGGCGGGGACACAAACCTTTTTCCTGTAGCTGTCGGCCTTGGTGGGCTCGTAGTCCTCGACGAATTCGTCGTACATGAACTGCAGCGTGAGCGCGGACTTGCCCACGCCTCCGGACCCCACCATTATCACCTGGAGAAAGTACAACAGTCACAAATTGCCGGCCAACGACTCCGCTAGGTCTACCTACAGAACTCAGTCAGGATAAGTATAGGCACTAGAAATCGCATACCGGCTATGAACTAAGTCAACTTCAGAAGCTTTGGACAGTGTGACTGGCCTATTGGCTTAGCTGGTAGTGACCCTGGATACTACGCGAGAGGTCGTGGGTTTGATTCCCACCCGGGACAACCTTGGTGTGTTAAGCATGTCTGTTGGTTTCGGATTCTGATTGTTTGTATGTATTTAAAAAGTATACATGTATGTTTATCAGTTTTTGAGTATCCATCCACAAGCTTCGGCTTGATTTGGGCCGTGTTTGAATTTGTCCAAAAACATTATTATTATCGTCTCTTTCTCACCTTGTGCAGCGTGGGCGCCGCCGCCGGTTTCTTGGACATTTTGTTGGTTTGCGCGCGCGCACCTTTACGGAGCAGCAGCCGGGAGCACTGCAAGTTACAGAAAAATGCGTGTTAGCGCCACGAATCATCATCTTCAACGTCATCGTCCACCTCTGATGTACCCCCAAGTAGACCTAGGATCAAACCCATGCGTTCTGCGCGAGTCATGCGTGCTCATTTTGCGCCATCGATTTGTTTTGCCAGAGGAACAACACTTACTATTATGTAAGTAAGCGAGAGAAATCACAAAAAAGAATGACATAGATACATAAAACATAAAGATATGAGATACAGTTAACACTAGATGAGGTTGCCAAATTTTAGACCAACCCCAGGGTGAGACTGGCCGGGCTTAAGATATCTGTCCCTATAAGATTTTTATAACCGCACAGCACAACTCAGCATTTTACTTTAATTATAATTTACGCACTAAGCTAACCTAGTTTAGTTCACATTCGTTAGTAACGTAGTATAATCATAAACCTTATAGAGTAAATCCATAGCAACATCAAGCAATCTATATATTAACTAAAATCAAAGGTCTATGAGTGCAGCAAGAACACATACATCTTTTTGGTCCTTCGAGCCGGATGTAATAGTTCCACGTGGAACTAACAGAACGGAACTACTGGGACACTAACAACGTTTTTAGCTTCATGATAATGGTGTCGATTCAAATGGTGCACGCCTTAACTAAACTTTAGTCTCTTGTGGTATTTTTTTACTTTCAAAACAAGAAAATCATGGCATAAATTTTAGAACTGTCAAATTAGTTTAGTCCTGTCAGACACAAGAAAACGTACCGGGTTTCTATTGCAATTTAAAACATGAGGTTAAAAATTTCCTCTGTCTGACAGGACTAAACTAAATTGACATTTCTAAAATTCATGCCATCTCTTTCTTATTTTTAATGATAAGAAAAGAGGACAAAAGACTAAGGGCTTCTATCACCGCTTGCTGATAAAGTCCCAGATACCCTATCTGCAGATTGTCTTACAGATAGCCAAACTTTTTTGTTTCACAGGTATCCGATTGCATTATCTGTCAGATAAACTAACAGCAAGATCAAGTGGCGGTTATTTTTTTATCTGTCGGATATTTTACTAGACTTAAGGCGTGAAACACAAAAATATTATCAGACAGATTTATTTGATAGATAATTTTATCTGTCAGCATACTATCTGTAACAATATCAGCAAGTGGTGTAAGAGGCCCTCAATTTAGTTAAGGCGTACACCATCCCAATCGACACGAATGTCAAATATTTACGTGTTTAGCATATTAACAGTGAGGAATATGGAAAATGTTGTTTATAGTGACAGCTGTGGGAGGGAGGCCGTGGGCGGGCGAGCGTGTACGCTCCGTCGACGATATATGACCTGGCGAATTAGCAATCGGACCACTGTGCAGAGCCAATGAACTCTCCATTCAGGGTTTTATGACAACCACAGTAATATTAACTGTGTATGCTGGCGTTGACAATTCTATCCTATCTTAAATATATAAAACAAAGTCGTGTTAGTTAGACCACTTATAACTCAAGAACGGCTGAACGGATTTTGAGGAAACTTGGTACAGTGATAGCTTACATCCTGGAATAACATATAGGCTACTTTTTACCGCGGTAAACTGGTCCCGCGGGAATCCACACGGGCGAAGCCACGGTAAACAGCTATCATAAGTAAATAATGATGTTTTTTTGTATTTTTATATTTTATGGGAAGGGATGGGGAAAGCGCGGAGGGGGGGGATTAACGGGAGAAAATTTACACGGGAATATCGGTAACTTGAAAATTAGAATTGTAGCTACTTGCTTTTGACAGAACGACGTTTGTCGGGTCAGCTAGTAATATTATAAAGGTGAAAGTTTGTAAGGATGTTTGTTACTCTTTCACGCAAAAACTACTGTAACGGTTAAGATCAGAGAAGTTTTTCAGATAAGAGACTACGGCGTCTGGGAGTCGTGCCGGCGGCCACGTGCTGCTCTAAGTTATTGCTAGATAAACAATAGTGGACAACCATATCTGTTATGTCATGTGCCCAGAAATAATTAACAAAGGCCACGCGTGATAAGCATTGAACAGTGCATTTATTAAAACAATGCTTTTGCCAGTGCATACTATTAAAGTACCTGTCATACGATCATTAATAGATAAATAGTACAACATTACTGCAGCGGCCGGCAACGGGGAATTGATGGACGAACGTGTAAAACGTGGGCCGAGGAGGCACACATACGCAAGTCCATCAATACCTGAACGTGGCTAAGGCTTGTACAGTACTTTTCTCAAATAATGCGTGGAAATTCCAAGTAATTTGTTCGGCCGCTAAACACGTCCTATATCCTTTCAAGTGCTGGTGTGCTATATATGGCACGGTAGAAAATAATGCCTTAAGTGCTGGTGTGCTATATATACCCCAGTGACGTCACGTGCATGTTCTTTCTTTATTTTTTTGTTAAGAGTGATTTTTCAAAAACCACAACTGACAGCCACACTTTAGGTAGGTACCTATTTTCTTTTTTGACAGCAGCAAACAAGTAGCTAAGAATTTTCATGCAACATTGCCGACGATCGCTCGCATTTTATATTTGAACAGTACAGCATTTTCGATTTATCCCGGATAAGGCTGTCAAAATAATGCTCAAATTTCCAAGCATGTTTGAGAAAATTATATTAATATCATTACCGTAATTTGAGATTAATACCGAGGACAAACGCACAAGCACAGACAACACGGGCTCACATCTTAAGATATATGGCAAGAGAACCGTTCAATTTATTATTATTTAAATGTGTATGAAATGTTGTTATTTTCACCGGACTTCGAAGTCATCTGTTGTAATTTCCTTTACAAAATACTTGCATAATCTTATCTGAAGTTATTATGAGCTACCACTATTACCGAAAGATAACTTGAGATACATGTTATCGACATCTTGTCATACAATAATAATATCAGACAACTATTACCGGCTCGCAGGAAACTTGGATTACATTACGTAGGATTTATCTACAAGCGCTTCAAGAAGTCACGGTGGCCTAGAGTTTTGAGAGCTTAAGAATAAATAAATAGAATATTTATCTTTCTGCCGTCCAACCGTTGTATTATAAAGTGAATAAAAATGTGCGATGTCTATCGTCGAGGGCAGTACAGGGAAAGAAAGGAAGACAATAATTACATTTATTAATTGCAGGGAACGCGCAACAAATACTTACACAAAGATTTACAACGATTATAAATACAGAAAAATAAGCCAAAATAAACGCAAGAGATTAGATTAAACGGAAATGAAAGAAAGAAATGTAAAGAAAGAAAGAATGTAGTTTGTATAGGATTTAATTGAGACAACATGTGCACTTGATAGATATTTAATCCAGACTGAACAATGTCGGTATTCCGAGAAAACATATACCTGCATAGCCAATGTACTACAGAAAAAAAGAAAGTAAGAAAGGAAAAATATCTAAAATTCACAAAAATTCTACAAATTTTTAAACGCTAAGGAAACGCCTTTCAGTATTTGTTATCTTTAATAAATACCCAAATAGGTACTTTCCCTCGAGGTGCGGTTCGTTTATTCCACCCTGTATATCTATCCATAGGCAAAATTAGGGAGCCAGAGTAGAGCATGTTATTAGTAATGACTCGCAGAACGTATGGAAATTAGATCCTGTCTGAAATCTGACCAGTCATTTTGGAGGGTGACAGAGAAGTGGCGTATCATTCTACGCCACTCCATCTCCTGCCTTTTGCATGTAGTATAAAGCCGTTTCCATCAATATTAGTCAGATTTTATGATTTGGCTGGCATGTTGGCTTAGTTTGTGTTTCTTCCAACTACGCCAGTGGTCGGGGTTCGGACCAACATCTGTGTGATAAGCTGGTTTTCGAATTCTGGGTGTATATAGTATGTAATTTAAGTAGGTATTGAGTTTATTTAAAAGTAAATGTGTTTCTCAGTTGTTAAGTCCACAAACTTTGGCTGCATTTGGGACTGTGTGTGAATTTGTCCAAAAACATTATTATTATTTCCACGCATTTTGATGCCATTTTCATTCTCATTAGTCTATGGTGAAAACGGCTTGCCTGATCAGTGAGGGATATATGTCACTCCAGACCTCCATCCATACTCCGTACAGCCATCAACGAATCTCACTCAAATGATTCCCTGACAGAGATCCAAGGGCCCAAAATGATCTCGAATGTTTGAAAGGTCGTGACCCGACATTATTCTCCTCAATTGTATTTACCGGTATTTACTGACAGAACTTACAACTACAACCAATGAGATTGAAAGACAGCCCAGTATCAGAATCAGCCCCGTTTAGATAGGCACGGAACTTACCATGGCCAAAAGACCGCAACCTTTCGACTCTCCATTCTGATTTTCACCTTGACACAACACCATTGTATCAAATCCTTTAGAATCCACACAATCTTTTACCACAGTCACTCTCTGTAGACGCGAACGGTATGCAACACGATTCGACAGAAGGCGATGACTAAAACATTACCCTCCTCCACTGACTCAGTTGGGTAACTAAATGACAGTTTCACCATTTGACCACCGTTTCCCTCAACAGCGCTCGAACAATGACTGTCGCGAACACAATTATAACTGAGTACACTGCCATTACAGACCACGGTTAAGCATAGTATACACTCGGTTCTGCCATTCTCGCTAAAACAATTTTACCACGGCAACGCATTTTCCCATGGTAAATGTTTAATGCAGGATATAAGCTACCACTGTACTAAGTTTCATCAAAATCGTCTGAGTCGTTACGGCGTGACTGAGTATCAAACTTGTGACATTTCTAATATCGGATTATTCCAGTCGTGACTCCCAGTAGCAGTATTTTACGGTCGTGGGTTCGTGAGTGCCAACAAGTCTTAGTGTTTCGAAATTAAGAATAAATGCCATAGACACCATGTCGTGAGGAAACTTGCATCACTAGATGAGTGAGTGACATGAGGAGAGAAATGGCAAACCATCCCATAAACTGAGGAGGGCTATGGCAAAAGAGCCCATTAGTTAGGACGGCAATGGCAAACCATTCCATTAGTTGAGAAGGGAGATGACAAATCATCCCATAAACAGGGGAGGACAATGGCGAAGGATCCCATTACTTGAGGAGGGAAATAACAAACCATCCCTCCCATAAACTGAAGAGGACGATGGCAAAGGATCCCATTAGTTGAGGAGGGCAATGGCAAACCATCCCGTAAACTGAGCATTGCAATGGCAAACCATTCCATAAACTGAGCATTGCAATGGCAAACCATTCCATAAACTGAGCAGGGCAATGGCAAACTATTCCATAAACTGAGGAGAGTAATGGCAATGGATCCCATTAGTTGTGGTGCAACTGTAAACATTATATTAAACATTTTGAAAGCAACATTTTCAATACAGTAGCGAGCACTGGCCTAGTTATAAAGAAAGGAATCCAATCCATGCACATCTCCGAAATTTAAACAATTGTTATACAATGTAAACTAGAGTCAACATTTAACGAGATAGGTTAATCAGTGACCTTGTCGGTGGCACCACCAGCCCTAGTTACTCACTGACATGACTCACTGGCACGCTTTTAACGACTGTGCGTCATTTCTACGCGACAGGTAGACGGTGCTAACTAGATTAGGCATTTAAACGGAGCGCTTGTCTTGTCTGTGCCATCGACTCTGTGACATGTCGATAACCTTTTCCCCGCCATTGACTTTAAAGTCAATGGCGAACAAATTAGAAGTCGCGAGGAACAGCTAGTGGGTTTTGGGTTCCCGTTTTGTTTGTTTGTCTGTTATGTGGATAATTCTAAAACTACTGGACTATGATGGCCCGGCAAAGATGAATGGGAAAATGGAAATTTTATGAACAAAACACTAGTAACGCCCGAATATTTTCCGAGAAAGGTATTTAATTAAATCAAAAAAATATGACCTCACTGTGGGGGCGCAGGCCTACCCTCTCAACGAGGGCGTTCGGGCTAATAGTCCACCACTCTAGACCAGTGCGGGACTTCACATGTCTGTTAAAGTAGTTAACTCAGTTATAACGATTATTGCGCCTTACTTAGCTTTTATATTTAACATGAGTATTAATCAAGGTATTTTCCCTGACCTAATGAAGCAAAGTAAAATCATACCACTGTTTAAATCTGGTGACAAACTAGATCCCAGTAATTTTAGACCAGTGTCAGTTCTCCCCGTGCTTAGCAAGATTTTCGAAAAGATCATACTGAGTCAACTGCTTTGTCATTTCAATCTCAATGTCATGTTACTTCAGCCTCGCACAATCTTTACAAAATAATGTTATGTACAAACTTGATTTTAAAAGATGTGTTGCGGAAGTTTGTTGCGCCGCTTCTTCTTCCCAGCTCTATATAACACCTTGGAGGCGGTGGTAGATAAAAAATTGACGTTGTATAAATGTACCCAGTGTACTTACATGCAATAAAATAGTTTTGAATTTTGAATTTGAATTTTTTGAATTTTGCCTAAGAATTCCTTCTTTGGCGTATGCAGGTTTCCTCGTGGTGTTTGAGAGCATTCAGTAGATGTACTAAGATTCGAGGAAAACCCATCGGTGCATGGCTCGGCCGGGGATCGAACTCGTACCTCGCGACATGACACGCCGCGTCACAGAATAAATAATAGTACAATCTACGCCACCGTCACTTTTTGACTTGAGTAGAGCGGTGAAAGTGACAAAGCCTCGCGTTTCAGCTGGAAGTGTATGTTTCGCCACTAATGGTCACCGCTGGGAGAAAAAACAGTGGATGTGGTCGCGCTCTGAAAACTGTGATAAGGTCTGAGGGTGTGCGCACACGACTGGGCGGAGCGGGCAGCGGTTTTAAACATGACAGATTTTTTTTTACTATACGACAATTCTTCTTGCCAAACATGATTCTAGGTCAACAGGTTTACGGCAAGTATCTTATAGGTATTGATTTCCTTGTGAGTATCAAAGTATGCGGCATTAGCGGCCGTATCTTTTGACTACGTTTGACTTTAGTGTGATTTTTTCACAGCTACAAGGGATTGCAGAAATGAATACTTGATATTAATTTTAACTGGATACCTCCACTTGAAAGACAGACAGACAGACAACAATCCTTTATGGGTTACGTTTATTCCTTTTGTGGTACCGACTACGGAACGCTAAAAACACGAAAATCTCGAATATCTCAAAAACCGAAAGGTTTTGTACTAATATGTTTGGCTTAATGCAGTCTAAATCACTGAACCGGACTTGATGACTTCGGTTCTCGGCATCCAGTCACTGAGTATGTAAGCTACGGTTGTCATAAAACGCGACGTGAAGCAAAAGAGAAACCAACTCTCGTCAAAGACACTGTTGACTTTTGACCTCGCATTTAACGATGATCGCGCGAACATAAAAGCTGTTTATACCCCGAGCTCCACTGACCCGATTATAATCGATTTTTTATGATAGTTGTATTAATTTCATATAGTTACGTCTGTACCAGATTATTAGTTGAAGAGAAAGGTGGAATATGCAACCTGATAGCTCGCGAGAAATTTTGCGACATTTTATCCAAATGAGAATGTATTTTTTTGCAATCCAAACCGTATCCGTCTAGAAATTTATGTCTGAAATGAACCTTTTGGCGCGTTCAAAATTATTGTTGTTCGTCATTGATTTTGGAGTTTAATAATTTGCCAAAATGAGTTAAGGCGAAGAATGTGAGTGTGTATGAACATACTTTGACGCCACCTTTAAAAGCGGCAAAAGCCGGAATTAGAATCTCGTTGCCGCCAAAATTAAAAAAAATGTACAGTGTTTATAATAGCTACTACTTAATTTGAAATTCCGCGCATTTATTGAGAAAAGTACTATACAAGCCTTGGCCACAACCTGGCATTGAAGGACACACGTTCGTCCATAAATGCCTCTGTTGCCGGCCGCTGCAGTAATGTATTATTACTGTCGCACTAAGCACACCGGCTGCTCGCGGACCGTATCCGATCCACTGATAACACTACAATTATAAATTACGACTGACAGACAAAAATCGCATTCGTTTTGGAGTTCCAACTCTCTAATTTATTATGCAACTACTGTTTGGTATAATATGTATCTGCTAGCTCGCTTTTGTCAAACATTTATTATTAAGTATCAAACGCTCCGCAACTTCGTTTGCGTTAAAAAGCAGCCTATATGTTATTCCAGGATATAAGCTATCACTGTACCAAGTTTCATCAAAATCCGTTCAGATGTTCCAGCGTGACTGGCCTGTTGGCTTGGTGTCCGTTCACCTAGCGTACACATAACAGTTTCAGGGCTAGTTTTAGTGCCAATAAATAGTACCCAAATAGTACCTAGATCAAATAAATAGTAAATATCTAGTTGGTAGTGACGCTGCCTACTGCGCCAGAGGGCGTGGGTTCGGTTCTCACCTGGGGCCAACATTTGTGTGATGAGCATATCTGTTGGTCTTCGGATTCTGGGTTTGGATGTAGTATTTATATAAAGCATATTATGTATGTTTATCAATTGTTGTGTAGCCATGTACAAGCTTCGGCTTAGTTTGGGACTAAACAGCCGTGTGTGAATTTGTCAAACATTATTATTATTTAGCAACAAACATTCGTATTTATAAAGTAATTGGATTATTCCTTTAAGGCCCTCGCTATGGTGTGTTTTGCTTGTCACCCGACGACTTGGCCTGGAATCACATAGCTGCATATTAATATACATTTATATAATATGCACCTGCATGTGGCGTGCATAGAGCGTCAGTGGCGTCGGGGATAAGACACGGCCTATCATATCGAAAGGTCCGGAGTTCGATCCCCGGCTGGGCCATGTACCAATGGGTTTTTTCTCGAAACTTAAGTACATGTACTGACTGCTCTCAAACGGTGAAGGAAAACATCGTGAGGAAACCTGCATACGCCGAAAAAGAAATTCTTAGGCGCGTGTGAAGTCCACCAACCCGCACTGGGCTAGCGTGGTGGACTATAGCCCGAACGCCCTCGTTGAGAGGGTAGGCCTGAGCCCCAGCAGTGGGGACATATTAATAGGCTGTTGATGATGATGACCTGCATGTGGTATCCTAATGACTTAACGAGAGAAAGGAAACCAGTCGGAGGTCAGATAATGTTACACTTTCATTCTCGTCGACCACATCCTCGCTTCGATATTGAGGTTTTACTTTAAAAATTAAATAATCACCATTAAGAATTAATTAAGTACTTTGATCTGATACATTTCCTCAGTGTTTTGTAGAATGCGGTGAATTTCTATACATACTTTGTATGGATATTCCGCCCCTTCTAAACACTGACGATTGCCATCTGGACGATAATGTGCTTTTCGCGATGTCTCGTTGGGAGGATGAGAGAATCATGTGTATTGAGGGGACGGGAGCGGAAGGAAGAGGCGAAGACAGGAAGATAGGGAAGGTAGGAGAGCTCATAATACGAGAAAGGGCAATAATCAGGTCGTTTTGAGAATGGAACATTTTACAAACGGAACATTTTGAGAACTGGACATTTTGAGAACGGGGCCGTTTCAGAACGCGAGACTTTTTACAAAAGCGACATTCGCGTCTGATCCGACGATTTGTGTGTGGTAAAAATTTACAGTAATTACGTACATACATGCCGTGAACAATTAATTCTGTTATAATTTGATTAAATACTAATAAATTTCCCTCTAGACCACAATCGCATGACCAAACACTATAAAGACTATATTGATCAAGTTGACTATATATATTGATCAAGTATAACACATAATAGCACTCAACGGATTGACAAAAAATGCGACAGCAAGCGGCAAAACAGGTGAAAAAGTAACATTTCCAGTCGACTGGTTGAGAAATAGAAACTTTGCAGTGACAATGCTCCGCAGCATGCAAGCGGAATACCAAGCAGGTTAATTAGATGCACAATTACACATGTGAAGACGGCTGGACGAGTTAGAAACACTGAACTCAGAATAAAAACACTGGAAATGCCCTAATTTCTTCGGAGACGTCAGTTGCTACTTGTCCCCAAACAAATATTTTATTATAAAGAGCATTTTTGCATAAATAAAATGTAATAAAAAAATATAAAAAGTTTAATATCAATATTGTAAGTAATGTAAGAGCGTCAGTGGCCTCGGGGATAAGACGTGACCTATCATATCGAAAGGTCCGAGGTTCGATCCCCGGCTGGGCCATGTACCAATGGGTTTTTTCTCGAAACTTAAGTACATGTACTGACTGCTCTCAAACGGTGAAGGAAAAATATTTATTCTAATATCTTTTAAGTTACTGCTCTTTCTGTTTTTGATAATTTTGTAATCAAGAACTTGAATTTTATTTAAATGGATGCCATAATGGCTAGGCTAGACACTGCGATCATAGTATTAATGATCGCAGGCTAGACAGTATAAAAGGGAAATTTAGGTAGTGAGAAAATAAACAATGGAAATGATTTAGATGGGATTAGGAGTTATTAAAAATTGTAAAAAGGAATAAAATTTGGAGAAAAAAAAGATAGCAATGAGACACGTCCAGCAGTGGACCTTACAGGCTCACAATGACATTGAAATAAAAGCTAAACATGAAGGAGATTGTCAAATTGAATTTATCATAAATTTAAGGACAAAGAAGGAATTACAGCCAATGGCAGAACTTCTTATTAAAAAAAACGTATTCCACATTACGGCTCTATTGGACATTGCAGTTGGTCCCCGGGTAACACCCCCTCTTACTTAGATATTATCTAAACACCACGCCATCTGAAAACCGCTTCATGCTTGGTGAAGCACATTGCATGGTCAAGGTGATGGGAATGCATTGTGTGCAACTAAAAACAATTAGTGTGATGCGACTCTCCGTAGAGACACATTGTATGGAAAGTAGTAAACAAGACATTGTATAATTGCTTTGGTATTGTATTGTAATAACATGACATCTTAAACATGTCCAGAAACTTAAAGTATGTCAAAGATCGATAGAAAGAAGTCTGCTTAACATAAAATTAAAAGATAAGATAAGACACAAGGACATTAGAAGCGAAACAAAAATAATTGATTGCATTGAATTTATACAAAGGCAAAAATGAAGATGGGCAGGACATGTAATGAGAATAAAAGACGACAGGTGGACAAAGACTACAACAGAATGGTACCCAAGAGGTAGAAAAAGATTGAGAGGAAGACCAAAAAAGAGATGGGTGGACGATCTAAAAAAGGAAGCGGGTGCCATATGGACCAGGAAAACGGAAGGAAAAAAGGAATGGGAATTTTTGGGGGAGGCCTATGCCCAGAAATGGGCCGCTAGTATGTAGTTCAAATATTATATTAGAAATATGTCAATTAGCAAATAAGGTACAGCAAATAAAGGCTATTTTTATTTTTATTTATTTTATTTATTTATTTTATTGTATTGTAGCAAAAATGACCATGACACATAGAAATTGACTGAACAAATACTATTACTGACCTGTTGGCGTAGTAGTTGTAACACTGCCTACTGCGCTAAAGGTCGTGGGTTCCCATCCGGGACCAACATTTGTGTGATGAGCATAACTGTTGGTTTTCGGATTCTGGGTGTTTGTATGTATTTATGTATTTATTTAAAGTATTTAAGTATGTTTATCAGGTTTTGAGTACCCATTTACAAGCTTCAGTTTAGTTGGGACTCAACAGCCGTGTGTAAAATTGACCAAACATTATAATAATAAAAAATATTACGAACTACATAAATAAAAATCAATACACAAAGTGCAGGCCGTTAGTTTTTTTTCATGTGAATTTCAGAAAATATATCATTAACAACAAAATCCTTAATTTTATTATCATTGCCATGAACACCTCAATTGGTCCTGTAGTTTTGAGTTTTCACTATTAAGAGTATATAATCTGTATTGGGAGTGAAACAACATTTAATTAAAGAAGCATTCAAATATCATTCTCAATTAAATCCTCGCAAAAATTCCTAAGCAACAAACTTGTTAATGACTAGAACAGATTACCCTAAATTGGTCGCTTTGGAAACATCTATCAACATGTTTAAATTTAAAATAAATTCCAATGATATTATAAATGCAGAAGATGCTCTTTCTTGTTCTAAACACATACCTAAACAAATTCAAAATCCTTACCTTCTGTTCTTCTAAGAATGTGGTAGACAGCTGGTACGCTATCGCAGAGAACATTACTTGGCATCTACACAGTCTCCTGACCACAGGAGACCAGAGATAACCCTGCACGACCCATCATACACTTTCCAGAGTCTGCTAGCCTCTCTGGACCTCGCAAACACGCGAGGAGTTAACTATATGAGAACGACAGGTAGCCGAACGTGACAATAGGCAATTTGTGACGAATTACGATGGAAATTCGCGGAAAATCAATCACAGATGCGTGACTCACGGCTCCTGCCACCGACGCCGCTGACTACGCGATCGATCTAACTGTACAACGGTGGCGGGTTTACTGGAATCGTACCGTCTCGGAAACTGGGTCGGGGGAAGACTAACACGTGAGAACCGCGAGACAATGCGCGAGAAACTGTGGGAGACCGAGAGGCGTTGCCATTATAGTAAACAATCACGTCATTGACCTTAAATACTGTGGCGAGCTCGGCACACATCGGGCGCGGCTCGCCGAACGGCGTGTCAAATAATTTTGGAACTCACCCAATTAATAAAGCGGCGCGGGATGCTGCGGTGGCTGTGGTTATCCTTGGTTTCCGTTTTTCAGATAAAAATTGATTGCACTATTTCCACAATGGTCACTCACACACACACAATACAATCTGTCAAACAAACCAAAATTGATTGATTGACGAACGAAACGAAACGTATGTACCTAGAGGAATAAGACCTGCTTTATCGGTTTATATTTATTCCCAGATTTATGGGAAATTCAGGATCGCTGTTATAGAAAATTGAGTACTGTAGGTAATTACGTGGTACTCGTGGTAGGCACGGAAAAAGAACAAGGTAGTAAGAAGGTGGTATACACAGACTACTAAGAAAGAAGAGAAGATACTATGTATACCACCATACCGTCCTGTGAAAACCAATAATACCACGTTTTATCGTTGTTTTCACTCTAGCTGTCAACATTTTTCATCAAAAGAGCGTCAAACGGAAAAGCCTAGAAATAAAATGGCGCACTTCCAGCGGCATTGATTAAATAAATAAAAATCGTGTCAAGGTTTCAGGTCTCATTGGAATGATAACGTTTAACGAATAAATGTTTCTGTTTCTCAGCAAGTAGCTGAGGTACAGAAAGAAATAAAGAAGAAAACTTGAATGGCAATATTTAATTTAATCCTTCATCTCAAAAATAAAAAGCCCCATTCAGCTTTTCTTAAATATGATCACATCAAAAAGTGCGCTTTCTGCGTTGCGATGTCACATTTACTTTGACTAACAAATGCGATCAATTGAATACTTTTTGTTAACAAATTTTAGGGTAATCGATTTTTTGTTATGGCAACAATGTGGCAACGCAATGTTGACGCATAAGTTTTCGTTCAAAAACTTTGGGAAGCGTTTGGATATTGCATTATTTGAAAGTACAAGTTTATAAATACCGTCAGTTTAGTGCAGATATGGTCTGCAGTGTGTGGATCACCGAATGCCACCAGTTGTGCCTTGGTGAATGCCATGCTGCGGTTTTATGTATACTCTGAACAATATAAACTATGATTGGCCTGTAAGAACTTTGTTTCCAACTGGCCATAAAACCATAAAAAAAGTCATTTGTGATATGTCAAAATAAATCAAACAAAACAAAGTTACCAAAATATTATTAAATTGAGATTTTCGTGAATTCTCTGCCGTCGCCTGATGGCTATGATGTCCAGCACAAAACTGGACGTGGTCTGGTCTCCAGTGCACCACAAGAAGTTCATAATATGGGGCTCGGACATAACCTTATACGAAGTTGCTCGTTTGCAGGAAATCGACAAAACAACCACATGTGAGTGTATTTAGCATTTCTAGAACCAAACAAAAGTAGCAGTTCATCATCTCAGCCTTTTAGCGTCCACTGCTGGACATAGGCCTTCCCCAACGAACGCCACCACACCCGGTCCTCCGCTCTCCGCATCCAGCTTCCGGCCACCTTCTTTAGGTCGTCGGTCCAACTGGCGGAGGTGCGTCCCCCGGGCCGCGGTCTCTACTCCAAAACTTGTCTGCCCCAATGGCCGTCGGTTTAGCGCGATAGCAGTTAGTTTCCTATAAATAAACACACCTTTTTGTTTTGTTTTTGGCTTCCTACTTCAGTAGATTAAAGAAGAACGCACGGCCTCAGTCGCCGCAGTCATTGCCTTCATACCTATATAATGTTTGTTCAGGCAGACATCCTCCCATATGCTGGAATAGACAAGTGGAAAATAAGAAAGAATGGGAATTTTTGGGGAAGACCTTTGCCCAGAAAAGGCCTGCTAATAAATAAAATATGCTTTAGCAAAAGTACCAAAAACTGCATGTAAAGAAAAATAAAGGCTATTTTTTTGTCATGTTGTAGTCACCCAGATCTCGCCGACGCGCGGCGCCACGGTGGTCGCGTCCCAGAGCGCGTGCGGCGCGCGCTGCGTGGACGTTGCCGCCATGGCGGAGCTCCCCGACCCGCTGCTGGCGCTCGGCCACGCCAGCGGCCGCGTCGCGCTCACCAGCCTCAAGCAGACGCACGATCCGCTCGGTCTCGCTGGCAGGGAGTTTGGTAATTTAATAATGGCTCTTTAATAATGTAGTTTTTTTCTACATGTTCTATTGGTAGAAAAAATGAGACTTATTTTGTTGCCAATTTCACACAGCCATCTTAGATTAGAAAGTTGAACTAATAATAAGTTTGGGACCAGTTTTATTTTTCTTTACTAGAAACCAGGTTGCCTAATAAATCTTCTTATCTTATCTTCTGAGGGGGCCAGGAATACCTGGCGACACTTCGACCCTATGGGATCTTTTGTGCCAAACCCCTGTCCGCCAAACGGTGCTCCAATGGTGACTTCACATACACCTTAGAATAGTAAATACCAATCTATGGCATGCGCAGGTTTCCTCACGATGTTTCCTCCACTGACATACCCGTGGTATTATAATAAACTGTACTTAAGTTTAGCGAGTGCATGACCAACTAGGCTACCACGGCTCTACCCTCATTTATAAGTATGACTCTATGACTATGATTTTTCCAGTTGATTTTTAACATTTTTTGCTGTATGCAGTGCCGCGCTACCCCAGACTGTGCAACTCTGTGGCTTGGAGCCACGTGGAGACCAACCTCCTGGCGTGCGCGCTGGACAAGCACCGCAGCGACCACTCCATACTGCTGTGGGACGTCAACAGGATCCCAGGGCCTTCAGAGGACCAGTCAGGTACAATACTGCGTATTTCTGTCTTAAATTGTGCAACTGATAAATAAACGTAGGTATACGTTTTCTGCTTTTAATTAGTAGACTACTGAATGAACTGACGTGGTTTATACTCCTATTTAGATTTAATCGATGAAACTACATTTAAAGATCAATTGTTATCTACATGTTCCGCTCAAGTTCAGAAGAAAATCCTGTTTGGGTTTAGACAAGAGTGTCATGGCGCGGCTTAGCATATCGAAAGCACCGAAGTTCGATCCCCGGCTGGGCCATGTACCGATGGGTTTTTCTCGAAACTTAAGTGCATTTACTGACTGCTCTCAAACGGTGAAGGAAAACATCGTGAGGAAACCTGCATACGCCGAAGAAGAAATTCTTAGGCGCTTGTGAAGTCTACCGACCCGCACTGGGCTAGCATGGTGGACTATAGCCTGTGCGCCCTCGTTGAGAGGGTAAGCCAGGGCCCCGGCAGTGGGGTCATATTATAAAGAGCCAATGCACAACTGAACCCCTACAGAAATTTTCAAGACAACAGGGTTGCATCCAAATGGAACAATCTGCCAGAATCTGTTGTTTCTCCCACTTGTCTCAAGTTGCCACTTGTGTTCAAGAACAGACTAGACAACTTCCTCAAATCTAAAAAGACGCAATAAATTAATATAAATAATGAAAGCAAGTCGACTGCTGATATGGAAGTATCAGCTATAAGCTGCCTTTCCATTTAAAATAAAATAAATAAATATTATATTGATAGAGTGTTAATAGGCGTATGTTGTGGTGGGTAGGTGGTGGTGCGTCGGCGCAGCGTCCGCTGGCTGAGATGTGCCTGTCGGAGACGGCGCACGGCGTGTCGTGGGCGCGCGCCGCGCCGCGCACGCTGATCGCCTCCATGAACCTCAAGTACATCAAGATCTTCGACCTCAGGGGTCGGTCAGCACTACTCTTTTTACAACCTATTTTTGCTTCACATTTTGTATTATCATAGAGAAATGATGGGTGGGCTCTCGCGGCCAGCTAAATTTTTTGATTTAAGTGTATTATAGTCCCCGTAAAATTAATAGGCTATATTTCGAGGGTGGTCCCACTTCAATTTGAATAAAATTTTTCACCTCTAAAGGTGGAAAATTAAAATAAATCGGGTGATGATTAAGTCATCGATGTACAAAAATCATAATTTAAAAAAAAAGTTTTTTTGCTTATTTCATTTTTTCGCTGGCCCTAAAAATGTCGTGTTCTTTTTTGTGTAGACCTGTCTAACAAGGCTGTGAGCACTGTGTCGACGCGCGCGTGCTACGGCGCGTGCGCGGACCCTCACGGCGCGTGGCAGCTGGCCTCGCGCGGGGACAGCCTCGTGTGCGTGTGGGACGCGCGCCGCCTCGAGCGCCCGCTGCTCGCGCTGCCGCAGCCGCGACCCGTCGCCAAGATACAGTGGTGCCCTACCAGGTCACCGCTACATCCTCGTCATATCAGCCTGTAGACGTCCGCTGCTAGACAAAGGCCTCACCAGGCATCAACCTCGTCCAGCCGGGTCCCGCGAGCTTCACCAGATTCACGCGCTGCGTCTTCCGATACGGGGTCGCCACTCGAGAACCTTTCTGCCCCAACGGCCGTCAGTTCTACGAGCGATGTGCCCCGCCCACGGCCAATTCTTTGAGCTATGTCGGCGACCTTGGTTCTCCTGCGGATCTCCTCATATCTGATTCGATCTCGCAGGGAAACTCCGAGCATAGCATATCTCATAAATCCTACTAATATTATAAAGCCGAAAGTTTGTAGGGATGTTTGAATGTGTGGACTTATACAGGCTAATTGTATCAATTGGTACAGGAGGAACCTGCTGGTGTCGCTGCAGCGCGACTCGACCACGCTGCGCCTGCACGAGATCCAGCAGGCGGGCGCCGGCGCGGGCGCGGACAGGCCCGCCTACACCCAGGACGCTATTATGGTGAGACACATTTGAATTTTGAGATGTAATGCTTTTCAACAACTACAAAAAGGAACAGGTTCTCAATTCTACAGATTTTGGCGTGTCTATATTAAGCTATATCTTCGCCTATTGTGAACCGAGTCGAATTATTCCGAGTGCAAAATAAAAAAATATCTTTAAAAATCATGTTAGTGTTTGAAATGGGCAAAGCCCGTCGCTTCTGTGAATTTCAAACGCATTGTTCAATTTCGGCGTTTGTTTATATTACCAAATAATTATATTGTTCACCAAAAACTCCCAAATCTACACTTTCACCAGTCTTTACGACTTGTTTTATGACCAACTTTTTGTGATTTCTATCGCTGTTGCGGCAGGCCGTCGGCTCCGCGGCAATAGAGGCGGAGGGCGAGGAGCCGTCGCGCGGGCCCAGCTGCATCGAGCGGGACGTGAGCCCCGGGGCGGAGGCGCCGGCGGCCGCGCTGGCGGCGTGCAGCTGGCACCCCGCGCACGAGGCGCGCCTCCTAGCCGTTACGCAGTCAGGTAGTCATCGTCATATCAGTTCTTTCGTCCACTGCTGAACACAGGCCTCATCTCCAATGAATGCCATCACTCTTTCATAAAACGCAGCATAGTGACAGACGAGATTAGGAAAACTAATTTAATGACAGAAAAACAAAAAGGCACACAGAAACAAACATAACCAATGAACTTGAAAATGGCTAAGAATTAAAAAAATCCTAGGTGCAATGCAAAATAGCGCCACGAAGTTTCTTTAAGAGATTGTCAGACGTACGTTACTGCTGAGTTTTTCAATTGAAACATCTCTGTTAATTTCGCTGCTACAAATATTTCAACAAAGCCTTTGATACTGTTGATCACGTAAATTTCATTACATCTTGTAATCTTTAAATTTAAATTCGTTCAGACTATGAATATGTCTAAAAACAAACTCCATTGACCCTTTATGGTGAAAAAAGTTCGAGTACATAAACATTCGTAAGAGTTATTACAAAGGTTCCACAGGGGTAGAATTTGGGCCCACCTTTACTCCTTCTATACAGATTATATCTTACTGTTGGCAGGCAGCATAGTGGACTATACGGTGTGCGAGCGCTCGACCGTGGCGTGGGGCGCCCGCGGCGGGCTCGTGTGGACGGCGGGCGGCGCGGCCGGCGCGGAGCTGCGCCTCATGGGGGACGACTTCTACGCGGCAGTGCACGATATATCCTACGTCATGAGGCGGCGCGCGCAGACTGACTACGGCCTCAAGGTTAGCCTTCCCTGCAAGTGATGAAGTGTCCACACAATCATCATCAACGTTTCAATAGATAACGCCACCAGAGTCACCATTGTAGCTTTAAATGGGAAATACTTGGTATCTATAATGAATGTTTTTCACTTTGATCTTTATCAGGAAAAACATTGCGAAGAACGTAATTATCTTGTCGTAATTATCGTAATTTAATTAGTTAATGTAATTGTTCGCAGCCAGACTTATGGCAGAACGCGGATCTGGCTGACGACGAGGTGTTGAGCGGATTGTGGCATTTTCTGGCTCTCAGCAAGTCGCTCGTTGAAGATGGTGAGTCGAAATTTTACTTAAATCTGGCATCTCTAACCTAGATACTGGTAGACAGATGAGTTATTAATTCGGGGGTTAGTTTTGAGGTAACATCTGACACTCCATTCAAATTATCTAGACATTGTAAAGCCATACATGGTTTGTTGAAACTGCGATAATGCCATGTGTGCATTTGCTAATGTATGCTAAGTCCACTGTGTATGATGTGTGACATTGAAATGTGTATTTGAACACTGACTATTCTAAGATTCTGTGCCAACTAAACAACGGTGACATTGTTATTGCTGTTGACGAGACGGTCATATCTTACCAAAGGTGGTCTCAACAACTGAAATTGTTAATATTGTTGACGACGCGGTCATCTTTTTCCAAAGTGTAGAACTCAGTGAAGTTTTTCGTGAAAGCTAGTCGTGTGCTGTAGGTTGCATAAGGAACAACCCGTGGAAGCACCCGGGCGTGCGGTCGGTGATCCGGCCGCCGGGCGAGGGCTACCGCTCCGAAATTGTGCCGTCCCTCATACCCGACCTGCCCAACCGAAGGGTCACACTCTACAGGTAACTAATGCTTTTGGTTGGTAAGGGAAACATTTCTTTAAAGAAAATGATACTCTATCTTTATAACTTAACTTTTAAGTAAGTGATATATAGAATCTAATTTACACAGGTGTATATACTACATTAATTCTGTGACTAGGAAAAGATATGTTCACTGAGATCACGTAGCTGCAGCTGAGAATACGGAAAACTGCATCGAACGTGTTGTTCTCGCTGACTCTGACGTCTCAGCTACAGGTTAATTTGTAATAGGCTCGGCACATCACATTTATCTGTGACACAGACAGTGCATTTTGTTACGGTCTGAAAAGGAAAACTGTCATCACGCCTGATGGTAAGCGGGCGCTGTTCCTCGTAGTTCTGCAGCATTTTGATCGCTGATGCGGCTGCGTGCAACAGTGCAAAGGCCACAAGTGCGCTGCCACCCTGGGTATGGGGACCATGTTAGAATGTCTTCGGAGCCTGTGTGAAATACTACAATGCTAGCAAAGGTAAAAGGTCACACCGATGATCCCTGTACTAGAATTCTATTTGTAAAACGACTTAATTACTTATTTTGAGAGATTTAGCTTCAGATGAACTAATGGAGACGTAAATAGGCTGTTGATAAACCGCCGAAACGTTTGAGTTTATTTTATCCAGGAGCCAGGAGCGCACGCGCGCCCTCCAGCTGTGCGGTTGGGGGTGGGGATGGGAGAACGCGGGCGCGGGCGTGGAGCGCCTAGAGGCGGAGGGCACGCCGTGCCGCGCCGCCGCGCTCGCCGCCTTCCATCTGCGCCTGCGCACCGCGCTGGACATACTGGCGCGCGCTAGGGAGCCGCAGGTAACAAACTGTACAACGTAGAGTATGCCGGTCGCCAAGGTTTCTATACAATGGTTGTGATTTTTATGACAAATGAGAGCATCAGTGGAAGGCGCGGCCTGACATGTCGAGAGGTCTGAGTTCGATCCCCGGATGACAAACGGTTTCTCCCAGCTACGGGTGGTGGCGCTGGCGATGGCGGGTCTCAGCGAGGAGCGGCTGTGGCGCGAGGCGGTGTCGGCGGCGGCGCCGGCGCTGCCCGACGCGTACCTGCGCGCGCTGCTGCACTTCTTGGCCGCCTCCGTGTGCACGCAGCCTACGGCGCAGCCGCACGCGCCCGCGCAGCCCGACCTCACCGCCGTGCTGGTGAGTGAACTTGCGGGCCAATGGGCAGATGGTACACCTGATGGTAAGTTATTATCGTCGTCGCCCATAGAAATCTTATAAGAGGAAATATTGTAGAGTTGTGGCAAAACGTCAAGGGAAAGATTCCACATTTTGCAGTATGCAAAATCGCGAAATGCGCCTAGACCTTTGGCTCAAGATAATCATATTTAGTTCTGTCTGTAAGACCCACAGTAGCTCACGTGGATACTTTTTAACTGCGTCTTGCCAGCGATACCTGTGTTTATTATAATTAATGTATCTAGATTACATGGAATCCAATCAACGTACACTATGACATCATCCACATAAGTGTTTTTTTTAATAGGTACTTTTGTTCTGAATGATGGAAAACTGCCTTTTTCTCTCAGCGTTAACTGTTATTGACCCGAAAGTTATATAAAAATATTGAATTCTTCATTGTCATAAATTGTAAGTCGCAAATTTTCATGATAATTTCGCATTGTGGAATTTGTCAAAACGCTTTAATAAAATCAAATTTGCTATAATTGTATTACCTTTTTATAACACATTCATTACTGAGTGCTGGCAGGTGAGAATAAAAAGCATGATGAATGTTCCAATATGTGACTAGTGAGATGGCATTGCAGTACGGTACACAATTATGAATCAAACCCGATAGCAATCAGTCAAATGGCAAACTTTAGACGCCCCTCCGCCAGTTGGACCGACGACCTAAAGAAGGTGGCCGGAAGCGGCTGGATGCGGAGAGCGGACGACCGGGTGTGGTAGGACTCATTGGGGAAGGCCTATGTCCAGCTCTGGACGTTAAAAGGTTGATATATGACGATGATGATGTATTAACAAGCAACACGCTTGCAGAACGAGACGGAGATGCGTCTGGAGGACCGCGTGGCGTTCGCGTGCATCTTCCTGTCGGACGTGAAGCTGCACGAGTACATCCAGCAGACGTGCGACGCGCTCGTCGAGCTGGGGGACTTGTCGGGGATACTGCTCACGGGTAATTAAACGTTTCCTCTCACAATTGAATCAACCAAATCAACAGCCTACAGTCCCCATGTTGGGGCTCAGGCTGGGGTTACCACGTGACCGTTAAAACCTTAGATCGGTCTCGCACCGGATTTCTTTCGAGACCGGATTCTTGTCTATCTGTCTGTTTGAACCTATGTTAACGTCGTAGCCGTTAGCAAATAAAAAAGGTGGTGAATTTATCTTGAAGTTTATTATAATTTGGTTTTACACGACATTGCTTTTTCTTGCACGAATGTTCCATAGATAAAAAAGAGCGAATGAATGAATGTTAGGGTGCGTTCCGAAGTATGGCGTAGACACCCCTATCATGCTAATACTACTGGTCCGATTTGAACCGGGTTTTTTTGTTTGAAAGCATGTGGTCTGACTTAAAATCTGGAGTACTTGGATTTTTAAAATTGCAAATACTTTTTAAGCGTGGCATAAGCTAGTAAATAAACAAATAAATACTGGGCCCGATTATGAAGGCTCATAGTTAAAAATTGACAGTACTGAAATTGCTTCTATCTCTGTTACATAGATATGAAGATGACGAATTCACAAATTTTAGATCTATCAAATTTTAAACGTGTGCCTTCACAATCGGACTTAATGTTGTGTTGCAGGCGCCAGTCCGGAGGGCGTGTCGCTGGTGCAGCGGTGGGTGGAGAACACGGGCGACGTGCAGACCGGCGCGCTGGTGGCGGCGCGCTGCTTCACGCCAGACCTGCTGCGCGACCCCAGGGTCGCCCACTGGCTCGACAGGTCACCACCGCCTCCTTCCCCTTCTATCTTTTATCTCACTCACTTTTATAGACCAATTTATCCCCCAAGGCGCGGCACTGGACCCAATCTTCGGTTCTCCGCATCCAGTCACTGCCAGCCGCTATCTAGGTCAGGAGGAAGGTCACCCGCTTGCCGCTCCGACGACGGTAGGATAACCTACCACAATGTCAAAGGCTCTCCATGCCGTATGGTGTAGATGGACTAGCTGATGCCCGCGGCTTCGCTCTTGCTGCGACGCCTACGGTGAATCATCATCATCAGCCTGTACTAGTCCACTGCTGGACATAGGCCTCCCCCAAGGCGCGCCACTTAACCCGATCTTCGGTTATCCGTATCCAGTCACTGCCAGCCGCCTTATGCAGATCGTCGCTCCGTCTAGCCGGGGGGCGTCCCAAACTACGTTTGCCCAGTCGTGGTCTCCACTCGAGAACTCGTCTACCCCAGCGGTTATCCGTTATCGCGCCTATGTCCTGCAGTGGACTAGTACAGGCTGTTGACGATGAATTCATGGCCAATTTTCGCAGAATTTTTTATGACGGCGCGTATTTTGGATTTGTTTGTGTATTTATATGGAGGCCTTTGTCCAGCAGTGGACGTCTACAGGCTGATATGATGATGCGTATTTGTTATGACAATGTCAAATTGTTTGCGTTTGTATCGATACGGATTTTTTTTTGCTAGGGACAGACATATTTGTATAAGTTGGTCCCGGTCTGGATGTTATATTGTTATTGTTTAATTCCCATAGTGCCGGAGAAAATTCTTGTTTGGGATTTGACAGGTGGTATTTTACTGGCCTCTTCTCGGTCATGACGGGATAAAATGTGATATTAGTTCAAAGAGATAAAAATAAAGCTGCCAGTATTGATTGATTGCTTGATTGTGTTGTGTTGTGTGCGCGAGCAGCTACCGCACGATCCTGGACAGCTGGCAGCTGTGGTGGAGCCGGTGCGCGCTGGACACGTGGGTGCGCGGCGGGGAGGGCGCGGGCGGGGGCGCGGCGGGGGGCGCGGGGGCGGAGCGCCGCGTGGGCGTGGTGTGCACGTACTGCGGGAAGTGCGTCGCCGCGCCGCCCGGCCCCGCGCGCCCGCGCCCCGCCTTCGTCCGCCTGCCGCCGCCCGCCGCCAAGATGAAGGTATGTGTCAGCTTGAGATTTAATTTAAAAAAGAAAGAAAGAGTACACTTTATTGACACCATTGCATCATCTAAAACATAAACACATTGGGTATGTAATAAATACAAGTGGGCTAAGTTGGTCATTGGAATCGAGGATAAGTCACGAGACGAAGTCGAGTGCGTAATGAAGACGAGATGTGTAATGATCAATGCTCACGAGTGTTATACCACGTTTTTAACACACTTAGCGAGCAAAAACATAAATAAAATACACTTGATATATGTATTTGGCTTTGACATTCTGTATTATGTACATAATTTGTTTCATTGACGATCACATTAACTTTGACCTTTTGCGTAAGTTAAACTATGTACTAGTATTTGTAATGTGGAAAAAATAAATCTAATCTATAAATCAATATAAAACGGAGCTGTGTTCCGCTCAGCAAATCTCGTCGTGCCCGAACTGCCGCAAGCCGCTGCCGCGGTGCGGCGTGTGCCTGCTGCACCTGGGCACCGACGCGGGCGGCGCGGGCGCCGGCGGGGGCGGCGCGGGCGCGGGCGCGGGCGGCGCCGCGTACGGCGGGTGGTTCAGCTGGTGCGTGGCGTGCCGGCACGGCGGGCACGCGCAGCACATGATCGACTGGTTCAGGTGAGCAGGGCACGTGCTTTTAAAGGTGCTGGCTTGGTCACTAGACCTTTAAGCCATTTCTTATCTATACTCAAATAATAAAGCTGTGTATCATCATCATCATGTCAGCCTTTCGACGTACACAGCTGGACATAGGCCTTTCCCAAGGAACGTCCGTCATCACGATTTATAGACTAGTAAATTATTATAGGATTATATTATAGGACATCGTTATTTTGGACTGTATAGGAATATTGTGATATTTGACATAGTTTTTATGTGTAATTGAAATTTTCGCACACAGTCATGTATACTGTTTATGAAATAAAGATGGTGATGATGATGATCACAACCGGTCCTCCGCCCTCCGCATCCAGCCGGAAGCGGTGTGTGTGGTAGATTACAATAATAAATATATCTATTTTATTGTATTGATCAGTAATGTATGTCCCCCCCCTCAAAGCGAGCACACGGAGTGCCCGGTGAGCACGTGCAACTGCCGCTGCAACATGCTCGACCCGCCGGACAGGAACACGCAACCAACATAGTGCCAAGTAATGTGCCTGTAATATACATACCCGGTAATGTACAGTCAAGTTTCATAAGTGGAGTAGCACGCTAAGAGTCATTTACCCATATACCCGGTTTATTATTTCTGATATTATCTTCTGATATTACCAAATCCAAACCATAACCAAAAACGTTATGCTGCATTCACACGTTTGGCAAACCTTTACAAACGCAAGCCAAACCCCTCATCATCATCATTATCAACAGCCTATTAACATGTCCCCACTGCTGGGGCTCAGGCCTACCCCCGCAACGAGGGCGTGCGGGCTATAGTCCACCACGCTAGCCCAGTGCGGGTTGGTGGACTTCACATTTTTTTTTCTTTTTTTCTTTTTTTTTCTTTTGGGGTACTTACAGACTAATTACAACTTAAATAACAATATGTATATAAATATGCTGATAACAAGTACTCATGCGCCTAAGAATTTCTTCCTCGGCGTATGCAGGTCTCCTCACGACGTTTTCCTTCACCGTTTGAGAACAGTCAGTAAATGTACTTAAGTTTTGAGAAAAAAAACCATTGGTACATGGCCCAGCCGGGGATCGAACTCCGGACCTTTCGATATGATAGGCCGGTCTTGTCCCCGACGCCACTGATGCCAAGCCCCTGCTCCACACGTTTGTAAAGGTTTGCCAAACGTGTACATGCAGCATAACGTTTTTGGTTATGGTTCGGATTTGGAGTCCTACCCACACTTGACGGTTTTTTTTTATACATGGAACGATAACCAGGTTATCTAGCAAGAATTATTTTTCCTCCTAAAATACTGGTTATCTGTTTTGGTTTTTTATAAGGAAGAATTATTTTTATATGGATTGTCATCAGTGTTATATGGACATGTGAAATTTTTATTTTTGTATAAAATATATACGTAGTCAATTAATTGTGACGTTTTGGTGGTAAATATTATATTAATTATATTTAATTAAAACAAACATCTTTATTTAGTGTGTTTAAGACGTTCGGGCTTCGAAGCTTAAACTCATTTGTATATACGTTTGTTTTACATACAGGATGTTCCATTAGAGGATCATTTCCTATCAATTCGACCTTGACACCAAATGTATTTCCGATTTTAGAGGCGGTCTCGATATATATATTATCTCTCCCATTGCTACACTTCTTTTGGACTATAATCAAGACATCCTGTGTATGATACTATAAGTTTTGGTTTTTCGTACACAACCTTTCAGAATGCCCCTGCGTCGTGTACATCGTACATTTTGTACGAGTAGTTATAATTTGTTACAGTTTTATAGCATTTATAGCATTTAATTGTAATGTACAGGGTGACTGGAAATTCTAGCGATTCCTTGAAAGAAGTTACACTTGAGGTCAGTTGCGACCCACTAAATTTCGACTTAAAATATTGTTGCAACAACTAAAAAAATTGTAACTTTCAACCCCTCTCACTTACTCAATTCCGACCCCTTGATAGGTTCATCATCATAATATCAGCCTGTAGACGTCCGCTTCTGGACAAAGGCCTCTCCCAACGATCTCCACGACGACCGGTCCCGCGCTAACCTCATCCAGTCGGGTCCCGCGACCTTCACCAGATCGTCGGTCCACCTTGTGGGAGGCCTGCGCTGCGTCTTGATAGGTTAACTGATTGCAAATGACCTCGAGTGTGACCCCTGTCAAGGCGTAGGTCGAATTTTCAGTCACCCTATAGTTAAGACTGCGTTTACTTCATTCTAGTCGATATTTGTTCAACTATTTGCTTACAAACAATAATATCACGTGCGACGCCGCTTGCCTTCTCCACTGGTTCTATTCGCTAGTGCGACACGTAGACAATATAAATGGTCGGTGTGACCCGCCCGCTCTCCGCATTGCATAGAATATATATAACTGACAACACTGCTATTCAAACCCACAATTCATTGTGTTTTAGTTAACACCTAGACAACCACAGATAGGATGTCATAAATAACTGAAAAATCTAAATTGCATCCAAAAACAAACCCTATCTCACCTTAGGGGGCGACACTTCGAACCTTCGACGATTCCATACTCACAGGCGGGCTGGAGCCCCTTAGTCTGAGGAGAGACATCGGCTCCCTATGTGTGCTCTACCGCCTGTATAATGGGGAGTGTTCCGAGGAATTGTTCGATCTGGTGCCAGCCACCAGTTTTCGCCATCGCACCGCGCGCCGTCAGAATACGGTTCACCCACATTTCATAGATCCCTGGCGGACCAGCACTGTGCACTTCTGGCGTTCTTTTCTGCTGCGCACGTGCAAAATGTGGAATGACCTTCCCTCTGACGTTTTTCCACAGCGCTACGATATGGGGTCCTTCAAGAAGAGAGTGAAAAGAGCTCTTCAACCAAGGCCGGCGCCGCACCAGCACCCCCCGGGTGTTGCAGGTGTCTACGGGCGGCGGTGACCTCTTAACACCTGCTTGTTGCCCCCGTAGCAATAAATAAATAAAAAAACCTTTTGGGCTCTGTTGTGCCAACCCGTGTGTGCAACGGCGCCCCAATCCGTTTTAGTGGACTTTACTAACGCCTTAGAAACCTAACTTCTTTGGTGTATGCAGGTTTCCTCACGACGTTTTCCTTCACTTCAAAGTGACGTCAAAAAGCTTTTAGGAACTGGTTGTTTTTTATTACACCTGTAGGTAGTAAGGGAATGAAATATTTTGTAAATAGATAAATAAGGATTATTTTTATAAGCGGTATATTAAGTTTTAGCTAAATATTATTTTGAGGAACTTTGTATAATTTTAAAAAATATTTTTTTCCAATTACTATTAGTATGTACATGAAATAAAGAATTGACTCAGAAAATGTCCAAAGCCTTGGGTCATATTCTGAAAGCTCACTTAAAAGCCAATTTTGTAGCATTTAATTAAAAATAAGACTAATTATTAAATAGATGCGTTCAGAATAGGATCCATTGTCTGGATAAATTCCTAGGTGCAAATTAGAAAAAAAGTTGGAATAAAAAAATAAAAATGCAAATATATTTCCAAATATATATATACATTTATTAAATAATTATTTCATCTGTATTCCAATTTAACAATAAAATTCTCAAAGACACAACATTTGTTTAACTCTGTTTATGGTACCGGGATCGCATCCCACGCACCTCCTTCACGTATACAAACTTACATACAGACAGCCTTCATACAAAAATATATCGGTTCATACACGCCGCAGTTGTATGGGAGGAGACCGTGTTGCGTATGAGAGGACAGAACACAGACAGGACTAATTTTAATATCAGTTTTCGCTGAACTTTACAAGGGTAAGGGCTCAAAACGACCCGATCAAGAGCCGTAAAACGCCTTAAAAATCAAGGGTACATTGATGATTACTTCCACCCAGCTATTTTGAAGAAAATTTTCAAAATGCATTTAAAGTGATCGCCCACATGCTATAGCGCCGTTTAGGCTAATAATTTTTTCAAAAACCATGCTTGAGGTTATTTTGAGAACTCTTCGAATCCCTTTGAAGACTCTGAGATTACAATGCCCAATCCAAAACGCCAGCGCAACTCACCAGCTATTCTTTGCCTTTGTCATTCAGGAGAGATTCGCGGTCCCGCCCTTTAGATAGCCAGTGGACGCTCACCCTAAGTTTTTCAGCTTCAAAAAATCTAGATCCATCCAAACCTGCGTAACCTTTTAGTAATATCACATACGTGTAACCTTTGACATTACTGGATACAAACGAATCTATTTTATACATACCTAGTCTGTTTTAAAAACACTAAACATAGTATTATTTTTGCAATAAATTGCCTTGAACAATGTAAGAAAATGTCGGTCTGACATACAAAAGTGAAAATCTTTCACTAACAAACAGCTAGGGGGTTGTAAGATACCGAAAGCCTTAGTAAAATCGACGAGACACGCTCGAATACTCGAAAAATCATTTGAATGACGCCATTTAGTACTAAAACAAGGAGAGATTAAATGGTCAGTTAACTTTAAGGAACATTCTCAAGTATTCGAGCCTAAGAATCTAAGAGTAAAAGACAGCATTTTATGTAGAACTACGTTTTTCAATCTACATGCAAAAACGGCAGCTGCGATGTACATTTACTCTCCGGACTTCTAAAAATGAAGAGGCGGATAGTATATAGAATTTTTTTTTACTGTATGACGATTCTAGACATCATTTATTAGAAATCTTTACGTATTTAGGCCTCGTTTTCATAATAAATATATGTCGGGCTAGCGTTTTTAACATACAACTAGCATTTTATATCAAAGAATTGTCATTGGTAAGTATTTTTAATAACTTAGTCACCCAATACTAACTGTTCGTAAAACTTGACAAGTTGGTTATTAAATCGAGCGACAATCTTTGGTATGACAGGCGATAAGCTTGGTTTATATTATACATAAAAAAAACTTTATCGCGCGTTTTTAATTGCAAATTTTATTGAGTTTATGACAGCGATTTTTTAAAAGATTTTTAATACTTTATTTTAAGTTGGCATGTAAGTTTTTATGTAGTGGGAAAGGCCTGGCTGTTAATTATGATACAAGTGAGCTAAGTTAGTCACTACACTCGAGGCTGGATTGCAGTCCGAGCCGAAGGCGAGCGCGTAACGAAGCCGAGAGTGTAATTACCAACTTGGCTGTAAACACGTTTGCAGGTAGCCTTACAGGTACGATCTTATCCTACAATAATATATACTTCGTAGTTTATCATTTTATATCCAAATATAATTATATTTAACATATTTGTACACATTATTTTAATAATTTTAAAGCTTTCAAATTAAGATTTGTCTTAATTTTAACACCACCTACACATAAAGTTATCTACGCCATCGCTAAATTCATTCACATTGAAACGATTATAATATATCTTTTATTTATGTAATATACATATAACACGTCGCATTTCACAGGAAATAAGTATTTGGCAGGACACGTTTCGTTTACAATGTTCAAACTTTACATAAACAAGTTATTACAACATAGATATATATTATTTTAGATATACAACTCTCACCCGCAACACGCTCGAGAACTTACATAGGTGGACGGATAATTAGAAACAGGGTAAGATTTTTATACAATCGAGGTCACTCTGAAGCCATAGGTCTCCGTGAAGGATTGATCGGGGGCATGATCTGATGACTGTCATCGAGAGAGTAGATGGAGGTCTTTTAGATCGCTATAAGATATCCAACTGATCAGATGAGGCGTTTGGAAGTAGCATCGTCATGAAGAAAAAACCCTCAAAATGGCATCAAAATAAAAATAAAATGAAAAAAAAGAAGTATGAAAATCTTGAAGTTAAGATACCATGACGATGCTGCTTCCAAACGGCTCATCTGATCAGTTGGATATCTATAGCGATCTAAAAGACCTCCGTCTACTCTCTCGATGCCCGTCATCAGATCACGCCCCGATCAATCTTTCACAGAGACCAATGGCTTCGAAGTGACCTCGATTGTATGAAAATCTTGCCCTGTTTCTAATTATCCGTCCACCTATGTATGCCGCCAAACTAAATGACCGACCGACCTGAGAGGCGGTCGGCTGCGTTTCCAGGCGACTGTACGGCCACACCCGTGCTCCGGTTGCCCGGCAACGTGGTTATTGCACATCGGGTGGCGAGTGCCGCTGGAATGTGCCGCTCGTGCATACACCAACCAAGGCAAGAATGAGACGTCTATACCGTTTTGTTAGACTGTTGGTTCGAGTGTTCGAACAGTCACGTTTCGTAACCAGTTGCCATAGAGAATAAAGAGATAAAATTCTTCTTTCGCAACAAGTTGCGAACAAAGAGAAGTACTTCTGCGGCAACTGGTTACGAAATGTGATCGTCGACCATCGTTTACCTGGTGTTTTCCACCAGACCCTAACAGTCTAACTAAATGGTATAGACCGTGAGGAAAGGCCGCCGGGTCGCGGGACCATAACCTCACAGCCATAACCAAACACTCCCATATAAACAGACGTAGAAACGAGAAAATTAGTTACCTTGCAGCTCTTTCTCGAGGCAAATGTATTTAATTAAAAATAATATTTTTAAGTTAGCTATATATTCATTTGCCTGTTCAATTTAACAGCTACGCCACCCAAGGTCTTTACAAAGGCAAAAGTGAGCTGACTTCAGATATTTTTCATATAAAAAGTATGTGAGTATAGCAAGAAGTTTCGCGGTCGCGCGCGCATCCCTGTGGAGATCGCATTTTGCATATTTAGTATCGGAACCTATGATGCCATTTACCGGGGGGTGCGGACAAAGGAAGCGGAGTAGCGGGAGGAGGTTGCTAATACAAATTTATATGGAGTTTGAAAATGAGAATGTGTGAGTGAGTTATAATTTTGTGATTATTGTGACACGATTTTGACACCCATAGGATGCTTTTATTACTCATCCATATGGGAGTGGCTAAATTTTTTGATTCATGGAGTATAGTAACCAAAATACGTAGACTGGTTATTCTCTTACTAAACATGATTATTAAGATCGAAAACAACCAAAAAAAATTTTTTTTAAGTACAATCAACAAAAAAGATAGGTAAGCAGGCACATTAAAGAGCTATACCATGCTATACTATATAGCCCATGCTATACTATGTGCCTGGTTACCTATCTTTTTTTGTTGACTGTACTATTTTAATAGTTTTAATTTAAGTAATGTTTGTAATGACCATGACAATCACCTGAAATGCTCCAAATATATATTTATCGTTTCCTGTAAAACTGAAAACTCCACCATTTTGGTTTGTTTTCGAAAACCATCGAATTATGTGGGTTTAAATCAACTTTCTCTCACTTGTGAAGCACGAACGGTGCTTCCTTTGAACGTTTCAAGATTTAGTCTCGTCTACCCCAGCTTACGGAGAAGTGTTTGGCGACGAGCACTTTTCAACCGCCCGACAACGACACGATAAATTTATCGTGTATTGTAAAAGTACAGACGATCTAATTGTAAAACATCAATGGATTATTGTATATAAACAATGAATACATTTTTTTATCTAAAGTGGTCCCTAAACGATCATGCTTGCATGACATGCAACGTTTACGTGAATTGTCATGCTGCACGATGGACCATCATGCTTGCTATCAATCAGCACAGTGAAGCAACGGCCAGCACGTAGTTTGCATGTCATGCACGTCAATCACTACAGCTAGACGGTCATGCACGAGTGACAGCACGTAATGCAGGTCATGCCGCATGATCGTTTAGGGAGCCCATAATACAGCCACATCACACTCTCCCGCGGCATCAGCAAATGGAAAAATGCTCCAAACGTCGGCATAACGTACAACATCGATCCATAAATATACATAAATTCTTTTTTTTAACTTATCAACCGCAAAATATCATCACGCTTTATTCATTAACTAACGATCTAAATAAATAATCTTCGGACACGAGTAATTTTTAACATACAACAACGATAGAGACCTTACCTTTTCTTTTAAACGTATATAAAAAAAAAATACAAGGCGCGTGATTTGAAGATGAAACCAAATGAGGAAGGTATATACTCCCTTACATCGCGAAAACTACACAGTATTTTACACTAAAACAGGCAATCCAGCCTGACCGAGACCAAGTACTTTGTACCTGGCTCTCGTCCCCTCTGTTCGGTTCCATCCGTGAAGATTCGAGTATCGTATTGAAGAGATGGCACACTCGAGCATTCGAATATGTACGGTCGGCCGCACGTCAGTGGACACAGAACCAGTATACACTGGCTTAGGCTAGACCAGTTTGTTTCCAGTGACGTGCGGTCGAGTGTACACCTAACTAGGTACACACTGCCCGCCGCGCGGGGGAATGTTTAAGTTTACATACAATGTACAGGGCCGCGGGGCCCGCCCGCCGGGGGGTCGGGACCCACCTGCCGCGGACTATTGCACTGAGTGGGGGGGCCGGTGCTCCGCCCCGGGCGCTCACTTGCCCTCGTCTTGCTCCATCGGCTCTTCGGAGACCGACCGAGAGCTGTCCGGCGATCTGGAACAATAACAACCTCATTATTGCAAACAAACTATGTATAAGCTCGATTGGGACTGGTCTATTCTCGTAAGGATCCGGCCGGCCCTCGCTTTTACTACTGCCAGTCGCCGTACCGCATTCACTCTGTCGCCGCTATCCTATCAAACCTTTCAAACCTTCAGGAATCGCCGTGCTGTGGTGTGCGTCCTTTCCATCCATTCTGTACCGTCCCAGAAGACTAGGACACTACCGACTGTCAGCAGGAGCACCCACCCACCCCTAAGGATCGCGCCACGCCTTCGAGGTGAGGTTGTACACTTGCTTTAGTTCTCTTACTTTCCCCAACAGTACATGCGACTAATATGAGCGTAGGTGGCGAGGGTACTGACTGTAGGCAGGGCAGCGAGTTGGCGGAGGCGGCGTGGTGCATGGAGAGCGTGGCCATGGCGGCGGCGGTGTCGGCCGCGTCGCGCTCCGTCTGCAGCCGCCCGAGCCGCGCCGCCGCCACCGCCGGGCCCGCCTCCAGCGCTGACATGCCGATCAGGTCGCTGTACCGCTTTATCTGCAACAAAACAACATTAGTTAACAAACCTTTCAAAATTGTAGCAGGTCTCGGCTTAAAAAATAATCTAAATTTTTACAAACCGAGGGCCAGTGGTGCGCGTGTATGGCGACCGCCTGGCGCAGCACGTCCTGCGCGGCGGGGTGCGGCGCGCGCGCCAGCTCGGCGGCGCGCGGCGCGGCGAGCCGCTCGCCGAGCAGCGCGCGCACGCACTCCTGCGCGCAGTCGCACATCGCCGGCAGGTCGTACCCGCCCTCCAGCGACAGCACCACCTACAACGCACAAACAAACATTCACAACATCTATAATAATACCGACGGAGAACTAAGGTCACCGACATAGCCGAAAGGATTAGCAAGCTGAAGTGGCAATGGGCAGGTCACATCTGTCGCAGAACCGACGGCCGTTGGGGCAGACGAGTTCTGGAGTGGAGACACCCCTTCGCTAGGTGGACCGACGACCTGAAGAAGGTGGCTGGATGCGGAGAGCGGAGGATCGGGTTCGTTGGTGAAGGCCTATATCCAGCAATGGACGCTAAAAGGCTGACGTGATGATAATAATACTAGGCTGTTCCCCGCGGCCTCGACCGCGTTCTATAAGTTATTTCTGACTTTTATCTTTATGCTCGGGAAGACGCAGCCTGCCACCTATGTACCAATATAGGTTTATCTCGATACTTATGTAAATTTACTAACTGGCTGTCGAAAGATGAAAGAAATAATCGTGTAAAATGCGCACCGCACAAGGAATTCTTCAGCGCGTGTGAAGTCACGCACTGCGCTAGCGTGGCGGACACTATAGTCCTGTGCCCGATTAGTGGAGACATTAATAGACTGTTGATTTGATCGCGAACGTGGGTATACATGCATATACAACTACAATTTTATTATAGTGGTTTCCTAGCACAGGCAGTGAAAAGCAGATCACTTGTATACCGGTGACGTCACGTACCTTCCCGTTGGCGAGCTGCATGAGGTCGCGCGTCATGTGCGCGAAGCAGGCGGCGGACACGCTGTAGCCGCCCATGGGCGCGGGGTGGCCGGCCGCCGCGTCGAACCCGCACGACACCAGCACCAGCTCGGGGTCGTACTCCTGCGCATCATACAAGTCAAAGGTTATTAATGATTCTCAACTAAACCAAACGCAGCGCGGGCAGGCGGGAAGGTCGCGGAGACTAGCTGGGTGCGGTGGAGATCCCTGGGGGAAGCTTTTGTCCAGCAATAGACGTCTTTCGGCTGATTGTTCCCACGGCCGTAAACCCTATATAAAAAAACTTCATTGAACTGTACCTTGGCAATGGGCATGACAATGGACCTAAGGGCAGCGACGTACACACTATGCATGGCCGATCGGCGCGGGCCAAAAATGACATTGTATCCAGGGCCGTATACCCGATGTAAAAAAACTGTTTATTGAACTGTACCTTGACAATGGGCATGACGCGACGGACCTAAAGGCGGCGAGCTACCTACCCTGCATCGTCAAACGGCGCGGGCCAAAATAATATTGTTTCCAGGGCCGTAAAACTCATAAAAAAACCCGAACGTACCTTGGCAATGGGCATGACAATGGACCTAAAGGCGGCGAGGTACTCGGCGTCGCCGCACGGCGGGCTGGTGCCGGAGCTCCAGGCGACGTTGACGTTGAACCCGAGGCCGGCGCCCGCGCCGCACTCGCCCGCCGCGCCCGTGCCCGGGAAGAAGTTCCCGTCGTCGTGCCGGTGGATGCTCACGTACAGCACGTGCGGGTCCTCGTAGAATATCTGCTGCGTGCCGTTGCCGTGGTGCACGTCCTGCGCATACGCAGTTAGTTAGTTCCTACATGTGATGTTTCATCATCATCAACAGCCTATTAACATGTCCCCACTGCTGGGGCTCAGGCCTACCCTCTCGACGAGGGTGTTCGGGCTACAGTCCACCACGCTGGCCCAGTGCGGGTTGGTGGACTTCTCACATGCGCCAAATAATTTCTTCTTCGGCGTATGCAGGTTTCCTTATGATGTTTTCGCTCACCGTTTGAGAACAGTCAGTAAACGTACTCAAGTTTCGAGAAAAACTCATTGGTATACATGGTGATGTTTACTTAGAAATTTTGTTCAAGCAAATAAATATTTGATTTTTCCCTTGGCTTTTTAGGAAGTTCTTTTATTTAAATGTTAAATTTCTTAGTCTTCCTTTAATTAAAGATGCTATGTTACTTAGAAGGAATTGATTCAGACGATTGACCCTTTCGATCGGTATCACAAAAACACAGGTGTGTTTTTTCTACATTTGGCGGTTCGATTCCCGACTCAGAGTTTCTTAAAAATATTAAAATGCAGTGTTACTTATTTTTGAAAATAAGGTCACGTTTCCTTTGAGTATAATTTGCTACACCTATCTCACTCAAGGGTGGACTCAAGGGTGGTCGCTCACCCAGTCGACGATTAGTATCCTCTGCAGGCGGTGCCGCGTGTGCAGCACGCGCGCCGCCACCGCCACGTTGTTGAAGAAGCAGAACCCCATCGCCTGGTTGGGCTCCGCGTGGTGCCCCGGCGGGCGCACCACAGCGAACCTGCAACACACACACAAACAGTCAGTCTACCTCAAACTACACTATACAGAACAAAAAAAACAGCAGGTTGTGGAGATACAACCGAACATTATGTTATTTGATACTTCTTAAGGCACTTTTTGATTGATTTGATTAATGAAGTCTGGCTAAAAAGAGCTTGATTCCAGCTGTAAAATTATTTCAAAAAACATTTTACACGACAAACGCGCCTTCGCTTACGGGATAATTTCATTTTTTTATTAGGTCAAATAAGCATTACCTTATCATGAATAGCTTAGGAGTAATAACAAATACCTGATGTACTTTTTTGGAATTAAAAAGTTCTATTCTACATTTTTTTGTCGCATAATCAGCTGTGCGATGGTCGCCACCGCCACGCGCCTGGTCAGTGACCAGCCAACAACTAATCGCACGCTAGCTCTACGTCATGCACTCTTTAATTTAATTCTTTGCACTGTTTAACAATTGCAGGCGGATATCAGGTAATTTGCGTTTCTGGCAGTAGGCGTCGAAATGGACCAAATCTACGTGTATGCTGACTGACCCGTTCCTGAGCTCTGAGCGCGCGGTGCGCACGGCGAGGTCGAGCACGGCGCCGGCGGCGAGCCGCGCGGCGGGCGCGGTGTGCGCGTCCGACCACGCCGTGTCCGAGTCCACGCCGAGCCCGCCGCACGCCAGCCGCACCAGCTGCCGCGACGCGCCCTCCACGCGCGGGTCGCGCGCGCGACCGCCGAACACCAGCACGTGCGACTCCGTGTGCACACACTATAACACACACACAACATTCGTCTAAACATGTTTTTTTTTCCTCGCAAGTGTGATGAAAAACGTCGTACTATGAAACTCGGGAGCGTTGGTCATTACACTCTCGGCTCTATTATGCCCTCGCTTTCGGCTCGCCATTATTTTTAAAATTAATATATTATGAAGTGAATAGTTTTAGGTTATTTTAGTTTGTTAAATAACAATACAATAGTACATTTTAGACTTTCGCGCTTTGTATTCATAATTATATAATTATTTACGGGTTATACACGAGTTACACACGAAATAAAAACTATTTCGTGTGTAAGACCCGTAAATAATTATATAATTAACAATACATTACTAAAAATGTCCATATATTATGTAAATCGTAAGTTGTTTGTGAAGTGTTGTAGATGCAAGCGAGTGACCTGCAGCTCGTCGAGGGTGGCCTTCCTGGGGCGCGTGCGCTCCGTGCGCGCCGCCAGCCCCGTCTCGCACAGGCGCGCCCACACCGACTGCAGCCGCCCGCCGTGCTCCGGGTGCGTCGGCGCGTGCGCTCCGCACGCGCACCTGCGCGCACACACGCACGGTCAATACACACCATGAATTTAAAACTCACCTAATTGTGAGTAGGACATCAGGGCTAACAATAATTATAATTAATTTATTGACATTGTGATTGATAATTGTCAGAATATGTAGGTGCTTACATATTTGACATCGCAAAACATAATTTTAATTTTAATGTAAATTTTGCATGTCATATAAATGGTGAAGCGTGAGATACTGTGTAAGCATAAACTCCATACAACTTATTACCATGTTTCAGCAAATAAATTCATTCATCATTCATTCACACACAGGCAACTCGGCGGTCGCAACTCTCCTATCTCAATTTCCCTATCTGTTTTGAAAATCAAGATAAATTCAGGATTCTTCGTTCGCCGCAGTGTCTCAGAGAGAGTATTACCATTTGCCGCCACTGGCTCCGCGACCACTGGGGGCAAGTAGGAATTCTTTTCTCAGTTGCCTACCTGGAGAAGATCTACATATTTATTTATTTATTTATTTAACAACAACACTTAAATCCAACATGATACACCACACATATATATATAGGTACTCTGTAGGGGCGAGCGCGTGTACGAGTGACATTGGTGTTGCAGTAACAGCCCAAAAAGACCGAGGCCTGTTCTAGGGCTAATTACACATAACAGGTGACTTGTCGTGGAAGAGAGCTATCTTATTTTTTAGTTATTTATATGTAATTTACCTATGTTATTGTTATTTATTTATGTATATGTAATTTATAATATAAATACACGAGATAAACAAGTATATATAAGTAAATAAAATATATATCTTTATTTATATATTATGTAATATATATTTATATAGTATGAAAATTTAAATTATTACCATATTGAATATTATGCACGTCATGATATATTGCTATAGAGCTTGTTAAACTCCTCGCCATTCATGTTGGCGAGGTACTGCTTAATGTTTTTATTGAGAGTATACACAGCAGTATGTTTATTGAGCAGTACAACCGGACCACCGAACACATCAACCGATTCCCTAACAATATGCGGCAGTTGTTCATACAGGCTCGGGCGAGGGGCAATATACGAAAAGTGTTTTCGCGCAGCAGTACTGTGTCTTATGGGCGGCTTATATTTTCTGAGAGTCGTACTCCTCAGGAGTTTGTTGCTAGTGTCGACGTTAAGCGGCATGTCATGAATGTGCTTAGCGAAGTGTACTATCATCTGCCACACATACAACTGTCTATTATAAATATATAAATATATATCATATTAGTTTATAGTTTCTTATTTTTAGTTTCTAGTTGTTAGTACATACTGTACAATTGTTTTTTAAATAATTAATTACTTAGATAATCCAAATAAAGATATTAAGTATACAAAATTCATAGATTAATCTATAAGTAAAACAAATAAAAATTAACAATTCAATTGTGTGAGAAGTTAATACAACAAAAGTGCAAGCTTTTCTTCCATGTGTGCACTATGTCGCTTCATTTTCAGAATGTTCGCGAAATTAAAAACATAATCGAACCTCCCACCGAAAAAGCGCCGGTTCCCGGGAACAAACAAAAAAAACCGTGGTACTTACTTACCAGTAGTACAGTCGACCGCACATCAGTGGTAACACTTTGACCTTGAGCTGGCCAAGCCTATTAGGGAGTTTCAATACTACGCGAGACCAGTTTATACTGGTTTTGTTACCACTGATGTGCGGTCGACCGTACCAACCAACGGCAGTGGAGTTTGTGCTAGAAGATAACCGACGAGGTTAATAATATAGTCCCCGTACAGTTTTTGGCGGCTGTGTGAAGTTGGCTGATTTTTGCGCATTATTTTAGGTGTCAAAGGGGGTTCACTATAGAGATGCTCATTCAATTTCAAGAAATAGTTCATTGATTCGATCAACCGAATCAAACTTTCCAAGTATCTCGCTTACGCACACATAGACTATAAACACTGTCAGCGATGTGCAAACAATCTGCGACTATATTCATTCAGCCGCCATAAAATTCTACGGGGACTATACGTGAGCTCATTGTAACCGCGTCGGTTCTCTTTCCGCACAGACTCTACCATCATCATATATGGTAGAGTCCATATCATAATAAGAAGCGAAAATTAAGATAGGAGGAGCGAAGGACGAACTGCATTCAAAAAAAAACAAGCACAAACCAAAAGTAACGGAAAAATAATCACATGATGAATTTAGTTACCCATGTTTGAGCATGAGCGCGTCGTAGGCGAGGCCGGTGGCGGGCGCGCGCGCGCCCACCAGCGGCGAGCTGAGCGCGCGCGCCAGCGGGGCGGCGCCGGGGGGCGCCTCCGCCGGCCCGGGGGCGCCGCCCGCCGCCGGCCGCCGCGCCGTCAGGTCGATCACCTCGCCCTCCTCCTCGCGCAGCTGCGCCGCCGCCGCGTCGTGCGCGCGCGTCAGCACCTACACGCACCAATCAATCAACCAACCAATCTATCACTTCATCACAAACTCTTCCTCGAATGCACCCATAAGCCGTTTGGAAGCAGCATCGTCATGAAGAAAAAGAAACCGCAAAATGGCATCAATATGTATGAATATCTTAAAGTTAAGGAACTAGGGCTGAGCAGATGTCCACTAACCGTTTTGCGTATCTGGTCGCGTATGAGGTAGTGGTGCGCGGCGGGCGGGTGCGGCGCGTGCTGCGCGTGCGGCGCGTGCGGCCCGTGCAGCGCGGGGTCCCCCAGCGGCAGCGGCGCCGAGTGCGTGCGCCCCAGCGGCCGCTTGCCCAGCCGCGGGGGGATGCCCCCGCCCACGCCCGCCGCGCCCACGTACGCCTCCGCCTCCGACACCGGCGGCAGCGACACCGTCACCTGCGGACACAAGCACTCATACTGTGACAACTACTTTGCGGCAAAAAGCTGAGGCAGCATCCTCCTGTTGACACTGTTGCTCACCCCGTTTAAATAGGTAACAGTTGGTAAAAATTTATTAGTTTTGTAATGGTGTCAATAAAAAGTACTCTTTCTTTCTTTCTTTTACTAAAATAAGCCTCTTCTGAAACTTCACGACTTCCAGAGGAGCGTAATATTTCATTCCAACTAGCAGGTGAACACCAGATGTCAGCTGAAAATGACTGGAAATTCGACTTATTCCTTGATCATTTGCAACAAGTTCAACTAGTTACGAAAAAATCATAATTGTTGCCATTTCAGTTTTTCTAAGATTGTTGAAATTTAGCATGCTTACCAACTTTTTTTAATTGATCATTTATGTATCAAAAAAGAACCACCTAAGGCAGGGGTTAACTCGTTATAAATGACCTCAAGACGACCCCTGAGGGAATTATCCAGTACAACAAAATAATTAAGCACCAATAAATTATAATTATGTAGGTACAGTCGACCGCACGTCAGTGGAAACACTTTGACCTTGAGCTGGCCTAGCCTATTAGGGAGTTTCAATACTATGAGAGACCAGTTTATACTGGCTTAGTTTCCTCTGACGTGCGGTCGACCGTACGAACAAAATATCTTCCGGAATCCTCTGAAAAGAAAGACTAAGGGCTTCTTATATCCCAAACTATAATATATAATTGTATCCCAAACTATATAAAAAATCAAGAAAAATATCTTTTATAAACTTCTCAAAATCTTTTTAATCGCAAAGGCATGTTATAAACTAGACGAATTTTTTAATGAAAAGTACCATTAGAGTCCAAATTATATAAACAAATAAATATATATATATATATTTTGAAATGATGTTTTGTGTCCTGTGATATGATTGTAATGTAGGTGAAATGTAATGTTATATATGTTTGTATAGTTTGATTTAATGTACTAGATGCAGTGCTGATCCTTCCACTTTTTGCGGTGTCCATGTTTTCAGTACATGTTTAGTTTAAGATCATATATACCATGTGATATGCAAATAAATAAATTACAAATTCACCACTTGCTGATAAAGTCCCAGATACCCTATTTGCAGGTTATCTGACAGATAATCAATTCACAGGTATCTGATTGCCATATATCTTCTTTCTTATCTATTATATATAATCTATCACAGATTTATCTGATAGATTAGTTCATCTGTCAGATTACTATCTGTAACAATATCAGCTTAGAGATTAAGAAGTATTTAAAATGCCGTAGTTACCGGCGGCGCGTGCGTCGCTGGCGGCTGCTGCGCGGGCGGCGCGTGCACGTGCGCGTGCGCGTGCGGCGCGTGCGGGCGGCCCAGCGAGATGTTGGGCATGGAGGGAGAGGAGAACAGCAGCTCGGGCGCGCGCCCCGACTCCTCCTCCTCGCGGATCGGCTCGCGCGCCGCCCCCCCGCCGCCGCCGCCCGGCGGAGACCCGCGCGGGGACCCGCCCTCGCAGTCTGCACGCACACATACACACATTATATCTCAACACTTATTTACTTAGATCTGGACCAGTTTAATATCGTGTTACTCTAAGTATTTGCTAACTGCTCTTAGCATTGTATTAGAGCGACAAAGTGCAAAAATTTTTAAATATTAATGATAAAACTTTCGAGGTCTTTCAGATCTCACCGAAAAGATCTCCTTATATGCGGCGTTCCAAATCAAATGGACATTGAGGCCAAAAACCAACCTTATGGTCAATTTCTTATAAAATTTTGTAGTGATCCCATCGTTGAGTCATTTTACAAAACTTTATTTAATTATCTCGGAAACTAAATGCCGACTTAAGGTCCCCTTTGATTTGAAACGCCACATATTCAGAAAAGGGATGAAAATAATTTTGATTTGTATGACTTCTATTGCTTGCTATCATCTTGTCTCCACATTCCCTGGCGGCTGGGAGAAACTGAGAAATGGTACTTAGAGATAAGAGATAGGTTAAACCACTGCACAGCATTCTCTTGCTTGTTAAAATGTTAATTCATTTGTTATGCAAAACAACACAAATCAAGATGCAGTCAGTCAAGAGTCCAGGATACTGTTGGTTGTTTGTTACCTTGTTTCTCCTTTCTGACCAGTTTCTGACGAAGCCAAGTAGATTATAAATTTAATTAACACGAGAATTTTGAGTTTGAGCCCAAGAAGCCCACAGGCCTTAAAAGTGGGGCAGGGCTAAAAAGTGGGGTAGGGCTAAAAAGTGGGGCAGGGCTAAAAAGTGGGGTAGGGCTAAAAAGTGGGGTAGGGCTAAAAAGTGGAGCAGGGCTAAAAAGTGGGGTAGGGCTAAAAAGTGGGGCAGGGCTAAAAAGTGGGGTAGGGCTAAAAAGTGGGGTAGGGCTAAAAAGTGGAGCAGGGCTAAAAAGTGGGGTAGGGCTAAAAAGTGGGGCAGGGCTAAAAAGTGGGGTAGGGCTAAAAAGTGGGGTAGGGCTAAAAAGTGGAGCAGGGCTAAAAAGTGGGGTAGGGCTAAAAAGTGGGGCAGGGCTAAAAAGTGGGGTAGGGCTAAAAAGTGGGGTAGGGCTAAAAAGTGGAGCAGGGCTAAAAAGTGGGGTAGGGCTAAAAAGTGGGGCAGGGCTAAAAAGTGGGGTAGGGCTAAAAAGTGGGGCAGGGCTAAAAAGTGGGGTAGGGCTAAAAAGTGGGGTAGGGCTAAAAAGTGGAGCAGGGCTAAAAAGTGGGGTAGGGCTAAAAAGTGGGGCAGGGCTAAAAAGTGGGGTAGGGCTAAAAAGTGGGGCAGGGCTAAAAAGTGGGGTAGGGCTAAAAAGTGGGGCAGGGCTAAAAAGTGGGGCAGGGCTAAAAAGTGGGGCAGGGCTAAAAAGTGGGGCAGGGCTAAAAAGTGGGGCAGGGCTAAAAAGTGAGGCAGGGCTAAAAAGTGGGGCAGGGCTAAAAAGTGGGGCAGGGCTAAAAAGTGGGGCAGGGCTAAAAAGTGGGGCAGGGCTAAAAAGTGGGGCAGGGCTAAAAAGTGGGGCAGGGCTAAAAAGTGGGGCAGGGCTAAAAAGTGGGGTAGGGCTAAAAAGTGGGGCAGGGCTAAAAAGTGGGGCAGGGCTAAAAAGTGGGGTAGTGCTAAAAGTGGGGTAGGGCTAAAAAGTGCGGTAGTGCTAAAAGTGGGGTAGGGCTAAAAGATGGGGTAGAGCTAAAAAGTCGGGTAGGTCTAAAAAGTGGGATACGCTTAAAATTGGGGTAGGGCTAAAAAGTGCGGTAGTGCTAAAAGTGGGGTAGGGCTAAAAAGTGCGGTAGTGCTAAAAGTGGGGTAGGGCTAAAAGATGGGGTAGAGCTAAAAAGTCGGGTAGGTCTAAAAAGTGGGATACGCTTAAAATTGGGGTAGGGCTAAAAAGTGCGGTGGGGCTAAAAGTGGGGTGGGGCTAAAAGTGGGGTAGGGCTAAAAAGAGGGGTAGGTGTAAAAAGTGCGATGGGGTTAAAAGTGGGGTAGGGTTTATAAGTGGGTAGCGATTAAAAAAGGGGTAGGGATAAAAAGTGGGGTAGGGCTAAAAAGTGAGGTTGGATAAAAAAGGGGGTAGGGCTGAAAAGTGAGGTAGGTCTACAAAGTGATGTGTGTGTGTATACTGACTGCGGTGCTTGGCGCGCGCCTTGAGCGGGCGGCGCGCGAGCGGCGAGGCGCGGCGCTCGATGACGCGCGCCTTCAGCCGCACCTTCAGCATGTTGGGCTCCGACGCTGCCACGGACACACACGTTACACACACACATGCCGGTTAACACGCACGCACACACGCACACGCCAGCGTCGCCCGCCACGCACCACCACATTATTGTCAGAAGAGACGTCGTTGTACTACCAATTCTACTACCGGTAATAACAGTTGTTTTTTACAATTTTTTCAACAGACTGCAAAAAGGAGGAGGTTCTCAATTCGACTGGTTCTTTTTTGTGTCTTCGTCGATTCTGAACCGATTTTATTGAATAGCCTATATTCGAGGGTGGTCCCATTTCAACAGAAAAACAAATAATTCACCTCTAAGGGTGGAAAATAAAAAAATAGGGGATTAATTTTGGTAAAAATTGTTGATTTATTTAGAATTATTTAGGACGCAGTGTAGGCAGGCCTCCCACAAGGTGGACCGACGATCTGGTGAAGGTCGCGGGACATAGCTGGATGAGGTTAGCGCGGGTTAACCGGTCGTCGTGGAGATCCTTGGAGGAGGCCTTTGTCCAGCAGTGGACGTCTACAGGCTGAAATGATTATGAGGATAGTTTGCTAGATGTGGTGCTGCGTTCCAACGACCCTTACATCTATTTACACGACTTCAGTATTAGGTATTGAAACATAAAAAAAGCATTGTTATCCAGCTCGTGCTTGCGCTGTGAACTTATTTTTTTAAAATCCAATTTAACTTCGAAATATGTAAACAACTATTCATGTTATAATAAGTCTACAACATCAAAACTAAGTGGATTCCGTCAATGATTCATTTATTCAAGTAACCTAAGGTATTAAAAAATCTTACAAATTTCATTACTGCAAAAGAAGCTAATAAAAATTTGACGTAATCCAAAAAAATTCAATGTTAGATCAAATTCTACATAATAATGTACTACCACTCTAAACAACATAATTAGTAATAAGGTTCATGCCTCGGAAGCTAGCCATTAGGGGCCTTCCATAAACTACAAGGTACACAAGTGGTTAAAAATTATCATAATCGGGCTACATAGTTCATGGAAGCTAGACCCCTACTAAGCAATTTCTACAAAGATAACTACTATTAAGCTCAAATACCAAAGTCAGATTTGTTACACAATTTTTTCGAACTTTTTATTTCACTGTCTTATAAAGATAGCATAAACTTAGAATATACTATACGTATAGACGAACAAGATGCGCGAGCGAGAAAAAACATATTAAGGCAGTCTCACAAGTCGCAAGAAAGAGAAAACCAACTCAAAGTCATTCATTGTATTGCAACCAGTTTTTGAATGACAGGCAACAAACGTTTTTGGTTATAATAATAATAATAAACTTGTAACCAAAAAACGTCACACGCCAACGATCATAATTTGTTTTTTTTTTTTTTTTTTATCTGTATTTTCTTGTGTAACTTAAGCCTAAAAAGCGACTCCCATGGGACAGGCATAGCCTATTGTGGGGTTCACTTTTAAAGTATTTTGTACAAATTCTTTTGCTAATAAAAATATATTTCATGTCTCTTATTTTGTTCGTCTATAGTCGCTAGCATAGTCTATGTTTGTGGTCTAGCTTCCGACACACCGCGGCCAACGCACCGGGCGGTCGGTGGTGGACTGAGCGCGCTCACCTGTCTTCCGGAGGGGGAAGTCCGCGGCGGAGGGCTGCAGCTGCGCCGCGTTGAGCACTAGCGGCAGCGGCCGGTACGGGTGCGCCGTGGCCGTCGCGCCCGTCGACGTGATCGACTCGCCCGACGACGACTTCACTATGCCCCTGCGAACATACAACGTGCCCAAAGCACATTAAAAAAAACGTCGAAACGTTCCCGGGACTCGTGCGGAACTCTTGAAGCGCCACCTTCAAATCGGCACAATAAATTAGTTACCTAATAAGAATATAAAAGAAGGTAAGGTCACCCCGGGCTATTGTAGCTAGGGGGGCAAATGTAGTTGACTGAAAATAACTCGTTACTGTTACGTTTTTAGAATGAGTGACGAACAGTAACAAGTTATATTCAGTCTACTATAGCCACTAGCTCTACCATAGCCCTGGGTTAAAGCGAATGGTGATTTTTTTGTTTGTTTTTTAAGTTCAGGTTTTTTATAGTACATTACTGCCGCGGCCCGCAACAGAGGCATTGATGGATGAACGTGTGCATGTGGGCCGAGGCGGTAGCCGAGGCACACATACGTGAGTCCATCAATGCCTGGTTGTGGCCATGACTTGTATAGTAGTTTTCTCAAACAAATGCGTGGAAATTCAAACTATTACGTATGTACACCATTTTATTTCATACATATACATTCCAAAATCAATGACGAACAACAATAAATTTCCACGCGCCAAAATGTTCATTTGTTTTTTTACACTAAACTGCTTGCAATTTGCGAGGCAATTCGAAATTTTTAAAAAAAACTTGTTATTTTACCTCCGTGGTTGCCATGGTCACATGACATGTTAAGAATTAATATGGTCATTATTTGACCGCTAGGCACTACATATATGGATTTTCATTCAAATTATTTGCCCGTCTGCTCTCATTTATTTGACCAGTACAGCAATGACGGTTTAACTCGAAAAAGCTTGTCAAAATAATGTTCACATTTCCAAGCATGTTTGAGAAAAAAGGTTTAACGGGCTTGGAATCGAGCCCTTATTAGTCAGAATTTTTATTTTACTTCATTTTAGTTTCGTGTGGCCTAGGTGATCCGTAAATAAATAAAAGGAATAACCAAAAAACTTTAAACTGATATCGAAAGTAAGTAGAAGAATACCTATACCTAATGAGTAAAATGACCTTATTAACTTTTTTTAAATGTAACGAGAAATATTCACAATTTTGACTACGCAATCTGTGGCAATTAATGTTAGTTGTGACGCAGAGTCGACGGCCGCTGGGGCAGACGAGTTATGGAGTGGACACCGGGTGTGGTGGCGTTCATTGGGAAGCCTTATGACCAGCAGAGGGCGTCGAAGGGCTGATATAATGATGGTTGTAAAAAAGTATTGTTTTCACTTGTTGTGTAATCCTTGTGTAGCAGCTTATAGGGTGACTTTAATCGCAGAGATTATTATTATTTATTAAATTTCATAGCATGAAATACATTAGATACTTAACAGATCATTACAAATTAAAATATGCCAATAGCGAAATTAAAATTACATTAAACATTTAAATTATAGAAATAATAGAACAGAAAAACATGGATGCAAATAAATAATGAAAACAGACAAAAAAACAGAATTATTAATGGAATTTAGAAAAAATTATGCAGTTTATCACAAACTTAATATCTAGATAGATTCCTTGGTAAGGTGTGTGTGTGTGTGTGTGTGTGTGTCGTGTGTGGTGTGGACGGGGATTGTTACGATTGAGTCAATGCCTTATTTATTTCTTTAATATACTGAGTGCGCTTAAAGAAAAATACGTCCCGACTACGTACGAGAGATGCCAGATGATAACTCACCAATTTCTGTAGGGAGATCCGGGCACGGTCCCATTCGCGTTCGCGGCCGCTTGCTTCTTCTTTAGGAACTCCTGAAGAGAAAAACGATTCAAAAGTTCAAATAAAATATTAACCATTTGCATTTTATGAAGAATTAAGACGTAATGACAAAGTGTAAATCCGAAAACCAACAGATATGCTCATCACACAAATGTTGGCCCCGGATGGGAATCGAACCCACGACCTCTGGAGTAGGCAGCGTAACTACCAACTACGCCAACAGGCCAGTATCCTCACCTGCAGCTTCTGCTTGACCTGCGTGGAGGCGTTGGCGCTAGGTTCGTGCTTGTCCTTCTTGCGCAGGAGTTCGACGCGGTCGCGCTCGTGCCTCTCCCGCGCCTCCCGCGCCTCCCTCGCCTCCCGCGCCTCCCGCAGCGCCGCCTCCTCCATCGCCTTCTGCTGCTCCCACAGCTGCAACCACAACAATGACTAATCAGCCATTGTTACAACGTCACACTTAGCTGCGTATAAGCACGGTAGAGATGCACTCGCTGCGCTCGCCGAAGTATTTTTTATGTTTGAGTTTTATTGTGGAAGTTTTAGGTTTATTTTAGACTAGAGGACGCACCGCGACTTCGTCCGCGTTACAAAAGGTATTTGTGCTCAGGAGCTGTATTTCAAATTTTCATGTTTCACTTCAAAGAACTGGACATTAATTTCCCCTTCCACCCTTAATGTTGAAGTTTCCAAAAAAAAAGGTTTTTTTTGCGGATATTCAATGAACTACTCGTATTTCCTGAAATTGATTGAGCGTCTACAGTGAACCCCCCACACTTTTGACTTTGACACCTAAAATTGCGCAAAAATCTGCTAACTTCACATAACCGCCAAAAAGATTTACGGGGACGAAGCATACCGTATTTGCGATGAGAAATTTCCTCAATGCGTCAGGAATTTCTTATGAGTCAAGCCAACCACCAGTACGGAATGGCACGCGGTTGACATAATATTGGACACTTTCCATATCTGCTAAACATTTACTATATTTATTGTATCGTGATTCATTCACCAATAATGTTAAATATTCGAGTAAATAATAGCCATTGATATTTTATTTTAGGATTAGAGTTATCTTTTAATTTCGTGATTCATATCTCTATCGTTTGAATTTTTAACACAGTCTTAACTTTAGATAATATCGCACATTTGGAGTTATTCTAAGAATAACTTTATTACATCGAGCAGATTGCACTGCACTGACAAGGCATTTTCTTTATTTATAATGGGTTTTTCGGCCATGGAAACCGTTTTTTGGGCCCCTCAAAAATATTCATACATGCAAAAGAGGCGGTTACAGCACGGTTCTACAAAAATTTACACTACGGTTCACATCCGTACTAAAGTGATAGTGGCTTTAAGTTTTACAACTGTCAATGTTTACATGCTTTTATTTGGGGATTCCGCGCAATGTAAACCTCCACAGGCACTTATTGTAGAAAATACCATCACAATTACATACTTATTTAAAAACGCAATAAGATTTTTTCAAGAAAATAATTAAGTAAGTAGAAGAGACAACATGATTCTACGGTTTCCCGAAAAATATATAAGGCATTCCTTTCAAAGCAAACTATCTACAGATAATAGAAACAAGTCTGAAGAAGAAAATGAATTATGGTTGAACTGATATCTAGGATAGAATGAATGGATTGAAAAAGAACTCGAAAAAAATAGAAATACCTATTTCGACGCTGAAGACACCTTGGTACATTTAAACACGTAAATTCTCACTGATGTTAGGGCAGTGAAGAAACGACTATTTCTTCAAAACACATATTTTAAATTCAATTTTGTATCTAAAACAAACAGGCACTCAACGATTGCGCGAAGCTGAATTAACATTAATGTCTGCCATCTTTGTCATTTAAATTTTACTACTGTTTTTTACTGTGAAGACTATATCTAGGAAGTGAAGTGAAATATTTGAAGGTTACTACTAGTGTATTTATTCTTATATCTTGCTGACACTTTAAAGATTCAATGCTAAATTAAACTCAAGTCTAATTGGATTCATGGAACGAACCCATAGCACTCACATGCACAACCGTTCCCGGCATTAATGAATGATGTAATTACGAATAGCTCACTCACTCACTCACCCGCGGCTATTTATAGCTGCATTCGGTGTGGTGTCACGCCCATATCTGTGTCAACTACATGCCAAATTCCAAGCCTCATGCATGATGACAGGACAGGATGTTAATGTGTTTTTGTGAATGAATTATACCAATTAAGATAAGGTTTTTGTTGGGAATGAACAGAACAGGGCTACATGCAGCCGAATAATCTTCAATCGTATCGTATACTAAATTTATACCACAAAAATCAGTACATTTTTTATCCTAGAGTCACTAGAGTGGAATCTTGAAAGCTGCCATCATTATTAAGAACTTCATACAAATTCAACTAAAAATGTGTCTCGACCCAAAATTCTGATCTTGAGCTATGTTGTATTGCAACCAAACAAAACACGCATCGCACACAACCAGGAAGCTTCGAGTCTCTTTGGTGGCGCGCGCTCTCCCTATGGAGACTGCATCTTGCTTATTTAGTATGGGAACCAATGGTGCCACTTACAGGGGGGGTGCGGACACAGGAAGCGGTGTAGCGGGAGGAGGTTGCTAATACAAATTTATTCGGAGTTTGAAAATGAGAATGTGTGAGTGAGACACAGTATTGTGATACATTTGACACAATTCTGACACCCATAGAATGCTTCTTTTACGCCTCTTTAAGGGGCCGCGAGCACGCACCAAAGAGGTCTTAACTCTATGCACACAACTGATTACAAAACAATGCTTAGAGTATATTTAAGTACTGTTTTGTCGCCACTATCTGAGAGCTGATGGGATATCTGGTGTGGTCGCAGGCGGGGAAGGGATAGCGAAAGTAAATAAAGTGTCATAGTTACATCGAACCGGACCTTGAGGTGGTGCCTGAGCTGCTGCTCGTGCTGCTCGGCCAGCTGCTGGCGCTGCTGCTGGAAGTGCTGCAGGAGGATCTCTTGCTGCAACTGCTGTTGCTTCTTTAGCTGCGAACAAGTCGCAACATCATCCACACCGCCTCTCCAAACAACCAAGCAAGCAAGCTTATTATACTTACGGCTTACGGTGAAACAAACCAACAACAGGAATGTTACTTACTTACTGAAATTTGTCCTACAAAACCAAGTACAAAGTGCGTTGTACCGAGTACGTTGCGCTTGGTTTTCCTGAGTCCACGAGCGATTGTAAATGACATGTAATCACGCCATACTGGATTCACCAAAGCCTATTCCTTGGTACACAGTTTTGTAAGACAATTGTCAGTAAGTTATGTATCTACCTCTTCTTGGTTTCATCTTTAGGATGAATACAACTTTAAAAGTGTTAGCCCGTATTGAAATGGATTATTTACATCATTAGCGGTTATTTCTATACGATTTACTGTAATTATGTCCAATCTGAAAAATGTCCAACGACCATGCTCGAACTGAAAAATGTCCAAACTGAATAATGTCCAATCTGAAAAACGTCCAATCTGAAAAACGTCCAATCTGAAAAACGTCCAATCTGAAAAACGTCCAACCTGAAAAATGTCCACCCTGAAAAATGTCCAATCTAAAAAATAAATAAATAGCGGTTTTTAAGGTTCTGTAGTGTAAAATGTTCCAGATTGGACATTTTTCAGATTGGACATTTTTCAGATTGGACGTTTTTCAGATTGGACATTTTTCAGATTGGATGTTTTTCAGATTGGACATTTTTCAGGTTGGACATTTTTCAGATTGGACATTATTATCGTAAATCTTCTATACACATAAAAATTAAACATATAAAATAATGAAGTTGTAGCGGTTAATGCGGTACATGAATTCGTAAAAAAGTTACGTTTTACTCAAAATGTAAGACAACACACGTAAATTATAATGAGATTAGGGTGAATATGTTATGTGTCACCTTCAATACAATATAGGGTGGGTAGCCCTCTAGTCCCAGTATAGTTCCGTTGTTTTGTACAACCGAACTGCTGAGCTGAGGCAGGCTACTGAAAACTGAACAGACTTCTAAGATTTAGTTTAAAAGATCTTTCAAAATTAACTGCTCATTTAAAAAGTAACTATTTGTCTTCAAAATCTTGTATTGTACCCGTAGAATATTTTGGCGGTTTAGTGAATATAGTCACAGATTGTTTGCACATCGCTGACAGTGTGCAGTCTATGTGTGCGTAAGCGAGATAGTGTGCTACATAGGGATGGCCAAAAACTTGAAAAGTTTAATTCGGTTGATCGAATCGATGAAATTGAACGATCGTGTCTAGTGAATCCCCCGCACAGTCATTGCGCAGAAATCAGCGAACTTCACACAAGCGGCCAAAAATTCTACTGGGACAATACATACTACCTAGTAGTTGAATGCGACACATATCATTATTAGTGGCTCGTTTGTACACAAACGTGCAATCCGTGCGGCAAAAGTCCCCTGCGAGTGTATTAGAATCAAACGGTTCCGTAAATGTACAAAAATAACTCAACTTTTCAACAGATAAAAAAGAAAATGGTTGTCAATTCGACTGTATGTTTTTTAAATCTGTGAGCCGATTTGAAAGATTTTTTTTTATGGAATAGGCCATATTCCAAGAGTGGTCCCGTTCTAAATTGAAACAATATTTCACCTGTAAGGGTGGATAATTAAAAAATAAGGTAATCAACAAGTCGTCGACATACATAAATCATTTTACAAAGAAGTCATTCATTAAACTTGTAATCATTTTACAATTGGCGAAGATACACACAAAAAAAACACACTCGAATTGAGAACCTTCTTTTTTGAAGTCGGTGGAAAAGTCAGATTACCTCTATTATCATGGCAAAGCAGAGGGCTTAGCTCTCAAAATTCTTGTTTATTCATTACAGGTGAATGAATAGTAATGTCGCTTTCATTAGAAGTTTCGGATTATTATAAACAAAACACTTGTCTATCATCGACAACCATTTACAAACGACGTGAGAATAACTGCTAATTAATTTAGTTAAAAACATAGGTATTTAATATCAGGTGCTAACGTCAGTCAGCCATGTTTGTTTACCAAAATGTACACTTCTAATGAAGGCTAGTTTCTTATGTAGTCGCGTGATACACTCGCAGAGAGTACAGTCGCCCTAGGGACTGCACTGAATAGGTGTGTGGACTCACTTGCAGCAGGAAACTATTCTCTAAGGTTTGTTTCGCCCGCTCGGCGATATGGTTCTTTCGCGGGCTCTGATTCTGACAACGAGAGGAAACAAATGTACAGACCAATCCACTGACGATAACACATTTCATTTGTGCGCCGTAAACAATAACAACAGCTGGCGTCATACGCATCTTTAACAATAGCCTATACCAAAGACAAAATATGTTATTGCATATGAGCACGCTGGGTACATTTATACACGTCAATTGTTTATCGACTACCGCTTCTAGGAGTTAGTATAACAATTGTTTGTAAAGACTGCGAGGTTGAAGTAACATTATAATGTATTATAATAGGCATCTATGTCATTATATTAATCCAGACTTGGAAATAGTCTCCTGAAACACTTAGAGATTTATAGGTCAACCTATCCCTGGTAAGAGACACAGTCAAGTGCTTCCAAATATCAACCTTTCTTGAGTGCACTTACATTTAAGGTCACCCCGGGCTATTGTAGCTAGCGGGCAAATGTAGTTGACTATAAATAACTCGTTACTGTTACGTTTTTAGAATGAGTGACGTCTGTGGCTTGTGGTAAGAAGCAGGTACTCTCTAACCAAACCCACAGACGTCACTGATTCTAAAAACATAACAGTAATGAGTTATTTTCAGTCGACTACATTTGCCCCCTAGCTACAATAGCCCGGGGTGACCTTACCTACTCTCTAACCAAACCCACAGACGTCACTGATTCTAAAAACATAACAGTAGTGAGTTATTTTCAGTCGACTACATTTGCCCCCTAGCTACAATAGCCCGGAGTGACCTTATCTACTCTCTAACCAAACCCACAGACGTCACTGATTCTAAAAACATAACAGTAATGAGTTATTTTCAGTCGACTACATTTGCCCCCTAGCTACAATAGCCCGGGGTGACCTTACCTTCTATTACAATACAATGACCCATACAACTAATCTATTGTGCCGATTCAAAGCGCCACCCGCGTGAGTCCTGGGAATTAATTATAAGCAATCGGTGTCAAAATATTTAGTTGCATTGACCAAGATCCAAAATGGCGGAAATCAAGTAGGCACAAAAATCAGTGGCTAAGACAGAGTAAGTGTGCTGTCAGACAAACCACTGGTCATCGAAAAATCAACCGTCTATTGTTAAGGTCACGGGGCTCAAGTAAAGTTTGTTATCTATGGTCAGTTTGATCGGAATGGACTACTCAAAGAGAGTTACTAACCAACCCAACCAATTCTAGGAGTTTGTGTCGGTCTTGTACCGGTATGGTGTGTAGGTGGCAAGTCAGTAAATACCTTGGAGGCGGTGGTAGATAAAAAATTGACGTTGTATAAATGTACCTAGTGTACTTACATGCAATAAAATACTTTTGAATTTGAATTTGAATTTGAATTCCTAGGTTCCTTCAGTATAAAAAGCGCTAGCGGACGCTACAGGCAGAATGTGACCAACATAATAGGAACATATTTTAGGTTGCCTGGAAGTAATCGCTGAAAGCGATAAGGCCGCCAATTGATTGTACACAGTGTAGTAAATTATCGTAGTGTAAATTTTTGATATAATATTGGTGCTCAATAAAAATATTTGATTTGATTTGTATATACTATTATTCTTATGCGCATCAGCTAAAAATCTGGCTTCAATAATGAATGTTTTGAATCTTTGAATTTTGAGTGTGGGCAGTTTAGCTAATTATGAATCTGCTTTTACTATGCCTCAGCTCTTGTGAATCGTAAACTTTCTACGTTTTTATTATTCCCGTGCTATTTCCACAGAATTTTATTTCAGATTTCAATATAACAATTCCTAGATATTGCGTGACATTTATGTTTTTCAAAACAGTAGATTTTATGTTCGTCTCATTTAGAATCAAACACATGGTAGTACATTTTAGACTTTCGCGCTTTGTATTCATAATTATATATTAATATATATATATTATATTAATATTTACGGGTCGTACACACGAAATAGTTTTATTTACCTTGCCCGACGTTTGTCCTGTGTAACCAGTGTACCCTGGTAACTAGTGTAACCTGGTCGAAACGTCGGGCAAGGTAAATAAAACTATTTCGTGTGTAAGACCCGTAAATAATTATATAATTATAAACACATGGTACTACGTAACGTTTAAACAGAAGAAACATTTTCGACACGTCTTCCCGATAATAAAATTGTCGAAAACCTTGATAACAGCCGCCGGGCGTGGAAACCGTGAAATATAATAAAACCGCCGCGCGGGAAGCGTGCGCGCATATTTCTGGCGCGCATTATTTCGGGGCGGCAAAATGGCGGGAATCGGAATGCGCGCGCGACGCGAATAGCCGCGCGGGCGGATGTTTTGCGCGCGGGAGTGGGCGGGACACGTGCAAAGTATAAGCAATCAGTACTGACTGATAGTGATAGATAACACTGCAGCTGCAACCTGCCTAGAACGCCTAGCCTCTGTATATCTGTATCCTTTACTCGCGTAAAGCGTGAATGAGATAGCAGTCAGGATGCTTTGTCACGTGCTATCTTCTATTGCGTCAAAAATGCTTACTTTTAAAATATTTATAAAAAAGTTGCTTCCACTGCCGAATTGTCTAGGCTGTAATGCCTACTTGACCTGCCTCTTCAACCGACGTCCAAACAAAAAGGCGGAGGTTCTCAATTCGTATGTTTCTTTTGTTCGTTTCTCGCAGTAGTCCCTTTGACATTTCCCTTGAAAGAGCTACGAGACTTTTTTCTCCCGTAGTTTCCTTACATATTCATAAGGAAGTACTGGGAACTAACATTTTACTAACCTGTCATTTTGTCCTTTTATATAAAACTAGCGGTCCGTGTCGGCTTCGCACGGGTGGATATAGATATAGATAAATATAGCCTATGTCACTCAGGGTGAATTTAGCTTTCCAATGGTGAAAGAATTATTGAAATCGGCACAGTAGTTTTTGAGTTTATTCATTACAAACATACAAAAATACAAATCTTTCCTCTTTATAATATTGGTATGACTTACTACTATTTAAATATAGAATCTATCAAAGAATCCTCGTCTATACTGGGATCATAATGAATTCTTATTCTAGTAAGTAGTTCCTATGTGAAATATTTAAAAGAACTGTCGCAGGGACTAATCCGATTGTCCTACTCTCCCAAACGGTTGCCATACTGTGCACATAGCTGTACTGTGCTGGTGATTAGTGTTGTTTTGGTATTGCCTGTTCCGTTTGGACAGTTCGCGAGAAAGTTCAGGGCGCTCTCGAGTGTTTCGTGCATGTCTTTATTCTCCATAGACATATTTTGATGCAGTTTTCATTGTTTCAAATCAACAGCCTATTAACATGTCCCTAGGCTCAGGCCTACCCGCTCGACGAGGACGTTCGGGCTATAGTCCACCACGCTAGCCCAGTGCGGGACGGTAGACTTCACTGCGCCTAAGAATTTCTTCTTCGGCGTGTACGTGCAAAATCCCTCACGATATTTTCCTTTGGGCGTCAGAAAATGTACTAGAAAAAACCATTGGTATATAACTGACGGCCGTTGCGGCAGAAAGGTTCTCGAGTGGCGACCACGTATCGGAAGACGCAGCGTAGGCCTCCCACAAGGTGGACCTACGATCTGGTGAAGGTCGCGGGACCCGGCTGGATGAGGTTAGCGCAGGACCGGTCGTCGTGGAGGTCCTTGTGGGAGTTATGATGATGATGATTTATGATCATACAGCACGTCATAATTATCGGCCAACCATAACGTTTGGAGATCCGCATTGAGGAGAGCTGGCGTGCGCGGTGCGCGCGCGCACCCGGCTTTATTCGCGAGGGGCCGCGCGTCAACATAATATTCCAAATATACACCGGCACACGCTCGGCCGCTTGTAAATATAGTATGCAGACGGACGGACCTATATCTGGTTCTATATATACATGTTACATCCGTTTATTTATACCGACACGAGCGTTTTTTTTATATTTATAAATACCGTCTCCGCTCCGTGCGGCGCGGGCGGTTTAAAAAGAGAAGTGTTTAATATTTTTGGTAAAGGTCACGGGAACTAACGGTTCGGTTACTTCGAATTTATCAGGTCACTAAGCTACATGAAGCTGCAAAAGTGTGTATTTAGAGTACATATTCGACAAACAGTGGGTGGTTCTTCGCTCTGTTTCTGCACCTTTCTATTTTGGAGCCCATTTTAGGCTCGTCTCTAAAGCCGTAAAACAATTTTAAAAGAAAGCCCACTATCGTCCTAATGTCAAAAGATTGGTTCGGTTGGCTGGTATATGGAAAATTTGTAGGTTGTCTTAAAGCAACAGTGTAAGTAAGGCCAATTGTGACAAAAGATAGGACCAAGATAAAAATAATCAAAAGTAAATCTTAAAGTCGCCCAAACCGGTCGCATTTTCTTCCATTCAAATATGATTTCAATGACAGAAGATTCCATTTGGGTTGATTCTAAAGGAATGCACAATAGAACCTACGATTCCTTATCACGTTCTTTACTGTGTATCTGCTGAAAGCCAATAGTACTGAAGCCAGACGAACAAGCGGACGTTATTATCTTTAAAAAAAAAGTTTTGAAAACTTTTTAAAGTGGTCTTAAAATAGTGTTCGGACACTTAAAAACTTACCTAGTAACTAACTTTAGCTTACCAAGTAAAAACGTAACACAACGCAAAAATATAGATACGATTATAGCGGTAACTAACCATTTTCAACTCTTTTTGTGTCTATGGAATTACGGACTGCAGCTGCAGAAGGCTTTGCCGGTTTTCACTTTTAAATAGGTACTTTGGTTATTTAATATAAATCTATGTTTTATACCTACCTACCATTTAATTTTGTAACTGCATGGTTTATTAATAAGAAATCAGTTATTGTCTAAATCTAAAGCATAAATTTACATTAAAATAAGTTAAATATACTAACTGTACTAGTTTAGTTAACTAGCTGTAGATTCCGATTGAATCATCAACAGCCTATTAATGTCCCCACTGCTGGGGCTCAGGCCTACCCTCTCAACGAGGGCGTTCGGGCTATAGTCCACCACGCTAGCCAAGTGCGGGTCAGATTCAATAAATAAAACAAAATATTTTTTATAACATGCGTCCCTTTTAGTGACTTGCTTGTTCCGCTGACTGCGGTACTATAACATTAGGCTTAGTCTACATGCCTTCAGAAGAAGTCCGATTCGTGACATCTTTGTCGTGGCGGCGAGCATAAAACCATCCTTGTGCTTGCTTGCTTGCTTGCTTACCTGCATGATCTGATGGTGGAAGGTGTCGTCTGCGGGCGGCGCGCGCGGCGCGGGCGCAGCGTGCGGCCCGGGGGGCGAGGGCGTGTGCTGCGGGGAGCCCTCCCCCGCGCCGCCGGGGCCCTCCATAGGCTCGTGCGACATCTCTGCGGACAACACACAAACACCGGTTAAGGCGTATCACACACACACGCGACCTGCGTAGGGCGGCTCAGTGGCGCGCCTTGGGGGAGGCCTATGTCCAGCAGTGGACTAGTACAGTAGTAGTAGTTGTTGATGATGATGATGAATCACCGTAGGCGTCGCAGCAAGAGCGAAGCCGCGGGCATCAGCTAGTCCGTCTACACCATACGGCATTGAGAGCCTTTGACATTGTGGTAGGTTATCCTACCGTCGCCGGAGCGGCAAGCGGGTGACCTTCCTCCTGACCTAGATCACCTGGGCTAGTGGGGGGTAAGTGCCGAGTACTGTAGAAACACTTCAGAAAGAATAAGTATTAGATTAGGGACTAAGCTAAGTATAAGTCAGAAATATTAGTCAAAATATGATTACTTAAGAGTACAGAGTACCTTTAAAACACGTCAATTTTGTATGACAATTGTTTGTTACGATTATGCCGACTATTTATTTTAACTTAATTTCTAGCTAAGTTACAGTTAAGTTAGTATACATATCTTCTACTAGAGCGTCAGTGGCGTAGGGGATAAGACGCGGCCTATCATATCGAAAGGTCCGGAGTTCTATCCCCAGTTGGGCCATGTACCAATGGGTTTTTTCTCGAAACTTAAGCACATTTACTGACTGCTCTCAAACGGTGAAGGAAAACATCGTGAGGAAACCGGCATACGCCGAAGAAGAAATTCTTAGGCGCATGTGAAGTCCACCAACCCGCACTGGGCTAGCGTGGTGGACTATAGCCCGAACGCCCTCGTTAAGAGGGTAGGCCTGAGCCCCAGCAGTGGGGACATTAATAGGCTGTTGATGATGATGACATATCTTCACGCTCTCCGGCGGGCGGGGTGGGCAGAAAGAACGGAGGCAGCGCGAATCGCGCTCCTGCCACCTCTTGTAGCTAACCTAAGGTTAAAATCAAAAGACTATCTATTACTTAGTAACTTTAAATAGGTAACTAAAAAAGTCGAAGCCCATTCCAATTTAAACTTTATCCCCGTCATATAAGGTACACTTACATATTCTGCCGTGCAATTTATAAACGCAGTAAGACACTTTACTGCGTTTATAATTTTATTACATATTTGACATCGTTGTGATGAGATCTTTCAGAAACAAAGACCCGTTTTTCGCTACGTGTAATAGAAGTGAGATAAACAAAAACTATAAACACCAAACCACCATACAACACAACGTAAAATCAAATTTTCAAACGCGTTTTACTCAAAACTGTCAAATTGTCCTTACTGCGTTTATAAATAGCACGGCAGTATTGTTAAGTCTGTACTCGGTACAGTTAGTCTAGTTTTGAGTCTTGCTTAGGTCTCTGTGAGCCTTCAATATAAAATCACACTTAAAAGTAGGTCGTCACGGGTGAGAGGGGGGGGGGGGGGGGGAGGGGGCTGTCGGTGGGCTGTAGGGGGAGTGGGAGGGCGGGGGGACCAGAGTTATTTTCGTCGGACTATATTTAGACCGAGTGGTTCGCCCGGGCAGGACGTCCTTGGGGATACTTAGCTGTGCTTAAGGCGACGCCATTGTTTTTGTGTCATATAAGGCAATCCGATAAAATCCCTTCAATCCCTTTATTTATTTCAAATAAACAATAAAGACAAATCAAATGAACAAGACCTAGATGGGTTCTGATTCATATTTCAGTAATAAAATCAGATTTAGGGGGTTTCTTTTTAATCTGTTGCACTGTAGTATAACGCAATTAGATGCTAATTTCGACTTAAAGGGGGGTATATAGGTACCTAATTACCTACCTACCCCATTCCTTCTCACCCCCACCATAAGAGAAAGGAAAGGATTTACTGAACTTTTCTTCGGACGTAGTCGCGGGGCGTCCGCTAGTACCTATATCAGTAAAAAATACTGACTTTGGTCACACTTATATATTTTTTGCTTTTTTTTTCACTTTGGTAACACTTATATTTATGGATAGTATATGTCATTAGCCAGAACGAGGCAACATAATAAGTAGGCACTACCCACCGAGCCAAGGTCATGCATATACATACATAATGTATGATCATACGACAGGCAATGTGTGTTGGAAACCAGTTGGTGGACGGTAGCTCACACATTCTATATTCGGATCCGCGCATATCATTATAATTTAACTAGGTATGTTACCAGCGAAGTATACACAATGATTTATTTATGTAAAACCTGGAAACCATTAATTAGACTGTTTTTAATTTTAATCGTCATAATATAAATAAAGTTTAATTTACTAGCTGTCTGTACCATTAACAGAGAACAGATCAACTAAAGATGCAAGGAGATCTTCTACCTTTAGAAAAGTTTTTTTTTTAGGTTTAGGTTTAGTTTATTTATTTATTTGTAGATTAGTTTTAGATTTATAATAAGTTATTTTTATTTTTAGTTATACGTTATCAAATAGGCAGAGATGTATTTAGCAACTTATTAATAAGATGCAATTATTTGGATTATATAATTAAAAATAAAAATAACTTATTATAAATCTAAAACTAATCTACAAATAAATAAATAAACTAAACCTAAACCTAAAAAAAAAACTTTCCTAAAGGTAGAAAAGTAAATTATTTTTAATTTAAGTTTTTATGTTCTATTTGTTTACTGTAGGTTTTCCTAAGAAAATGAAATAAAAATAAAATAAGTAATCTTTAACCATTACATACCGTAAGCAATGTATGCAGTACCTATGATTTTTTTTATTCTTTTTTTTAAGGTGGGTTTGTTCTCTTTAGAACATGCCACCCTCATTGTTACATGCATAACATTCAACCCCTACGTTTAATGCCAATGTTTACAATTTTGTATATAAAAGAGAGATAGAGACCATACTGAAACCATACTGATATTATTAATAGAAAGTAACTCTGTCACATACAAAAAAAAAGGGCTTGACAGACGAGCGGACAGACAGACAGACGGACAACGGAGTTGTTGGTAACCGTGCCGGTTAATTTGATGATATTTTTGCTTGAAGGACCATTTAAAGAGAAATATGTAGAAAAATAGATTTAATCATGACTTTTACAAAATGTATGATAATATAGATGTTAATATGTGATCAGTTGATAGCAGAATGGCGGCGTGCGTAACTATCTTCATGTAGCATATAATAAAATGAACGTGGGTCTATATTCATTGATGACGATGCGTAGACAGGAGTGATCCTATAAGGGTTCCTTTTTCCTCTTCTGAGGTACGGAACCCTCAAAAACAGAAAGGAAAAAGTCGAATTGACACCGCCCCCCCCTTTTTTTGAGTCGGTAAAAAAAGGGGGCTACCCCCACGAGAGTTCCAGATGGAATCTACGGACGGGCGCTACGCCACAGAACAGATAATGCTACGCCCCGGCTACGATGGACATCGTAGCACTTTCGTCGTTACCTTTTCGTAGCTCAGCTAGTTCCCGTAGTATTTCTTGACGGCTGCATGAATATAGTCACAAATCGTTTGCACATCGCTGACAGTGTTTATAGTCTATGTGTGCGTAAGCGAGATAGTGTGATACATCTACCTAGAAAAAGTGATTCGGTTGATCGAATAATAAAACCTAAGAAGCTCTATGATCAGGAGAGAGCGCACGCGCTTCCATTTCAAAGAAGGAACACAGAAAAACTAAAAAATTACACCTAACTTTGTACCTATCAAATAAAATTCCTATATCTCTTGCGCAAACCATATTGTATTATATTTCCAATCATTATTATATTCGCTAAGCCCACTACTGTGCTCATTAGAATGGTCAGTTATAATAATACCGCATACATACAATACCGCCCCCCCCCCCCTCCTTCCCCCCATACCTCCCTACCGCCGGTATATAAATAGCACGGCCGGCACCGAGCCGCGCGACAAGTGAAGGACGCCCGCCGTCCCGCTCACACACGCGCGGACAGACAGAGAGGCGAGAGAACTATTAATACACACAAATGGAACTCGCACGCGAGAAATCAAAGCGTTGTCGATTCGCGGAAACCACTCCGCGAACAGCCTTTTGTTGGTCGCTCGTCGACTCATCAACGTCGCATTACGAAGAAGAAACAACATTACGTACAATAACTACTGCTTTACTATCAAGATCTGGTACTAAACGCGCTAATGTACATAGTCTTACTACTAATTGTCATTGTTTTGTACATCATCATCAACAGCCTATTAATCTCCCCACTGCTGGGGCTCAGGCCTACTCTATCAACGAGGGTGTTAGGGCTATAGTTCACGCTAGCCCAGTGCGTCTAACTTCACATGCGCCTAACATTTCCTTCTTCGGCGTATGCAGGTTTCCTCACGATGTTTTCCTTCATCGTTTGAGAGCAGTCAGTTTAAGTACTTACGTTTCGAAAAAAAAACCATTGGTACATGGCCCAGCTTTGTTTTGTACAATAAAGCGTTTACATACATAATTTTTACACATAACTTGCACCTATACCTATGTACAGTCCACTCAGGGAGTGTCGGCTGGAGTCAGGGGGAACCGCGCGCAGTCAAGTGACTCGCGACCCACAACCCATAGACCACCCACCTAAAGATCAACTGCAGGCGTCATTGTTCAAAAGGGACTCCATTTCAGCATATGCTGAAGGGTCCCGTTTTCAGTGGTATTGCTCCGCAGCTGGCCACAGACCGATGGGGAAGGTGGACAGATGGTTCCGGAGGGCACAGTTGGACCATGCGTCTTGGGGTGGCGGTCCCTGCACTGACTCCATGAAAGCGGGAGTTTTGTGCAATTCCAACTCCCAACTCCCTAAAGGTGGAGTCGGGCTTCTGGTTGTTTCAAAGAGGTCGGGATTCATTGGGGCAGAAAGGTTCTCGATTGGCGACCACGTATCGGAAGACGCAGTGTAGGCAGGCCTCCCACAAGGTGGACCGACGATCTGGTCAAGGTCGCGGGACCTGGCTGGATGAGGTTAGCGCAGGACCGGTCGTCGTGGAGATCCCTAGGGGAGGCCTTTGTCCAGCAGTGGAATTCTACAGACTGATATGATGATGATGTGAGGGTGCATGGAGCGCCTCTGTTCAAAGTCTGCCATCTAAATTTCCACCATCTTTTATGCTCCTCTTCTGTGTTTTTGCCAAAAGTTTGCTATCCGTGTCTGCTTATGGTAGGCATAGCGGTTCGTCTTGGTTTGGCGTGTTTGACTAGTCTAGCAGCCAATGCGTTCTCTTCACTTGTGTCATGTGCTTTGGTCCACTGTAGTCCATTTTGCGTGACAGATTTTGTAGTGCAGTGTGGCATTCCAGGGCTATCGAGAACGACCATACCAGGACGACCTTCCGGTTCTTAAAAAGGAATATTTTTACGTTTAAATACATAACTGGGTATGGCGATGTGAATATTTTGATAATAAATGAAATGAAATAAGCCCAAAAGAGAAGATCTCCAACTAACCGGGTTTAACTTGTGACTTAATCGTAAAACGGTAGGTATAAGTAATGTATATTTATGAGTCATAAATTATGACAGGTCATACCGCGGTAGACACGTGTAGCCTCTGTTTCGGAAGTCATTAGTATTGTCGCTGGGCGGCCTCGCCGACACGTGTATGAACATTTTGATGAAGGTAATAGGTAATTTATATTTTCTCAAATTCACAAAATGTAAATTATACATTAGCCAATTACAGAAGTCTGATTTGTAAACAGAAAATTTATAATCCGGGCACGAAATATAAATACAATGGACGAGGGGAAATAAGTAGTCATAGTAAGTAGTCATTTATGTGACTACAAAATAAAACAACAAAATAACAAAAAAACTACAAAATAAATTCGACTTTGACTAACTTATATTTATATCCCAATAACCACAATTTTTAAATAGACAAGAGATAATTTACTAGCTCTGCGACAACAGCAGGTGGCACAACTTAGCATAAATATCATTATAATCACTTACAAATTATATATTAGGAATACATCAGCATACAAAAATACATTCACGTCTCTACGTGCCACAGGTGTATTTAAACTCAAAAGAACTCAAACAATGCTATGAATACAATGTACACAAAAGATGACGTCATTAAACTAAATACAGCTGTTTCAAGTTGAGATAGATATACAATACAATAATTTTGTTTCGAGTTTGGTATGACTGAGATACAAGGTAAAAGTAACCCAGAGAAACAGCTTAGAGACAACCTTTTATGAAATTCCCCGCGGGCCGTCAGTCCAGCCATCGCAACTTTCTGAAGTGATGGAGTAGGCTTCTGACAAGAAGACTATTGCAGGTTGTTCGATGTCGAAAGGTCTGGATTCGTCGTCAGCCCTGTTTCGTATCTAAATCCTGATCCTGCTCCACTGTCTAGCTCTCCTGGCACAGGGGACTGTCTGTGATGCCCAAGTTGTGCATGCTTTTTCAGGATGCAGTGTCCTGTTATGATGCCATCATCATATCAGCCGAAAGACGTCCACTGCTGGACAAAGGCCTCCCCCAAAGATCTCCACGACGACCGGTCCCTCGCTAACCTCGTCCAGCCGGGTCCCGCGACCTTCACCAGATCGTCGGTCTTGTAAGAGGCCTGCCTATCGATTTGCGTCGAGGATGGCCACCGTGGGGTTTTAGTGGGTGTGAATCCCACATTGCTTGCCCCCCCCCCCCCCCAAGAAAGTCTTCTATGCATAACGCTTTTCCCCACGTAAAAGAAAAGGCCTACACTGCGTTTTCCGGTACGCAGAACTTTTCTGCCCCAACGGCCGTCAGTTCTACGAGCGATGCCAACCAGAAGTCAAATGTAGTCGTAGCCTCGGTTGTGATTGCGAACACCAGGATATAAGGACTAGGTACAGTGAGAATCGACCGGTCTTCGTGGAGATCCTTGGGGGGAGGCCTTTATCCAGTAGTAAACGTCTTTCGGCTGATATGATGATGACGATGACAGTGAGAATGGCTACAGAAGTTCCTGAAGATCAGTATTCGTACCCCAATACGATTCGGCCGGCCTGCACCCACCCAGGTTTGGAGTACTTGGGAGTCCCAAAATAAAATGCCGTAAAAGCCAACTCTTCAACGCTCCAGATCCAGATGCGGCCGTCTATTTCCGACGCATAAACATTTCGCTGGATGCGCGCGCAGGCGCAGGGCGCTATTTCGATGTGGCTATATGCAGCCGCCCACCGCGAACGTCGCTCAAACAAAACGGTCTATTCCGCTTTATGCATTTAGAAGTACAATGCACGAATTTGGCGCCCCGCGGCGTTGCCTGCAATTTTTTACAGTCTGAAGTGATGGTAAGTGGTCGCTGTCACCCATAAACCTGCAGTCCAATGGTCATCAGTGCGTTGATACCCTGATCAAACTCAAAGGGAATGAATAAGACAAGAGGATTGGAATAGCTAAAATACGACAGCAGTGTTCCGTGGCGGGGGGCGGCGGGCATGCGCGTGCGCCTTTTACGCGCTCGCGCCAAAATAAAGTGTTTGAAGTCTCACCAGAACACACACGGCCTTTTTGCATCCGCGCCCGACGCGTGCGCTACTAAACATTTTATTATATCAATGTCATTATTTTTAAGCACCGACATTCATAAATTACAGGCCGGATCACAGCAAGTATTACATTTACGAGAAAAACGCACTTTTTGTAGAGAATTGGTATAATCTATACTTAATAGAGGGTCCCAACAATCTGTAAATGTCGACAATTTTAGTTGAAGAAACAAAACGTTTTGTATTCAATGCTTATTTGCGAACGACAATGTAAAATACTTGTGACTTAATTCGTTCAAGGTTCTCAGTCATACACCTCCGTATCATATTGTTTTCTTTACACGAGTAATGTTCACGTCCACACAATAAGACGAAGGACGCGTCCGAGACGCCAGCCCGTGTGTTCGAGGGGCTATTCGCGTCCCGAAGCCGTGGTTCTGTGAACTGGTGTGGAATGAACGGCGCGTCCGGTACAAAAATACTTTATGTTTATGTACATGCCTCGAACAGAGAATACCAATCTATATTGAACCAAACGTAGCATTATATGTATATTCTGTGACGTAGCGATAAAAACATCAACAAAGCAAAAGCACCTAAACCATGAGAATCGTGGTATGGCTGTGGGTCTTGGCCAGGACTAATGAGTTTTTCGAAACTTAAGCACGGTTTATTACAATACCACAGGCTAATCGGTGACGGGAAACACCGTACCTTCATACGCCAAACATTAGAATTTATATTCTAAGGCGTATGTGAAGTAAACCAAAAAACGGCGGGTTGGAGGACAGGGGTTTGGCACTAAAGATCCCAAAAGGGTCGAAGGGTCGCCGGGTTCTCCTGGCCTCATAAGAAAAGAGCTATCATGAACAGCCTATTAACATGTTCCCGCTGCTGGGGCCAGGCCTACGCTCTCAACGAGCGCGTAGTATAAGAGATATATTTGATATCAAATTTTAACTTGAACACCAACAAGATAAGATACCTCCTAACATTTATATGAAAAGCCAAATGAAGCAGGAAGGCTCAGAATAGATTATAAATAACATTAAGTACTACATAACATAACACACATCCTTCACACAAAGAGCGTTCACTCACATGACTCAATCGTTTGGGAATCCTTACATACGGCACTAGTCTTTGTATGGTAAACTAATTATAGCCGGCTATATTTAGCCGTGATTCACTCCGCTCGTGAACTAGCCTAGCAATGAATTATTGCCTGCATGTGACTGGCCCATTTTTTGGTACACAAAAGATTCTAGCTCCTTTGTAGGGAAGGGAGTTCCTGTATTATATTATACGCTATCGTCTCCGTTAAAAAGTATCCTATATGTTATTCCAGGATATCAGCTATCACTGTATACCAAGTTTCATCAAAATCCGTTAACACTTATAGCGGGATTGAGCAACAAGGGTTTGTCAAACAAAAACTTTGATTCTGACATTGACTGAGCTTTTCTCATATTTATTGAGTCCTGTTTTTTTATAATGTTCAATCTTCTTGTCTATTTATAACTTTTATATTCTGTTGTGGGAGTTTCAAGATATTTAAAGGTAGCTCATTTAACATACTATGTTGCATCACCTTAGTATAGTCTCTCCTTGTCTCTGGGTATGTTCCATAGAGTCTTTTTAACTCTTGGTACGTTGTTAGATAAACATCTACATCAGTAAAAAAGGTAGAGCGACTACCTAAAACATCAAAACTATTTCAACCAACTGCATATAACGGTCTTTCTTTACACGCACATTTGTTGTTTCTACTCAAACCTTCACAAGTGTGTTCACTGGTTTAGTCTTTCCTTCTCTTCTGGTCATGTTCCATAGAGTCTTATTAACTCTTGGTACGTTAAATACATAAACATCTACATAGGTGGACGGATAATTAGAAACAGGGCAAGATTTTCATACAATCGAGGTCTGTTTGAAGAAATGGTTCTCCGTGAAGGATTGATCGGGGCGTGATCTGATGACGGTCATCGAGAGAGTAGATGGAGGACTTTAGATCGCTATAGATATCCAACTGATCAGATGAGCCGTTTGGAAGCAGCATCGTCATGATTCCTTGACTTAAAAATTTTCATACATTTTTATGTCATTTTGCGTGTTTTTTTCTTCATGACGATGCTGCTTCCCGACGGCTCATCTGATCAGTAGGATATTTATAGCAACCTAAAAGTCCGTCATCTACTCTCTCGACGACGGTCATCAGATCATGCCCCGATCAAGTCTTCACGGAGAACCATGGCTTCAAAGTGACCTCGATTGTATGAAAATCTTGCCCTGTTTCTAATTATCCGTCCACTTATGTACATCAGTAACAATCGCTCTATCTAAAACATCAAGAGCATTTCAACCAACTGCAACGAACGGCCTATCTTTCATCACACACACACACAGTACACTTGTGTTTCTACTCAACCCTTCACAAGTGTCTTCACTTGTTCCACTGTGTTCTTGTCAACCTGCATCGACCTGTTCCCCCGAGAACACATAAATAGACTAGTAAATCTCCCCCGCTTCGCGTGTCTACTCTATAAACAGATGCTCGCATTCCGCGCTGTGATATTTTTAGGAGGGACCTAATTCTGGACACTCATGGAACGTTTGTTTTTTGTCAACTTGTTTGTCGGCTTAAGTTTAGACATAACAGTTAGTTTAGTTAACCGGTTTGAAGAAAGGCTTAGACTGTACCTAAATCCTTAGCAGAGTTAACACGTGCTTTTCAATAAGAGCTACCTAACTACTACAGTTGCGAAGTTAATTGTCCTCTTTTCTCCTATTTCGGACGGTATTATTTTAATATACATAAGTGAGAGTACCAATTGAAATGAAACGATATAAACTTGATTATGTACCTATTACAGGACTTAACATCTTTTTAGGGTTTGTTAAAACTAGAAAACGTAACAGCAAAGCATAAAGTTTCACAACTAAATAACACTAGACCCAAAACCTCAGACAAAGAAGATATTCCAGCCTATATAAACAAAGAATCACCAAAACCAAATAACCACCAAGTTTAAATCAATTCTACAAAATCTTAAGAAACCACAAAAGCCAAGTCTCTCCCTCTATGTATTTTTAACCAACACAAACCTAGAATAAATCAGAATTCACAAAAATAAGCAGTCACCTCGCAAAATGTCAATCGCGGCAAATAAAATAAGAAAAAGCCGCTTGGAAGTTATAAAACCTGTTGTCAAGACCAAAAATATCTATCGATCGATACTCGCTCTGCATATCCATCCACCAGGCGAGGGGTCCGCGGCTATTTCGGATCCACAAAGGCTGGAGCGAGCAAGTTGCTCGGTGAGTTCTAAAAATAGCATCGTCCGATATCTACTTTAAATACTGTACTTTCGTTCCAAGTTATTCTCGGAGTTACACAAGGAGCTATTTTGGGACCGTTTTTGTTAAGTTACTCAAGCGTTGGATGAGGACTTGAGAAATAAATATAAACTCGCTGGCAGTTTAGCGGCTTCTTTCATTTCAAATTTCGTTATTATTTTCGGCGAGTAAATTCGTTGAAACTTTGATTACCTACGCATTTCTCTTGGTTTACTCCGGTCAAACGAAGAACATCAAGTTATTTTTACGATTCGGGCTTTCGAAATGAAAAACCTTTGAGCATGATTAGTATTGCATAACGTCAAATTATTTTTTTATGTTGGAAAGGTTATAGAAAAGGCAGCTCACGGTTTCACTAATAGGTCAAAGGACGTGACCTTTTATACAAAGTTTGAAAGAGAACCTTTGTAAGCTTTCTCGATAAAAACATTTTCCTTGGCGATTTCGACGATATTTGTAACCCCAAGGACTGGAACAGTTAAGTAAGTTTCAAATAGGGATCAACTTGTAAATATGAACACTATGTTTATTTAGGCTAAGATTTGCGAAAGAAATTGCTGCAAACAATTGCGTCTTGAATAAGGCCTAATAGACATAGTATGAGGTTAGCGCAGGACCGGTCGTCGTGGAGATCCTTGGGGAGGCCTTTGTCCAGCAGTGGACGTCTACAGGCTGATATGATGATGATGATGATGAGACATAGTATCCCCAGGACTGATATATAGATTTTACTGACAAGCCAACGATTTTATTGCTCAACATTTTTAGTTTGTTATTTATCGCGGAACACGACGGCAGGTCAACAAATAACATAAGCTAATAAAGAGGGTATCCGCATGTATATTTAGCCAAGGCTGGGCACGACGATGCCGCGTGCGCGCCACATATAGCGCACCATTCTGGAGTGGGCGCGGGCGTGCCAAACAAACAATCACTTAGGGCCATCGCCCACGGGGACTTGTTGTGCAGCGATACAATCGCGATGCTTTCACCGGCCACGTGTAACATCGCACACGCACTCGCGATGCTGCATCGCGAAGTCGCAATAAACAACAATATTCAAGGCATACCGAAGTTAGACATTAAATTGATTGTCTAGATAGAGGATGGCATGAGATTCTATATCATTAATTTGGACGAACATCTGGGAAAGAGTGTATCATCATCATCGCCAGCCTGTAGACGTCCACTGCTGGACAAAGGCCTCCCCCAAGGATCTCCACGACGACCGGTCCTGCGCTAACCTCGTCCAGCCGGGTCCCGCGACCTTCACCAGATCGTCGGTCCACCTTGTGGGAGGCCTGCATACGCTGCGTCTTCCGATACGTGGTCGCCACTCGAGAATCTTTCTGCCCCAACGGCCGTCAGCGATGTGCCCAGCCCACTGCCACTTCAGCTTCGCAATTCTTTGAGCTACGTCGGTGACCTTGGTTCTCCTGCGGATCTCCTCATTTCTGATTCGATCTCGCAGGGAAACTCCGAGCATAGCTCTCTCCGAGCAGAGGGCAGGTGATCGAAAGAGTGTATGTGATAATTGAACTGCCTGTATCTATGCCATGATTAATCAAATCACCTCTGCCTCATTGATATAATAGCTTAGGCATTGGACTTAAGCGGCAGAGGTTGTAGGTTCGATCGTTTCTAACGGGGACAGACCATTCTGAACAATTGGTTTTAAAAATGGGTACCGGTTCGTAAATTGTCCTGTTATCATCTTGTCTATGTTCAATTTCTACAGTAACATGAGTACAAACGTAAAGTATTATTTGTTTATTACTTTTTTGCGACAAATTCTTAGTATCAGAAACCACAACAATAGCCAGCAATGATAATGATTAGAACAAAACATAACAATAAGGATACTGAAAAAAGATTAGGCTATGAGCCGACAATAAAACCATAAATTCCATGAATTTAAAAAAAAAGCTACTCCCATATGGATGAGTAACAAAAGCATTTTAGGGGGTGCCAAAATCGTGCCAAATGTATATCGAAATTGATACTCACTCACACATTCTCATTTTCAAACCCCATATAAATTTGTATGAGCAATCTCCTCCCCCTAATCCGCTTCCTTTGTCCGCACCCCCCCGGATTTGGACACCAAATTTTTCTTCGTTTCTCATACTAAATATGCAAGATGCGATCTCCACAGGGAGCGCGCGCGCGCGCGACTAAAGAGGTTTGAAACTTCTTGATAAATTCAACGTTTATTTCTAGATAATTAACTATGAACGTAAAAAACAAGTACAAACGGCAGGAGTAAATATAATTGCTGGCCATTAATGTAAGTCTAGTTCTTGTTGCAAGAACTAATCTATAATTATCGCATTTATATTGCAAACATAGCGACTTTTTGTAGCGTAGATCATTCATGCGAATAACTAACAAGTACAGTCGACCGCACCCACCAACCTCTAGTGGAAACACCTGTGTCGCAATAAAGAATTTGAATTTGAACACTTTGACCTTGAGCTGGCCTAGCCTATTAAGAAGTCTCAATACTATGAGAGACCAGTTTTTACTGGTTTTGTTTCCACTGACGTGCGGTCGACCGTACCTACATAGGATCGGTAGGCGCAGCGTGGGACGCCCCTCCGTCAGGTGGACAACTGGACAAGCGACCGAAAGAAGATGGTCGGAAGCCGCTGGATGCGGAGGGCGGGAGGACCGGGTGTGGTGGCGATCATTGAGGAAGGCCGGTGTCTAGCAGTAGACGTCGAAGAGCTATGGCCATGATGATGATGACATAGGATCAACGTCATTCAAAAGATAGCAGTCAAAGCACCCAGCCACCGCCCATTTGGAAAGCTTTATTTGAATTGGAAAACTTAATTTTCGTTCGATAGATTGCATTTTTCATTAGGTACCTTACCTATTATGAATGTCGCTTCTATTTTGGACATCGTCGTCTAGACTGGTTGTTTTTAATATTTCACCGAATTCTAGCACAGTGAAGCCTCAAGTCAGGCATACTATAGATCAAGTGTTTTAAGTTTTTATCTTCATCTGTGTACATCATAGACCACCCAACCAATTGACTGCGCTTTAACGGCGAAAGTGTTCACCGAACATAAGGCCATCGCCTAGGTATATTGCCGGCGTCAAGCCATACTTGTTTTAAGTGTGACACACACTGAGCGGCGGCGTTGCGAAAGCGTTGCGGTTTTTTTCTGTAATGTTCGAAATAGTATGAAGCCCTTTACATCAAAGCGGCGGCGGCGCGGCGCGTTCTTCATACAAACCTTCGCCGCCCCGCAACGCTTTCGCAACGCCGCCGCCCAGAGTGTGTCACGCTTTAGTGTCAGTTTGATTTTGCCTACGGTAAGAGTTCCCGCAATAGATAGTTAGCATATGGACTATGTGCCTTACCGTAGGCAAAATCAAACTCACATTAAAACAATTGTGGCTTGATGCCGGTAATATACCAAAGCGAAGATGGTCTTATATTCGGTGAACCTTCGCCTTCTCATGCACCGGCAATACGCAGTCAATTGGTTGGGTGGTCTATGGTGCATATTTATTCAATAATAAACTCTATATAATACTTACTAGGAATTTTGCGAAACTAATTTAATTACATACTTTAGTGTGTTATTTGTCAGAACAATATTAAATGCGGTTAGGTATTACGAAAATACTATTTCAGTCGCAAATGTCAGGGCGGAAAACTCTAATTCAGACTAATTATACGGCTTACAACGCCTGATGTAAATAGACTGGTTATACCGAGGTAATTAACTAAAAGGAATACTAGGAACACTATTTATAGGTAGCTTAATTATAAAGTTAATTAAGAACTATAAATAATGTTGGTGTATTATTAATGCAAAAATTCAACGGATCTTTTTGGTGAGCTTGTGGGAGAAAAGCAAATGCGATTGGAAACACGACCTTAATGAACATATACCATTAATTTATGTTACACTAGCTATTGCTTCCAGACGGCTGATATGATGAGTTGGATACTACAGCGTTCTGAAAGACCTCCATCTACTCTCTCGATGACCGTCATCAGATCATGCCCCGATCAATCCTTCACGGAGAACCATGGCTTCAAAGTGACCTCGATTGTATGAAAATCTTACCCTGTTTCTAATTATCCGTCCACCTATCGGCTGGTGTCACAGCCGTACGGTTCCTAAGCGGAATAACTCCTTCCCCGTGGTGATTGATAAGGCATAAATCTACCATTATGGGAGGCCTACACCAGCAGTGGACGCTAAAATATTACCTAGTCTGTGCTGCACAAGATGACGTCACCACGGTCAATGTACTGTTTGCACGGCCTTGTTAGATTAGGTACGAGTACACATGCGACATAGCTGGTACTGAACGTCCCTTGGTACCTTTGCTATTTGTGAATATCTATAAATAACTCATTTATCTATTGTTTGACGCGCGTACGTGTCGATAAAGTGGCAAGGCAATATAGAGGTGCTAAAATATGATAAAACTAAGCGTGATATTTGTATAATTGGGAAAATAATAAAGAATGTCACAGACTGACGCCCCCCTGCCAGATTAGCGGACGCCCCGCGGCTTCACCCGCGTTCAATAAGTCTCCTGCGCAGCCTAAAACATTGCCGGGAAAGATAGATCGGGTGAGATCTACCATCTCGCCCCCCAAGAATTTATACCTACGAAAAATTCCCAACAAAGTTTGGATACATGTCCCAGAAAAGAGTTTGGGTACATGTACAGTCTACCGCACATCAGTGGAAACACTTTGACCTTGAGCTGGCCTAGCCTATCAGGGAGTTTCAATACTACGCGAGACCAGTTTATACTGGTTTTGTTACCACTGATGTGCGGTCGACCGTACTTTTAAAAATTCACCTTTCTATTTTTATAAGTACAGTGTAGTCAACTAGTCAGTCGGGAGTCAAGGGACAAACGATTTTTAAGTACCTATAGATTATTTTTTCTTTCTTAGACTACATTACTATGTCATACTTGTAGTAGGTACCTATGTATTAGTGTTATCAGGTAGGTACCTAGCGAATGTTGTTAGCACACAGCATTATCATTCGCGGAAACGTGCGTTCCAAATACAGTTCTAAATATAGACGGTACTTCATCCGAGCTATTAATAGGTTAGTTCGGCATAAACAGGCTTCAGTTAGGTGGACATCATCGCCATCAGCCTGATACGATGACCTGTTTTTAGGGTTCCGTACCTCAAAAGAGGAAAAAAGGAACCCTTATAGGATCACTCCTTTGTCCGTCTGTTATGACGATTTTTTGTTCATTGCTACGTGGGCAACAAGCAGGCGGTCCTCCTGATGTTAAGAGGTCACCGCCGCCCATAGACACCTGCAACACCCGGGGGGTGCCTTTGACTCTCTTCTAAGAAGAGAGTCTCTTCTAAGAAGAGAGTCAAAAGAGCCCTTCAACCTTGGCCGGCAACGCACCAGTACCCCCCGGGTGTTGCAGGTGTCTGTGGGCGGCGGTGACCTCTTAACATCAGGGGGCCCGCCTGCTTGTCCTTCAGGACCCCATATCGTAACACTGTGGAAAAGTCAGAGGGCAGGTCATTCCACATTTTGCACGTGAGCAGCAAAAGAGACCGCGAGAAGCGCACGCCGCTGGTCCGCCATACCTTGTTAATGAACTGGTGGGGGAAACACGCTTGTGCGAAGTGTCGTTCGTGCGAAATACGAGTGTGCGACATGTCATTTGTGCGATATATCGTCATGGGGGCTCCACTGAAAACCAGCGCTGCAGACCCTGCAGCACATGCTGAGCTGGAGTCCCTTTGGCGCCACATTGCAACAAAGACGCGTGCAGTCAACCGGTGGGTGGGTGGTCCGCGGTCACCACGGGTCACTTGACTGCACGCAGTCTCCTAACCCCCGCCTCTGGCCGACACTCTCCAGGTTGACTGTACATAGGTAAGTTAGATAAGTATAAATTTATTGTAATGAGTTGCCTTGTGAGTGCTAAATAAATCTATTCTATTCTATTCGTAAGCTGCTGGCTGTATCTCTGTAGGCTGCTATCGCTAGCGGAAGCAAAAGCACTAAATATAGCCTGCTACTTAGTTCGGCGCAGGCGTCGATCCGTGACTAATGCGATTATTGCACGAGCGACCCAATAATAGCCCCGATGACTCGCAGTGGGCTTAAAAAGCCTCCACTTGGACACTAAGGGCTCACTTCCTGATATTGTTACAGATAGTAATCTTAGTGATAAACTAATCTATCAGATAAATCTGTGTGATAGACTATATAAAATGTATAAGATATAGGCAATCAGATACCTGTGAAACCAAAAAAATTGTCTATATGTCAGATAACCTGCAGATAGGGTATCTGTGACTTTATCAGCAAGCGGTGTAAGAGGCCCTAAGTGGGCTAAAAATAGCCCATGTCGACAGCCGGATGCGAATAAAGCCCAGCTTTGACCGCCTATTAGCTTAAGCTACAAGTGAAATTGTAATAGACATTATTTTATTTTAATTTTATTATAGTATTAATATATAATTATATGTAGTAATATATAATTTTTATATGATAGTTGAAAAGTATCGATATGTAAAAAAAAATTTATTTTACCTATGTATGACTAGCATATAAATGATTTGGCAACCGCTGTAAACTTGTTACGTGATCCAATGAATTGAAATAGTAAAATATCTTATACTTTACAGAATTTTTGATTAAAACATTCTATTCTATTCAAATTTTTGTGCTGTGAGATTTTCAAATAAAAAAATTATCTATTAAGATTATTATTTATCAGAGTTGGGCAATGTGTAATCAGGAATACTTTCTTGGTAAAATAAAATAAGATATAACAATAAATAATAAGTAATAAGTATAACTATACCGTCATCGTCATCGCACTCGCTTTTGATTGTCGGCTGTTTGGCGTAGCTTGTTGCGTTGGTCATACCTGAAACAATAAATACCACTATTTCAATCACAGAGCACAGAATGCGCATGCACGGGCATCGTCGGGCGACGGTCGGTGGCATTTCCAACCTCTTTGATTTCCATAAATATAATAACGCAATTCCAGAGGATGTTTTTTTACATTACTAACCGGAACCAACGTACCTTCATATATTTTTTTAAATTTCAATTTCAAGACCGTCCTTTGAAGATCCCATGAGGGACAAAGCTTCGATATCCGTTTTGAAGCATCATTACCATCAGCCTGCACTAGTCCACTGCTGGACATAGGCCTCCCCCAAGGCGCTACTGAACCCGATCTTCGGCTCTCCGCATCCAGAAGTCACTACCAGTCGTCAAGCAGATCGTCGCTCCATCCAGGCGTCAGCCGGGGAGCGTCCCACACTACGCTTGAGAACTCGAATGCGACAATTCGGACAAGCGTCCGAATATTTTGTGTCCGCATTGTCAGCGACTCGAGAACTCGGCTACCCCAGCGATTATGGCACTGCCATTTCAACGTAGGTACTGTCGACCGCACGTCAGTAATAGGTAGACTGTATAAAAATATGTATTTTGTACACCGACACCTTATTCATCCCCTAATTTTTAATTTTCCACCCTTTGAGGTGAAATATTTTTATCCAATTGAAATGGGTCCACTCTCAGAACATAGCCTACTCAATAATCAAATCGATGCGAAGCCATACGCAGAAAAAAAAAACAGTCGAATCTTGAAGTCCTTCGAAAATGAGTTGACAAAGTCGACCGACCGATCGAAACCGCACGATAACAAGTCGATCAGTCAATGTCAATCGTTAGTTTGCACGAGCACGCAGGCCAGCAGGCGGCGCGGTCGCAGCAAACAGTGCGTGCCCTCAGCAAACATTGCGACGTCTCGGGCGCCGCGTGGTGGGTGACCTTCCCCGCGGCCACGGTCACCGCTCACCACCCACAGTGAACGAACTCCGCACACGTTATTGTTACGGCTGAAACTTGCCATCAGCAGAGTAATCGAACGCCATTGGAAGGTTATAGACTACATAACGTTCGTTACAAGAAAAACTCACAAGGCAAGGTAAGGTACCCAAGAGTCCCTCCGATATGATATTCATATCTTTATAGGTAATTTCTTAGTTACATGTCAAAAAGAAGAGAGAAAAAAAGAATGATATGATTCATATTATGCTGTGGTCTGAAAAATAACTGACACGTATTCAATCCAGTATAAAGAATCTTAAAAAGTGACTAAACCCTCCGACTTTGAGAGATTTGTTGAAACAATATGCAAAAAATCGTTTTTTAAGTCATAAACGATTCTCTCATTCTCAGATAAGTGTTAAATTACTTATTTAATAGTTTTTAAATTATTTACACTGAAATTAAAATTAATATAGATTTTTACAGCCGAAAAAATCGTAATCGTTTCAATAGCGGTGAGATTTTTTTGTCACCCGACGAAATAGGCTAGCAGGAAGCGTTGAAACGTGTGAAGTAATTGATGTTTTCGGTGGTGGACAACCAAAATTCGCAAATATGCGGTCTACCATGACAGACTTTGTAAAAATTATGAAGCAATCTCTCCTGAGTGAAACCACAAAGCCGAATAAAGCGCGACAATAATAGCACGAGTATATAAACGTGTCGAAAAGGCAGTACATAAACCTAATTAGTTCGGGTGATTCCAGCCCACAAACAGATTCCGCAAATCAATTCGTCAAGCAAACTTGAACTTAACGCAAAACGCAACGTAAACGCGATTGGACTCGCCAATCTGGAAGCCCTCCACCCGCCAGTGTCTCGGAGCGGTCTATTTTCGGGTGCACCGGAATAGGATTTCCGCGTGCGACTTTTTACTGCAGCTATTTCGAACGATGTCGTGCGCGTACCCATGCCGCGGAGCCAACTCGCCGTTGCGAAATTGTTCTCGTAATTTTCAGTTTAATGACTGCTCAGTTTCCTGATCGCAATTTGGACAACGCTCATTCTCTCCTGTTCTTTGACTGCAACGTGCTTCGATTTGGCGTTGACGCCACCTTCACGTTGTAAATGTAAAATTTTGTGAGCTGTTTATGGTCACAGATGTATAGGACTAGCTGTAGGCAGACTGTTTATAGTCACAGTTAAACAAGGATTAGGACTAGGTAGAAACACATCTTTTGGCTGAGGATAGAAATTACGCGGCTGGTTTCGCTGCAAATTATGTAAATTGCTTCGAGCAAAGTAACTTTCAGAAAAGTTTTAAGTGTTTTGTATCCTTGATACCCAATAAATGAGCATACGTAATAGCGTACACAGAGTTCAAGAAAGTTTTGTACGATCCATCAATGGAGCATTTCAATGGATCCAAGTGGACGGAGGGTCCAGCATCCAGCCGCGAGTGGGCTGCAAACGAGTGCATTCTAGCGAAATCGATAACACATCCGGCAGACCCACACTTTTCCCACGCGTCGGTGTGATACGATATATCATTATTGAATGAATTGATAAGTTGTTCTTCTTGGTGCAACTCTTCTATTGAAGGTAGAACAGCACTTTGTCTATTAATCCCACTGTATGATGAGGAACAAGTGGGAATGGAGCGACTCGGCGAGGAACAGACCATCAAGCACAAAGTCCACGACTACCCCATATACGATATACAGAGGCTCTGTGGAGGACTTCTAACAACCTGATCTCAGCTGCAATCTCCTGCCTGGAACAACTCGATAGCTCGAGTGACCAAAGCAAATGTGTGAATAGCCATATACGATAAACATTAACTGTACAAGAGCGTCAAGGAATGGACTGGCAAGCCATGGTGAGCGACACTGATTTGCAGTTGCCTGCAGTATTCGAAGAAAAACAGACGCAAAATATTAACAGTAGGCAGGATAAGCCTTGAAAGCACCCCACCACAAATAATAATAATGACAAATGAATTACAGCGAAACGTGGCTGTGGTAAGCGAATTCCAATAAATGCGATATCGCTTCCGGTAAGGTCGATGCCCTTCCGGCTGCGCGCGCGCTATCGGTCAGCTGGCGTGCCTGTGACATTGCGCCTGCGCCGATAGCTGGTGAAAAATCAGGTTTTACTTCAAGTGATGCTAAATTGTATGGGCAATAACGATACGGTTTGACCGAAGATGGGTCGATAGTAAAGAATCGAGAAAGTAAAATTAGTGTGAGATTAATTTTTTATGCTGTTCTATTGCCCTCGTCAGAACTAATGCAAGAAATTCTAAAAATGAAGAGGTTAAAAAATAAGATTTAGAAACAAAGTTAAAAAGGAAACATTTGAGTTTATGCAAATAAAATTTGATCCTCTAGCGATCTATCGTGAATTATGTCGGATCTCACGTTAATAATAGTATAATAACATGCAGTATATTATGGGTTACGAGAATGGCAAAAGAGATCATAATACTAACAGATACAATCCAAAAGAATTATTCACTTGAACAGGCCATCAGGGACATTCCAACTCAAGAATCAGCAGGCAGGTTCGATCCAGTTGCAAAGGGGGGTACTATATCCCCGAAACTGTTCAAAAGCGCACTGGAAGACGTTTTTGAACTATAGGGGACGGGATATAGGTGCTAGAAATTGCATAAACCTCCCACATCCGAGTATTAGGTGCTAACTGCTAATACTGCGACCACCATCTAAGAATACCAAGAGGCCACCGGTTGGCGCCCGCGATGACAGACGGAAAGACATTCGGTGATCAATTGGCCGTAACGCATGATTGGCACGTTATTGGACGCTATGACAAGAGTGTCGAGCTTCGCATATAGACTTGATAGCCCAATATTAATGACCGATTAACAAATTTAGATTTGGATTGATGAATTTAATGAAGAAAATATAGAAAACGTACTGTGAATCAGTAACAACGGACAGCTGAAACCACTGGGTCGAGAAGCCCAAAGTTCGCAATGCAATTTCTCAAATCGCGTTTTAAGCAACGACTAAGGAAAAAGAGGGAGACAGTTTTAAAGATGGGAAGATGAAATCAAAGATATTGCAGGAAAAGTGTGGACAAGGACACCGAGCAACAGAAGGGAGTGGAAGAGGTTGGAGGAGGCCTTCGCCAAAAATGGGCAAACAGATAATAATGTCGATAATTTAATGTAATTAATACCTATTTTGTTTTTGTATCTGAAATAAATGCTTATAATATAAAAGGATTTCTCTAAGAACACTACTATACAGGCTTGGTTATTTCAAAAGTGGTTTCAAGCTTTTACAGTGCTGATGATCAGAATGAAATAAATGAAATCTTTGTGTTGTGGGGTATAACAGAATAGTTTGAACCCGGCAACTTATTAATGCTACATGCGCAGGAGTCCGTGAATCACTTGCAGTGGTCAGAGGACAATGCCCGAGCCTCGAATGTTGCTAATAATAAATTCCACTAAGGGAAATTCCCACGCAACAGTTTTACCGTATGGTATGGTGTATTCTTACCTTATGATAATGATGATCAAAAACATACCGTCATCAAAGGCAACAAGATTTATGGTTCTTACGCTTATTTCACATTTTCGTAAAAGCATTCAATTACGGTAATGATTGTAATAAGTTATTTATTATGGTTTTCAGCACATTCGATATGCTTAGCGGTAGGTATCATAAACATTAAAAATTTGCAGTGAATTTTTAATTCTGTTTTTAGTTAAATATTCTTAAATTTATATCCAAAAATGTAATAAATTTTCTTATCAACTAAAGACATAGTAAATCCACTTAAAGCTTAGACAACCTTCTTTTGTCGAATTGCTTGTTACAGGACAAATTTTCGAAAATCGACGTGGTTCGTAAAAGTTCCTTGTTCGGGCGAAGAATATTTGACTCACTTGAAATTCCTTAAAATCATCATGCGGTCGCATTGTGGCTGGCGCGCGAAATGCGAGTACCAGCGGTGCAGTAATGGAAGGAAAAACACCGGCGCGCGCGCATCTATGAGGTGCGGCGTCCTTGCTCCACAAGCTTCTGTAAACTATGTCAATTCCTTGGACGGAAAAACACGAGGTTTGTATGTATTTTTATTTTAAACATGAGATTCAGTGAGTTTATTGATCGATAGGATATCGTCATCACTTGCATCGATATGTTTCAATCGATAATCATTATTTGCCGATGTATATTAGAGAAACGAACCAAGAGCCCACCTGTGCCATTGCCACTGTAGTCGTAATCTGATCATGGAGATCGGATTCAAATCCCTTACACTGAACATGATTTTCAACAATTCACTTTGTAACACTACGGAAGTGGAACACGCGAAATAAAGTGGGTTAACAGAGAACTCAACTCCAGAAATGGTCAAACCTAGAAGGACCATTTAAGAAGTGGACGTTGTTCGTCTGAACAACTACATCGGTCGGCAATTTACAAAGAAGTTTACTTAAATTTTGGAGATTTTGTTTGCAGCACCAACTGTAAACTTCTTTGTAAATTGCCGACCGATGTAGTTGTTCAGACGAACAATGTCCACTTCTTACATGGTCCTTCTAAGTTTGACAATTTCTGGATTTGAGTTCTCTGTTAACCCACTTTATTTCGCCTGTTCCACTTCCGTAGTGTTTGGGTAATACAAAGTGAATTGTCGAAAATCATGTTCAGTGGAGCACTGGCTCCCGAAATGCACCAAAATCAGCATCAAATCATCAAGATCGAGTGTGATTCCCACCTCTCCGGTCCGCATCCCTGACCTTGTCTTCCCCAACAAAGCAGCCTAAAGCTTGCATTCACGCGTCAGTCAATATCAACGAGTCGCGTTCGGCGTAAATTGAGAGCGCGTCACGTGCCGCGTGTCGTAACCCGCGGTCACCGGCGGCGGCGCGGGCGCAAGGTGATGCACCAGAATAGTGCACATTGTGCAACCGGCCGGGGCACGCGCCGCCCAAGGTCCGGCCTGACAAGACAGACACCTATTCACTATTGTATCATAGTTTATTGTAACAGTCCACCAACTTCTACTAGGACCATTTGTGAGTTGACCTTTTGCAAAGGATACCTTCGAAAGTAAAGGGCTGGTCAAACCGAATGCAACACAGCGCAGCTCAGATTATGACGTTGTAATGTATGGAATATTATGGGAAATGACACACCAAACGCCAACGCGTAATGCGTAGCTGCGCAGCGCTGTGCATCATGGTGGATATGGCTCTTTCGGGAACGAACGCCTAACGTTCGAAGGTCACTTTCGCAAAAGGTCCTATTCACTAACAGCCTACTAGTAAACCTGGTTTCGTTGTCGCGCAGTCGGGTAAAAGCAGAATGTGCACCAATGTATGAAGGTACGTAATACGCGATGCGTAAGATATGCGTGCTATAGTGTGGCGGCGGCGGGCGGCGCGGCGCGGGCGCAGCCGCGCTGTCGGCCGGCGGCGGCGCACAGTCTGCCGCATCGCGGTCAAGGCCCGCCGCAACCACTACATGCACTCAGCTCGCACAAACCAACACGCCCCGCCGTTACAACTACCAGTTTACATTTCTAAAAGGTCTTACTATTTGATCGCCTTATTGGCACCTGTGGAAGCAAGTGGACCTACCAACTTTAGGTCCTATGAGCTCCGAGTACCGATGGGTTCTTTCTCGAACTCTACAGTACATTGACTGACTGCTCTCGAACGGTGAAGGAAAACATCGTGAGGAAACCTACATACGCCGAAGAAGGAAATGTTAGGCGCATGTGAAGTCCGCCAACGCGCTGGGCTAGTATGGACTATAGCCCTAACACCCTCGTTGTGAGGGCAGGCCTGAAGCCCTTACAGGGAGACATAATAATAGGCTATTTTCTCTTCAATCTTACATGATATAAAATTCCACTCCGAAATACCACGTACACGAAGTCTTTTGTAAACAAGAATCTACGACATTCCTTACAATATAGTTTCATATCTGAACGGTTCTCGGTAAAACCTTACCGCGCGAGCGCAAAACCCCCGCCACAGCTGCGTTTAGTCACGCGGTGGGAACGCCCGATTTACCGCGCATAATAAACGCTATCCATCCCGCGCAACACCTTCGAGTATACATATGACACCCGCAAATAGACGCTCGACGCTGCACAGCTTTATCTCGATGTCAGGAGATTATTTCGGTGATAATTAGATTGTGCAACGAGCTCGCGGGATTGTTACAAATCGTTTGTCACGGAGACTGATGAGACTATTTCCATCGGGGGCATCACAACATCGGTGCCACATATGCCAACCTCACAGCGTTCATCATAGGCTGTCTTATAACGAATCGTAAGTATGCCAATTCTTATACTTAAGTGTGGAGACGTCAAAAAACCTGTTAAGAGGTTGCGTTGCATTTGGATAACTGGTCAGAATAAATAAGATCTGAATTTGCATTAAAAACCCTCATACGCCAAATTCTGACTATAGTCTATAGGTGATCAGTTAGGTACCGAGCAGCATGGCTCTCTGGACCTCCCCCATCCGTACTCTGAAAGGCCACCATCAGACCTCTCGGAATCGTTCCCTGACGGAGATCTAAGGGCACGAAGTGACTTTGTTTGTATGAAAAAAGCCCCCTGACCCAAATTCATTGTAGCCATAGTAAAGAAGTGTCATCATCATCATATCAGCCCTTTAGCGTCCACTGCTGGACATAGGCCTTCCCTAATCGACGCCACTACAGCCGGTCCTCCCACAGAACACGGAAAAAGCTCGCTACGCTCCCGCTCGCTGCGATATTTCCTCCTCCCGTCGCATCCAGCCGCTTCCGGCTACCGTTTTAGGTCGTCGGTTCACGTGGCGGAGAGGCGTCCCCCGGTCCGCGGTCTTCACTCCAGAACTCGTCTGTTCTGCGTCAGACGAGACCTGCCCATTGCCACTTCAGCTTGCAATCCTTTCGACAATTTCGGTAACCTTAGTTATCCGTGAAGAAGAAGTGTATCTGAGCAGAACAAGTTCTTTCTAGCTAAATACGAGGCTGTCGCGCGCAGTGTGATAATCATTGTAAACGCTGTTGTATTTTGTCATGAATCAAAAAATTTTGCCACTCCCATATGGATGAGTAATAAAAGCATCCTATGGGTGTCAAAATCGTGTCAAACTAATCACAAAATTATAACTCACTCACACATTCTCATTTTCAAACTCCATATAAATTTGTACTAGCAACCTCCTCCCGCTACTCCGCTTCCTTTGTCCGCAACCCCCGGTAGATGGCACCATAGGTTCCGATACTAAATATGCAAGATGCGATCTCCACAGGGAGCGCGCGCGCGACCAAAGACATTTGAAACTTCTTGTATTCTGTCATTTGAACAGTTAATTGAACAGCAAGCTTCTCAATCAAGTGGCATGACAGCACCGATATGTGTGAACGTATAATCCGCTGGCAGGCGGCACTGTCACCCCGGCCGACCCTGAGGCCGCCGCGCCAACATAAAGAAACCGGACGGCACGCCTCCCAAACATAAATACTCACGCATTAGGCTGCTACCTATGTAAATAACTACTATGTATAAGCACGTATGTAAACTACCGAGCTATTTATACACACATAGGTGGACGGATTATTAGAAACAGGGCAAGATTTTCGTACAATCGAGGTCACTTTGAAGCTATGGTTCTCAGTGAAGGATTGATCGGGGCGTGATTTGATGACGGTCATCGAGAGAGTAGATGAAAGAGTTTCAGATCGCTATAGATATCCAACTGATCAACCGTTAATGAAGAAAAAAACCCGCAAAATGGCATCAAAATGAATGAAAATCTTAAAGTTAAGAAATCATGACGATGCTGCTTCCAAACGGCTCATCTGATCAGTTGGATATCTATAGCGATCTAAAAGTCCTCTATCTACTCTCTCGCTGACCATCATCAGATCATGCGCCGATCAATGCTACACGGAGCACCATGGCTTCAAAGTGACCTCGATGGCATGAAAATCTTGCCCTGTTTCTAATTATCCGTCCACCTATGTATAGGTTGACATTTCTGTGCGAATTTGGCCCCACTGATGCGTAAAAGAAGCGTCCATTTGGACGATTAACTTCCACCAGATGAAGTTATACAAATCAGTGTCAAAAGCGTGATGAAATCTTTCTTCGCAAAAACGGATGCGAAGCTTAGCACTGAACCATAGTAACGGCGGCGATCACAATAGATCAGCAATGGTCGCAGTTATACAAGGCTGGACAAGCCTTGAAAGAGCCCCCCCACCCCTCAATAATAGGTGATCATACAATTAGAAACAGAGCAATAATTTTCATACAAACAAATAAATTTGAAGCCATGGTTCTCCGTGAAGGATTGATCTTGGCATGACCTGATGACGGCCACCGAGAGAGTAGATGCAGGAGTTTAATATCGCTATAGGATATCCAACCGATCAGATTGGATGCAGCATGGCCACTCCATACAGTCCAACCCCAGCGGGTCCATTCCTGGCGTGGCTCCAATCAGGTGCGAAGACGGATCGTTTGGCCGTCTCTAATAATACCGGCGCGCTCCCGGACTGGCCGAGTATACCGCGACGAGAATAGCCGGGAACTTATAGACACGCCGACGGACGGAGACGAATTTAGTAGCGCGATTGGAGCGCCATTTACGGCATACGGCATACGCATCCGCGGATGCGAATTTTTGAAAGCTGACATTCGCAGACGTGGATGCGGATTTTTGAAGGCTCACATCCGCAGACGTGGATGCGGAATTTTGAAGGCTCACATCCGCAGACGTGGATGCGGAATTTTGAAGGTTCACATCCGCAGACGTGGATGCGGATTTTTGAAGGCTCACATGCGCAGACGCGGATGCGGATTTTTAAGGCTCACATGCGCAGACGCGGATGCGGATTTTTGAAGGCAGGCATCCGCGGACTCGGTGGATCTTAAGATTGTTGTTAAAAGATCAAACTGTTTAATATTTGAAGTTAAAAAAATTGTGTATTAGACCTGTCTATTAAAAAGTAATATCGCCGCCTTGTATAATTGTGCACTCGTACAAGTGTCTTTAAAAATACTTAAGATCATCATCATCATATCAGCCTGTAGACGTCCACTGCTGGACAAAGGCCTCCCCCAAGGATCTCCACGACGACCGGTCCTGCGCTAACCTCATCCAGCTGGGTCCCGCGACCTTCACCAGATCGTCGGTCCACCTTGTGGGAGGCCTGCCTACACTGCGTCTTCCGATACGTGGTCGCCACTCGAGAACCTTTCTGCCCCAACGGCCGTCAGTTCTACGAGCGATGTGCGCAGCCCACTGCCACTTCAGCTTCGCAATTCTTTGAGCTATGTCGGTGACCTTGGTTCTCCTGCGGATCTCCTCATTTCTGATTCGATCTCGTAGGGAAACTCCGAGCATAGCTCTCTCCATTGCCCTCTGGGTGACCTAAGATCCGCATTGCTTATTGCGGATGCTAATATCCGCCACAACCCTGGTTCGGGTATCTTTGGTACGTTTGATCGTGGTAAAATAAAAATAGACTCCGCTTTAACGGAGAATAGCATTTGTATAAACGCGGAATTGGAATAGAAAATTAAATTGACGTTGAAACCTGTTGAAACTCAATGACGTTTGTAAGATTGCAAACAAACCCGACTCATCGGATTGTGCCGGGATATGGAAAAAGGCTATTTTACATCAAGGGAAAACGGTTTTTTACCCACCATGGTATGGTACCTACACTAGCTATTGTGTAGTCGCATTCAATAGACGGAAATCATTGTACTTCCAGCGAAAATCGACTAAAAAAGATACCGGAAGAAATTATCAACTTGTCTGAGAACGACTTCCGTAAAATCAAACTTGTGCAAAAAAGCATATTAAAAGTTAAATGATTACTTATATCATAAAATTCCTTGGAATGCCTGATGGCTCAACATAGATAAATGGGTTTACTGTAATAATGTCCAATCTGAAAAATGTCCAACGACCATGCTAGAACTGAAAAATGTCCAAACTGAATAATGTCCAATCTGAAAAACGTCCAATCTGAAAAACGTCCAATCTGAAAAATGTCCAATCTGAAAAACGTCTAATCTGAAAAATGTCCAATCCGAAAAACGTCCAATCTGAAAAATGTCCAATCTGAAAAACGTCTAATCTGAAAAATGTCCAATCCGAAAAACGTCCAACCTGAAAAATGTCCAATCTGAAAATGTCCAGCCTGAAAAATGTCCAATCTGAAAAATAAATAAATAGCGGTTTTTAAGGTTCTGTAGTGTAAAATGTTCCAGATTGGACATTTTTCAGATTGGACATTTTTCAGGTTGGACATTTTTCAGATTGGACATTATTATCGTAAATCGATAAATGTTGTAATGAACAAAAGGGCCCTGTGCTGTTGGGTTTGTTGCTGTTTCTTCCCCGGTGGAAACAGAATTGATAAAAGAGAATCATCATCATCATATCAGCCTGTAGACGTCCACTGCTGGACAAAGGCCTCCCCCAAGGATCTCCACGACGACCGGTCCTGCGCTAACCTCATCCAGCCGGGTCCCTCGTCCGTCCACCTTGTGGGAGGCCTACGCTGCGTCTTCCGATACGTGGTCGCCACTCGAGAACCTTTCTATCCCAACGGCCGTCAGTTCTACGAGCGATGTGCCCAGCCCACTGCCACTTCAGCTTCGCAATTCTTTGAGCTATGTCGGTGACCTTGGTTCTCCTGCGGATCTCCTCAAAAAGACAATATTGTAGTCCAATTTTAAATAAACAAATTTTAATTTCCATTGACGTAAAGCTGCTACAAACATAATGAGTAACGCGGCATACGACCTCGCTAATCCGATGTCATGCAGCATGTTTATGGAGGGTGTAGTTTACGAATGTCCCCGGAGGCTGCGCGCGCGCATCGCGCATCAGATCAACACGCGCACGCCATCACCCGACGCGACAGATCGTAAACAACACACGACCAATGGAAAATCACTAAATGCATTTTCGAAACTTTGACTTTGACTGCCCTGTTGGCGTAGTGGTAGTAACCTTGCCTACTGTGCCAAAGGTCGTGGGTTCGATTCCCACCCGGGACCAACAATTGTGTGATGAGCATAACTGTTGGTTTTCGGATTCTGGGTGTTTGTATGTATTTAAGTATTTATTTAAAAATATATAAGTATGTTTATCAGTAGTTGAGTACCCATTTACAAGCTTCGGCTTAGTTGGGACTAAACAGCCGTGTGTAAATTTGTCCAAAAAACATTATAAAAAAAAACATTATTATAAAACAGTTGCTCGAAAAAGTATGTTATTTCGACGCCAGTACACATGCGTCAGTGGCGTCGGGGATAAAACGCGGCCTATCACATCGAAAGGTCTGAAGTTCGATCCCTGGCTGGGCGATGTACCTATGGTTTTTTTTTTCGAAACTTAAGTACATTTACTGCTCGCGAACGGCGAAGGCAAACATCGTGAGGAAACCTGCATACGCCGAAGAAGGAATTCTTAGGCGCATGTGAAGTCCACCAACCCGCACTGGGCTAGCGTGGTGGACTATAGCCCTGACGCCCTCGTTAAGACGGTAGGCCGGTACCCCAGCAATGGGGACATATTAATAGGCTGTTGATTTCATTTAACCTATGCGTCGAAAGTTAATGATAATGTCCGAGTATTTATAATTAATAAAAGTTAAATGAAGTTTAATGAAGTTTAATAAAATTTAATGAAGTTTAATGAAATTTAATTAAATTTAATGAAATTTAATGAAGTTTAATGTGCACGCCGTGCGATTGGTTTACAATTTTTTTTTATAATTTCTATTACGATGTAAGTACCTACTGCCTAACAGGTAATCTGTGACAGAATGACAATGTCAATGACAACAAACTGAACGCTGTTCGTAAAAGCAGAGCTTCGAATTTGAATAGCCCAAAAACGGTAACAAGGTGAAATGATTTTGCAGTCGGTACCGTCTGCGTCACTTCCGGCGATGTATAATTCGAACATCCGCCGCCCCTTCTGGACTTCCGCCCGCCCACGGCCTCGACCAACTAACAATAACAATAACCGAAAATAGTTTCGCACTTAGGTGCTGACATGTAGTTTTCTGTTATTCATGTATATTTTTATTATTATTGCTACGGGGGCAACAAGCAGGCGGGCGTCCTGATGTTAAGAGGTCACCGCCGCCCATAGACACCTGCAACACCCGGGGGGTGCTGGTGCGGCGCCGGCCAAGGTTGAAGGGTTCTTTTTACTCCTGAAGGACCCCATATCGTAGCGCTGTGGAAAAGCGTCAGAGGGAAGGTCATTCCACATTTTGCACGTGCGCAGCAAAAAAGAACGCGAAAAGCGCACGGTGCTGGTCCGCCAGGTATAGTATCTATTCATTGACATTTAGGTATTGCACGACTCATTAATTTGACATTTATTATAAATATTAATTAAGATTTAGGAGCTATTTAAATTATTAATTTATCTTTTTAATTTTAAGTAAGTAATATTTATATTGACATTATTTCAAATTCGCATACAATGTACATTGTTTTTCTGAATAAATGAATAATTGATTCGATAATCCTATCCTACTAATATTATAAAGGCGAAAGTTTGTAAGTATGTGAGGATGTTTGATACTCTTTCACGCAAAAACTACAGAACAGATTTTGATGAAACTTGCTACAGTGATAGCTTATATCCTGGAATAACATATAGGCCACTTTTTACCGCGGACAAAGTCGCGGGGCATCCGCTAATACCCCCTAAGTAACAAAACACCTACATAGAGGGCGCTGTTTCACAACGTACACGGGAAAAACTTTTCTACGCGGGCGAAGCCGCGGGAAAAAGCTAGTTAACGATAACAAAGTACTTACAAGTAATAATAATGGTTGGACAAATGCACACACGGTTGTTTAGTCCCAAACTAAGCCGAAGCTTGTAAATGGGTACTCGACCACTGATAAACATACATAATGCACTTTTAAATAAATACAAGCACCCAGAATCCGAAAACCAACAGATATGCTCATCACACAAGTTGGCCCCGGGTGGAAATCGAACCCACGGCCTCTGGCTCAGTAGGCAGGGTCACCAGCTAAGCCAACAGGCCAATCAAGTACAAGACAGTTGGACCCTACAGGATCAAACCCCTGTCCACAAACGGTGCACCAATTCGTTTTTTCGTAGACTTCACATACGCCTTCGAAAAGAAATATGTAGGCTACCTCACGATGTACCTTCACCGAAAACCCTGTGATATATAATTAATAAACCGTATTTAACCGATATTGTACCGAAAAATTCATTGTACAGTCGACCGCACGTCAAAACAAAACCAGTAAAAACTGATCTCTCATAATTATATAATTATTTACGGGTCTTACACACGAATAAGTTAACAGCCAGTGTAACCTGGTCGAAACGTCGGGCAAGGTAAATAAAACTTATTCGTGTGTAAGACCCGTAAATAATTATATAATTATGAATACAAAGCGCGAAAGTCTAAAATGATCTCTCATAGTATTGAAACTCGTTAATAGTCTAGGCTAGCTCAATGTCGAAGTGTTGCCACTGACGCGCGGTCGACCGTACATTGAAAACCTGCAAAAGGTCAAGTGGCCACCCACACAGGCGTCAAAATATTGAGCAGCCCACGCAGACCATAAATCATATGCCAAATTTATAACCCCTCTGTGGTCAGCCCACGCAAATTAATACAAGTTAGCGATACCTAACGAACTCCATAATACTCATACTCAACACCTGGATCAGTCCCAGAATGTCCAAATTTGTCGGAAAATTGTCCAAGTCCCAAAATGTCCAAGTACCAAAATTGTACTTTTCCTTGCGCTTGTAAATACAGTCTGTCTTAATTGTGTTTATAGACTAAGCAGATAATGGGTTATAGACAAGTAGAAGACTATTAACGAATAGATTAGGACTTAGGTACTGTATTAGGTACTATTGAAGATAAACACTACCCGAGTAAAGCCACGTTTAGCAGCTAGTCACAAATAAAAATAAGCCAGTGGAAAAGTTATTTTCATCCCAGATAACAGTGTTTACAATGTTGCATAACCGTACAATCTACCGCTATCTGTGGACATTAATAGCAGCTGTATTAAAACAAGATAAGATGGCAGCATGTGGTGGACTGTACGGTGATTCTACATTGGACGTCAAAGCGGTTATCACTGACCAATAACAGTAAATTGGAGACAATCAACTGGTATAAGCAGGCAACTCTAAAGAGCATCGCAGTTTGGCCACCCACGCGAACGCTCCGGTTATCGACGGTAGAGAAAGCGATGCGAAGGGACTCTTTGCAGTCGTCGGGTTATATGCGTTAAGCAGATTTGGGGCGGAATCTTCCGATAGCAAACAAATACTTGTGTATGTATTTGTTAGGGCCTCTTACACCGCTTTTTTGGTTTCACAGGTATCTGATTGCCTATATCTTATATATTTTATATAGTCTATCACACAGATATATCTGATAGATTAGTTTATCACTATGATTACTATCTGTAACAATATCAGGAAGTGGTGAAAGAAGCCCTTAGTGTCGTATATCGAATGTTATTTTTTGACAGCATGAAAATCTTTTTGTGTAGGTACTTCTTTGTCACTTTTCCACGCCTCGTTAACTTAACTTAATGGTATTAATATAACATTTTAGGAGACTATATTACCTAATGGTATTAATATAACTTTGTAAGAAAGCTTATTATAAAACAGTCGATTATTTAAATGACAAAGATGCCTGGTGTTAATGTTACTTCAGCTTCGCACAACCTTTACAAACAATAATGTTATGTATAAACTCGATTTTAAAAGATGTGTTGCGGAAGTTTGTTGCGCCGCTTCTTCTTCCCAGCTCTATATAACACCTTGGAGGCGGTGGTAGATAAAAAATTTACGTTGTATAAATGTACCCAGTGTACTTACATGCAATAACATAGTTTTGACTTTGACTTTGGAGCTCCAAGGATATATAATTGTAAACAAATCACGGAGATACAAAACACGACACGGCAAGAAATACAAGACAATAAACTCTGCAAAAGCAGTCATATTGATAAGGCAGCATAAAGTAAAATCAAGATCAAATAACACACTAATCAAGAAACTGATGCACATGACATTTATGGTAATTGCTGTAAACTAAAATGAACTGGAATAAATAAACTGGAATGAACTCCCGGAACAAATCCGAAAAGCTAAAAGTCGTTTCCAGTTCAAAAAACTGTTGCGTGAGCATCTGTTGGGGTCCTCATAGTGTCTCTGACGGACATAAATGGAGTCATCTTTCACATTTATTTTGTTCTAAATTGTTATTGTATTTGTAGTCTGATTTATATCTATTATTTTAATAGTTTATGTAGGTATATCTATGTATTTAATATATTTATGTACATATTATGTAACAAAAGTATTATTATTATTTATTTTTTAATAATTTGTACCAATTTATCTATTTGTAATGTATGTAGTTACCTATCATTTAATTACTGTTTATATTATCATATTGTTTTAAATAAATATTGTTTTAAATTTTTGCGCCTACCACTAATTTATCTGCATCGCCCAAAGGTCAGCTGGTAGAGAATGCCATTGGCATTAAGTTCGCCTTTTGTACAAACTAGTGCAATAAAGTTTTAAATAAAAATAAATAAATAAATAAATAAACTAGATAACGCAGAGCAGATCTAGCTAAACAGACTGGCAATCTCTAGCCAACTCATGTAATGACCGCCCTACAACTGTGACAGAAAAATGTTTGATCCAATGTTTGTAAAGATTTCTTAGTAACCTAAAAAACTTGTATACCAGTAAACATAGAAAAAAGTAAAAAAGTTTAGGATAAATACGGAATATCAATAAAAGCCAGGGTTGTAAAAAAAATCACGATTTTTTCAAAAAAATCAAAAAGGTCATGATTTTTTTGATTTTTTGCTTGAGCCTTAAAAAATCACTTAAAATAGTGCGCGCTTTTGTTTGACGGCGGCTGGGAGATTACCCTCGCTTTGTTTTGTTTGACACTTCAGTTCATTATGATTAGTTTGGAAGAAATAATAATATAAAAACTGGGTGTTTCCGCCTGTAATCTAAAATGAAGAATTTTAATCTGTGTTACAAATAGAAAAGAAATGAAACAATTTGATTTAATCAATGATTTTTTGGAAAAAATCACTTGATTTAAATCGTGATTTAAATCATGATTTAAATCAAAGTGATTTAATCATGCCAACCCTGATATAAGCTAAGTAGAAAAGCTCACACGGCAGTAGAGCTTCTAAGAGCGTCAATATTGGCCCAATATGCTGCAAAGTGGCCACTCGAGTGACAGGTGGTTCTTTCTAGTAGAGTTCGGCGCGTGAACTGTTGACACCAGATTATTGTCGCTTCCTGCGCCCGTGACGTAGATGCACTGCGCCCGCGCAATCGACCTCTGCTATAAATATACAACACAATTTACAAGTCACCGTAGTTGTAACTAACGACATTAGTGTACTTTGCGTAATATCACACTTGGCCCCTTTCAATGGGGATCGTTGTAACGAAGATATTTCACGTGGTCCTGCAGAAAAAATCTACTTTTAGAACATTTCCAACAATACTTTCACAGTTGCAACAAGCGAAATAGGATCAAGTGTTTAAATCGGACAAAGATAATAAGGGCTTCTTTCACCACTTCCTGATATTGTTACAGATAGTAATCTTAGTGATAAACTAATCTATCAGATAAATCTGTGTGATAGACTATATAAAATATATAAGATATAGGCAAACAGACACCTGTGAAACCAAAAAATAGGCTATCTGTCAGATAACCTGCAGATAGGGTATCTGGGACATTATCAGCAAGCTGTGTAAGAGGCCCTAAGAGAAATAAAGAAAGAACAACTAAACCTACAAGGTGATCAACTATAGATTGGATTGCAAGTAATGAGGAAAACAAACATGATGAAATTAACAACGCGGCTTTCATCATTACCTAAGAATTAATGAAATGGAAAAATCAACTTTTAACGTGAACGAAGTCACGAGTCATCCGATGGTTATAAAATATTTATGACTGAAGATAAACCTTATGAAACAATATAAACTCTTGATTATACAGAATACAAATTCAAAGGTTTTCTGTACAACAAGGTGTCATTTCATTATAGATAGAATAATAAAGGGTTTGCCAAATCAAATTATTAGCTAAAGACATATTAGAATATTAATCATTTTTGAATAATAAGCTAAATACAACTTTGAACGTATAACGTCATAATTTTATTTATAAATTTTGTTACATTCTTAAGCTTCGTTGAGTAAAATTGAAATGATGACGTTGCTAGCAAAACTGCATTATAGTACAAGACATACAAACATAAATGGCCCATTAACTGGAAATAAAAATAATCAGGTAAGAGGGCCAGCGGAATCGATATAAAATTTATGATGTCTAGTCGACGCCAATACTGCGATGGTTCCAAAAATAGAGCGAGACATTATTATAGGTATTATGACGAGCAATTGATTGGCTCGACGATGGACGGCCCTAACGATCCGGAACGAGTGTGGATGGTTTGAGATATGACGTCATGATGATTGTCGCCACCGCCAACAAAGTATATGAAATTAGCACAAGAAAAAGTTTGACAAAAAAATTGAGTAGATTGTGAAATGGTTCTATTCCAACAGACGTAATAGAAGATGCTAAAGATCCGAACTAGGGAACATGTCAGAAAAGCTAAATAAAACACACCACGAATAACGTCAGTAAAATAAAAAAGCATAATTCATCATCATCAATCATAGTTCAACAATCTGATGATACGGGCAAAATCAGTCCTTGCATAGACCCCGAGAACAGCAACATTTCGATCGGGGTTGTTAAAATTATAATGAAAATAATCAGTAATATAAATACAATAAATACTATAAACCAAGAAAGCTAGGGATTACTGAAGATTAACTGATAATGGAATATGATGACGTAAAACCAGAGCATACACAAAGAAAGATCACGGCTTTGATACGTCCATCACTCCTTTGTAAAACAAAAGTTGAGATGGCAGCTGAAATTTCTATTTTTATACTGTATCTAATCATTTATAATGATATAACAATAAAAAACCACGCACGGGAATAAACCTTAAACAAATAAATACTTGGAATAGGAGAAGAGTCTAGACCGTCGCTATAAAATTGTACTTAAATGTCAAATCTCTAAAAATAACACAGTTTAAAACAAATATGATAAAGATATGAATGATGTAATTCATTTTATCCCTTATCTGTAAATGAAGATGTATTAAATATGCTGTATGTATAAGGTGGTATAAGTAATGACAACGCAAATAGATACTTTGGTTTTATGCTGAATAACACAGTATTGTGCATAACATGAAATACAGAAATAGAATTGCCTCTATAGGGTATGTTTTACTTAGCTGATATGTGAAAGGTTTACCAAAAAACAAGCCTACCACCACATAAATAATAATCACGTGAGGTGACCAAGGTCCAAAGTTATGTAATATGCATACAATAGCGACACCCTTGGCCTCTGTGTTTTGACCAGCTGCGATAATAAAAAAGAATTGAAATTGAAATATAAAATGAATTAGTTTGGTTACTGATTCGGATAGAAAAATACTGTAAATTATTAGACATAAAAGAGTATAATTACTAAGGATGGCTGACTGACTGATATCTGAGACCTGAACATGGAATTCTATGCAAGCATCTGTTTTACCGGGAGATTATAACTTGGATTTCCTTAAAAGACGAGTGAAAACACCTTCGGGGCAAGCGCGTTTCATCTTCATATTTACTTTCCATCAGGTAAATAAGACTGAAGTCAAGTGTGAGCCTATATTATGTTGAAAACATCAGCCAAATAGCTTACATTTCTGTATTTATATATCGAACCCAAAATCCAACCCTTCCACGTTTTTGGTTCAGAGACGTAAACTAAAAGTAGATAATGAAGTAGAAGCAAAGGTCACTTGACTTGTACCATACTAATAGCAATGTAAAAGTACAGAGAGCAAATACATTTGCAAATATTTTGCCAGTTGCCACGACAACCGGGGGTGGGGCGATGCTAACAACCTATCTGACTTCCCACGCGCCAGTAAAGGTCAACCCTGTATCGTAGACTACGAAAACAGAATCGAACCTGGCAACACCAACGAGATTTTTAGGTCATATCGCAGATGTACAGTTTTATGTAGGACATAATACTGGTAAAGGTAAATAAGAATTTAAAGCGATTCCTTACATACAGGGTTATGGCAGGACACTTGAAATATTTTCAGTTCTGCAAATATTTGTCACCCATGTTCATGATTCCTTTATTTCCTGTAATCAATGGAAATATGAAATATGACTTTTATTAGTATTTGTTTATAGCCTTTGTTTCATATAGAATTTAAATACTAGCATTTGCAATGGATTCACTTTCCCATGCCAAGTGGAGTGATCTATATCAGTGGGTGGATCTAATTCCATGAAGAACCGTCACTGCCGTCGAGTCAGTGATTATTATTATTTTGTTGGTAGAGGCTTCAATCGTCTTTAGGATGGCGACTGGTTCTGCCAATGTCGAGTGTTTAGAGAGAAACAGTGGAGATGGCTTGATCGGTAAGTCACTGATAAAATAATAATAAATGCGTACAAAAATACCCTAGAAAGACAACCTTGCCAGCACAAGGAACTCACTGCTTCCTAGAGCCCATCTAAAAGGGTTTCAATGACGCTTGAGCAAATAAAAAAATCTCCTAAATTGAACTTCCTTTTCCGACTTTTCGGTTTCGTAACGGAATTTTTTACGGTTAGAAGTTGTTTAGAAGCAATTTCATGCTTCGACGATTCGTACAGTAAGGTACATTTGACGTTGGAATCAAGACAATAAATAGCGCCTTCCTGGAAGACTTGGATGTACTGCACGGAATTATCAAGGATATAGAAAATAAAGAGAGTAACAAAACATGTAAGCTAGAGAAGAAAGGCGTTGACAATGCTCTACGCATCAGTAAACAATTAAAAATAAAATCTAAAAGACACGGAAGCCTAAGCGAGCGACGCGGAAACCTGAAGCCTCGCGCGTTTCTCAAACGTATCAAGGTCCAACTTGTTTTTGTGCATTTTTTTTGTTAGGAAACACGAAATTACGCGAATAAATACTATACTGCTAATGTTCTTGATACGATTTTCGGCGATTATCATGTCGTCTAAACAGCCCACCAAAGGCGCTAATGTTTACGATATTTTTTATACCTACCAATTCAAATATTAATAAAATTTATTTTTGTTATTTTCAATATTTTTATTATACGAGATGCTTATTCTTTCATATCCATCTTTGTGATTTATTAGATTTTTTATCGGAAAAACAGTATTAGAAAAAAAGCACCTGTAATGTCAACAATGTCAAGTGACCGTTTTAATTATTCATACAGTATGATGCATTTCGGGAAATAAGACCTGGTAAAAACAATAGGCAAGCATTGACGTCTTTGCGGTCAGGGTATGGTACCAGCCAGCCTGCTCCTAGGGAGCGTGTAAAATTACCAGTATGATAGGACAAATGAATGAAGTTGCAAGTTTCCGTTTAATGAATGATGTGAATCAGAGGCCACACGATCTTGTGTGACGCAAATTATTGTAGTTTGTTATTAAATTTTATGTTTTCCTTATTATAATCTTCATGTACCTGATTCTAGCAATCAATGGATTCGGAACACGACTGTACCATAAAAGCAACGTTTTACATCTCACTAGCGGTTGCCCGCGGCTTCGCCCGCATGAGATAAGTATATAGTATATTAAAATGTACCCAGTGAATTCATAACACAATTTAAAATTTTGACTCTGACGATGATCGAAACAAACAGATCCTGCTGTAGAGACTCCAAATATAAAACTATGTAAAAATTATTAGTTTGTGCAATAAAGAGTATTGTATTCTTGTATATATACTGTGCAATACAGTTAAAATCTAAATGCCCGAACATAAAATGAGACAGACACTGAAGAAATGGGTATTAATACCATTACACATGACCTATTGCTGCAGATATAAAATAATTTCTTGCCATCAATTCAAAGAGTTTGTTTTTAAAATGTCTATTATCAAAAATACAGCAAAGTACAGTAAAATTAGAGCTGAATCTAAATTACTATTCTATGTGCTCTTATATTCTATGAGGCTGGAGACGCCTATGAAAACTTTTAAATATGAATATCATAACTATTTAAAACATAAATTATGAAATTCAAAGAGTGCGGATTAAGTGGCAATGAAAACGAAAAAACCGCGAACGGTGTCCTCCCTCTAATATTTGATAATCAAAAGTTAGTTTTAAAGCAAACTGTCACTGTCTAGACGATGTTCTGTATTTATTTCCGTCGCGAAACCGAAGTGCGCGTGCGTCATTCGCGCTTTGACGTAACGCGGAAAAAATAACGCCTCAATTGTGGCCGCTGAGATAAATGCATTAAAAAATTTCGCGAGGAAACGAGCTGCCAGACTTCGCGCTACTACCTATTAGCCCAGTGTTTTGTTGCTTATGCATATCTTTCATTCAATATCACTTTGTTTATTTACTTGATATCATTTTTACTATCAAACTGCACCTATTTCATTAACCAATAGTTTATCTTGAAGCAAAACGCTTTTAACGAAAAGACCGCCTACAGTGTACACATAAATTCTAAATATGTACTAACTATTCTATTTTCGCCTTTGCTCTGAGACATAAATTGTAGTGTATCGATTAACAAGATCTTGAGATCACGTTGCGTGCGATAGCAATCGCGATGCCTTGTGATTTGTTGAAATATTTTATCAAGATTGTTTCATAACAACTTGTCAAACCAGAATTCCTGCCTTTACCGACACCGACAACCGGACAGACAATTAGCATAATAATGAGATATTTTGCGTGTGAGTTTTGCAAAAGCCTGACAATTGGCCATGAAGGTGAGACAGCGACGGAATAAATGATAGTTCCGGTTTAGAAGACACCTTTAAATTAAACTATCCCGTGTCTTGAAAGTACCTAGCAAAGAAGTACTGCTAGGAAAGCCCATAATGTGTATAAAGTTATAAAATAAAGTCTTCAACGGCGAGTCAAATAACGTGAAATCTAGACCGTAAAGCGAAGAACACAAAACACTAGCATAACGAGAATGTTATTGAAAGAAAACTTTCTCAATATTTTAGCTTTAATTGAACAACATTAGAAGCAATTAACCGACTGCACAATAAAGGTAAATATCTTCAAAAACTGCTACAGTACAGACAGATAGAGAATGAGTAAAACCCACAAAACTCAAGTTCTATACTTGAATAATGATAATGAAATAAAGATTGCTACGATAACTGTCATCGGGGTCAGTGCCCTAAACGATACAAGTGCCGCCGCCGGGTCTGCGCTGCTGTAGACCTACGGTGCGCAGGCGCAGGACAGGTTCCGCGTAACGGAAAGCGGGAACCGTGTCGTTTTGAGAATCGATTAACCCTTTATAGGGTTTATAAGACAAACCGACAGCAACAAGGCGTTGCGATTGGGTAGAAAATTGTCTAAACATGACTTCTTGATATTGATTTTATATTCAAATTATAAGCAAAGTAAACAAAATACAAATAAAAGGAAATGTTTAGAAAGTTTAGAGAAACAAATACACGCTATATAAAACTAAAGAAACAAGCGAGATAGATAGATAGACTCAGTCGATCCAACAAAAGAGATACCATAGTGGGAAAAAGACAGAAGACGGGCAATTAAAACAGTTTCATCACCGATGTAAATAAACACAGAACATCTAAGTACTACTGACCCGGCCGACCTCCACTGAGTTACTTATTGCAATAGGTTCCGACTGTGCGACCCATTTTGAGATATATATGTGGACGGATAATTAGAAACAGGGCAAGATTTTCATACAATCGAGGTCGCTTTGAAGCCATGAGTCTCAGTGAAGGATTGATCGGGGCATGACCTGATGACGGTCGTCGAGAGAGTAGATGGAGGACTTCAAGATCGCTATAGATATCCAACGGATCAGATGAGACGATTGGAAGCAGCATCGTCATGATTCCTTAACTTTAAGATTTTCTTTGATACATTTTGATGCAATTTTGCTGGTTTTTTTCTTCTTGACGATGCTGCTTCTAGGCGGCTCATCTGATTAGTTGGATATCTATAGCGATCTAAAAGTCCTCCATCTACTCTCTCGACGACCGTCATCAGATCATGCCCCGATCAATCTTTCACGGACAACCATGGCTTCAAAGTGACCTCGATTGTATGAAAATCTTGCCCTGTTTCTAATTATCCGTCCACCTATGTAAATACTTACAGTTAATCCTTCCCCCTCTTATAGTTTAGAAAAGTTCATTGTGCAAGTGAGACAGAACATGTTACGACAGTAGTTTCGTTTTTGATATGTAAATCGCGTGCAGAATCTGTCGAGGACTTTCTAAACGCTATTATGACATGAGCATTATTGTAGGCAGTATTATAATAAGTATAGTTGACTGACGAATGTAGTGTCATTAAGTTTATTAAGTACTGTCGAAAGCGGATATCACCGCCCATGACGGCGGTATTTACAGCCGGCATTCAGCCATCGTCATTTCAGATCATCAGTCCATCTAGCATTATACAAATGATCAACCAATATAATATCTATCTATGAAAGATTTAAAACTTTTAAAATCTAATATTTTAAATTGAATTGTCTGTTATGCCATAGCTCAGAAGTGGTTTTTTTTCATATGATTGATGTAAATCACAAGTTAATCTAGCAGAAATAACAATGAGACAGTATATTTGATTTAAAAAAAAAAACATGCTTCTTTCTTTACTGTGAGATGCAGATTGCAGATATCTCTGTTTGAAAAAGTTACTTTAAAGTTTAAACACCTGAAGTTGATTGCAGAATAGTTAAATCAAATCGATTGCTTTCTGATGAGGCGGATAATGCCTTTGATCATTAATAATCCTTACTAACGATTCGTTTATGTAATTTCATTTGGCCGAGAAAATCGGCATCTAAGTAAAACGACCTTAAAATGTTCTCTTCTCGTTCTATAGAAATGATTGACGCTCGAAATAGGGTTTCACCAAATGAAAGTCGTGTACGAAAGTCCCGACCGAATCTATGAAATGATAAGACATAAGTCATACATCAAAAAAGGTTATATTATACTTATTTATTGGTATTTTTTACGTAAAATGTTTAAAACTACATACGGCATGTTGAGGAACATAGAGAAGAAAAGCGTTAGGTACCAAAGAGACCGGAGACTGACTCTAAACTTTTTACACAGCGGCACTCGGTAATATAAAATTAACAAAACGAAGAAGCTTGAACGAAGATGGCTGAAAGCTAAACCAATTGTTATTGTTGATGATTTAAAAAAAGGAAAAATACAAGTCGACAAAAATATTGATATAAATCCGCTAGAAAAAGGTATTGTTTACATATTATTCTACAAGAATGACGATAAAGAACTGTAGTCAAATGTTATAAACAATTAACCCATTCGTTCTAATCATGACCTATTTGGTCAATTGTTAAAAATGGTCAAACCAGAAGCAAAAACAAATAATATGATTATTGTCGTTCTTGGTATAAACAATAATCATTTCTAATCAAATGAAAAAGGAAAATTAAATTTACTAAAAGAACATGTGAGTAATTCAGCGAAATTTTATAATGTACGTAAATAAAATGGTTTCAAGAAACGAGAGTTTTCCACAATTTTAGAACAAACAAGATCTGAAGTAATACAATCCGAAAATAGAATTTATCGCTAAATTATAAACAATATATGACACCATTATGACCATTAATATTATTAAAAGTTGAAAATTATAACCAGTTTAGAGATAATAAGATAACTCAACAAGTGTCGACCGTAAACGTACTATTAATAGACAGGACAACCAACAAGATAACCGCTGAGTTATTAACTAATCGCCACGTTGTATCTTACATAGAGAAATAATTGTCGTAACATTATTAAAGAAGCATTACCTATAGAAGCGCGGATGCAAAAATGAAATTAGGTAATGTAAATAAAAACTAAGTACAACAATGTTGATGGTTGAAGATTGTTGCGCAGTCTCACTGACGTTCAGGTCCATTGTTAAATGTCTAGGCTGGTTCTAAATGTTCTATGTTGTTAAAAGTTTGATAATTCTTAAAAACTTACGAATATTTTTTCAAATAATAATAGTAAAAAAACTATTTAAATACGTATTATAATAGTGCGGAAATAACATAGTCTAGCTGCCCCTAAAGGCTGAACAACACAACCCATATAAGTTGGCTATTATCCATAAAATGAATAAAAGTGTTATTAACGTGATAAAGAACTATCAACTCAAATTACCATACTTTGACACAACAAGTTTACGACGCTGGCATAGAATATTAAGTCATACGAATGATTGGTTCAATTGCGTCATTACGTATAATGCTCAAAAACAAGGATAAGGAAAGAAAACCATAGCTAATCTTGATGACCTCAATCCGTAGAATAGGAACTTTATCAAATATGTATAAACATATCAAAATTTGCAAAATGAATGCTCACTTTTTTGAGGATATCGGCAAACGCGCCGACAAAAAACGAGATATCACCACGTGAACTAATTATCATTCAAAGAACACGGAAGATATTAAAGTCGCGTAATTTATGCGAAAAGTATGGAAATAGAAGGATTAATACTAGGCCCATAATTTAAATTTTGTGGGACAATTGGAGGTGTACATGAAGGAAGACATCACGAAATCCGCAGCAATATCGAGCGAAGAAAATGATAAGAGACCGAATGCGGATAGCAAACGCACACGTGCGTAAGAATTTGTGTACGCACACGGGTTAGCACTCAAACAACGACGCAGTACAAAAATAGCAATACAGATAGCGCAAACACACCAACGCTCGCCCACACACTGTACGTGAACCGTAATAAAAACACATACAAGATACCGTGTGCTATGAATAAGACACAAATTGTAATGGAATCGTACAAGTTGTTTATGTAGCCGAGTTAACGAACCGCTCTGCGCCAATTCCATGTCCCGCCGCGGTCCACAGCCACACTACCAGTACCAGGAGTCGCAAGGCCGAGATCCGCGAGTAAGATAAAAAGAGAAAGTCGATTTGCAAAAGCCTTAAGCCAAAAAAACCAGTGTGACAATACACGTGCAGTCACTAGACCTCTCTAACCGGAGCGGGTACCGGTTCGGTCTAGTTCCAATTGTTGGACCGCAACATGAATGTGGATCAGTGTTGCCATTGACGAAGGAATGCGAAAGGATTGCGGACTCACCTAAATTTATGACATACATGGCCTGGGAGCGCTGGAGCCGCTGGGCGTGCTCCACCGCCTGGTACAGTCCGCCGGAATCCACTTTTGAGCACTATAAAACTGAAACACAAACAGGATCCACTGGGTCGGCTGCGAGCATGTTATGTTGGCACTGGCACTGTCGGCGAGCACTGGCGCGGGCGTTGTGCTGCACTGGTGTGTGACACTGGACGCGACAGGTGAGCTGGCTCGCGGTCGGACACAGACTGGCCCGCGCCACCGCGCCGCGCGCGCGCCGCCCGTCGGAGCGGTGACGCGAGCGCCGCTGCGTTCATTAACAAACCGCTCAGCGATTAAGCCGCTGAAAGCGATGCTTGACGCACGCACGAGTCTTCTTTACTCAAAACGACGAAAAACTTGGCAATAGAGTTGAGAGCGACAAAGACAAGACACAATTCTTGAAAGTCTTCAAATGCAGTCTTCTGGGAACTGGATCTGATCAGGAATCCTGCGCTAAACTTGAAGGGGGCGATGACAGCCACATAGCAAGCAAAAATAATATTATGATACGGAACTGACTGTGACCGCACAACCTAATTGCAACAAAGAAAACTATAAATGTCATGTTCACTGATACCATAGACTTTAGATCTCTTTGGTGCGTGCTCGCGGCCCCTTAAAGAGCCGTAAAAGAAGCATTCTATGGGTGTCAAAATCGTGTAAAATATATGACAATACTGTTACTCACTCACAAATTCTCATTTTCAAACTCCATATAAATTTGTATTAGCAACCTCCTCCCGCTACTCCGCTTCCATTGTCCGCACCCCCCCTGTAAGAGGCACCATTGGTTCCCATACTAAATATGCAAGATGCAGCCACCAAAGAGATTCGAACCTTCCTGACTGATACTGAGCACAAGATACAGAATTGACAGTCTATAAATAAACTTCAAATACAGAAGGTCTTGAATTAGATGTCAATGATTTAAAAACAAAAGTGACTCACTAATAAAAACAAAGCCTCCAAAGAAGAGACACCTGTTTACGTGATAGTGGTCACGGTTTCGAAATGCGCACGCGGCGCGGCGTGGCTCAAAGGTTTTTGGAACAGGAAAATGAGCAAGGTTTATAACAGAGAAACTTAGAATGGGACAAGCAAAAGCGTCAAGCTTACGTTACTTATTACAAGATCAACATTATTATAAAGGTGAGTCGTCGCGATAGCGTTAAGCTCAGGGCGTTTGTGAGGTGAAATGTTAATCAGTCGCCAGAAGGATGCACATTTTCTGGGGTGAAATTTTAAAGCAACTACAACAGATCAAATTGAAATTCAAATTACTATAAACATAGATGCCTATCAAAATCAGCATTGTTGTAAAAATATCTTGATGTTTCAGTGACAGATGATATTCAAATATTCACCAAATGGCGCCTATAACATTGTACTCTGAAGCCAGGCAGGTGTTCGACTCACAAAATACGAATTACTTGGACACGCGTAACAGTTTTTATTGTTTCGGCTATAAAGTCAACGACTCTATATTGAAAGCGATTATCAGTTGCCTCAGTTTTGTTTTTGTCTTCACCTTTTTAAAAAACTTATGTAGCAGTTTTATTTAAAGCTTTTGCACGTCTGCTGTTTTGTTATACTGTTCGTAACGTGCGCTGTAATACAAAACTATCATACTGAAGGACGTGTTTCTCGTAGTTCAAATATAATTCAACTACTGAAACGTAACCCCATTGTTCAATATACATTACATGCCAAACATTTTCATCGTTTCGTTCGTTTGCACATGTGGTTAAAACATTATCTCTATTATAGTTTCAATATTTATTACCGTGCAGTATACATCTCAGCCTCAACCTGTCTTCAAGTTTAGAAGCCGTATTGGAAGAGAACATGTTTCTTAAAATTATACTCCAAATAGGATATAGGATTATCGTTATGAGACCATCTTCGAAATCTTATCAGAAACGTTAAAATGTGAAAAAGACTTGAAGCGATATGGCATTAGAATAGAAACAGAACCACATAGGGCTACGTAAAATTAAGAGATGAAGTAAACAAGTTGTGCACAAAACTCGCGCAAACAGAAAACAAAAAGAAAAGCAACATTCGAGCCAAATTAGAGGTCCTTTTCCAGAAGCTGGAATGTCTGGACTTATTTCATTTATACACTATTTAGTGTTCAACTTCATTTCTATCTCTTCTCATTCACTTTTTTTTTCACAATTTATATCTTCGTTACTGTCTCTGTCTTCCTGATTTAAAACATCTCAAGTATCATGAAAGAGTTTATTTTTTGCGTCGATTCATCCAGAGTAATTTTTAACTGTCACAATTCACACTACGCACTGGCGGGTTTCGGGCGTCACGCAGTAGTGGTGACACATCCAGCGGCCTCGGCTTTGACTCGGCCCGCGGTTAAATTTGTTGTACAAGTTCTATGTCGACTGCTGCTGTGATTTCCCGGATGTTTATGTTTTTGTATCCCATCGGCTCTTGAATGAATACTCGTTTGTTATTCAAGAGACATTTCATAAATAAACTTGTATCTCGTTTGTTGAGACATAATAACATGAGCTTTGGGTAATTTATCTTCATATTTTTCATTGCGCACAATATTATTTAGTTACAATGTTACAGTTTTCTCAGTACAACCAAGGCGGTATTATCGCTTTGAGCAATTTTTTTTAGAAAACTTGAAAGTTCCAGTTGTACATTACATATTACCTATATCCTCATTATAAGTCGACATTATAAATGACGATATTTCCTAAATTACTATAACAAGATGATGAATAAGAACGGCTTATTACGAAAAATATACGATTACTCGAATAACAAAGACAACTGGTATTAATGTTACTGCAGCCTCGCACAATCTTTACAAACAATTCGTCGCTGATTTTGCAAAAGGACCTATCTCAGATTTTTCTAACTTTTCAGTAGGAACAAAAAACGACGTAGATCTCGATTAGTGGCTGAATTGTTATACGAACTTGATATTAAAAGAAGCGTCGCGGAAATTTGTTCCACCGCTTCTTTCACCAAGGAAGCGGTGGTACACAAACAATTGTCGTCTACAAATGTAAATATCAAGTGATGTACACTCATTTTGACTTCCGCTTCGCAGTTGCTTTCGTCAATTCGATTTCTGCCCAGGCATTAATCTATTTCTAATTTCCGTAATATTTCTGCGTTCATCTGTTTTTAAATACCCATTGTACATACTCATTTTGACTTCCACTTCGCAGTTCCTTTCGTCAATTCGAGTTCCAACTCCAAGCCCAGACATTGATCTATTTCTAATTTCCGTAATAATTCTGCGTTCATCTGTCGTTCGTCGCTCCGTTATTCACCGTGGCGATTAATCCGGCAAGCACTACAGGCGCCATGTCACCTCGGCGGCGTCACGTGACAAATACAAACAAACCATCGTCGGCCCACACTCCCGCGCCGCTGTTAAAACTATAAATACGCCGGTGCTAATTCGTGACTTAGCCGCGATGAGATAATCTCACACTTTATTGATCATCGTGCCGTAATGCCGTCGTGGCGCCAATTTTAGGCGGCTTCGCCAAGTTTAGGCGGCTTGTTCACCCAACTGCAAACGTTTGGGAAGACAAACAACGCGTGTGCGTAGCAGAAAAACACACTGCAGCTTGCAGTGTGTTGCTGCAACACCTACAACACTCTATCTTATCTTTTTTTTTGAGGCTTGTGGACTGAAAGAAGTCAATGCCAGCCTCGTAAGGAAACACAGTTAGCCATGTTACACAGACCTCAGTCTGAGAGATAACTCTATAAATTTATATAAACCTTTTGCCTTGTCTGACAGCGGGCTGCTCAATATACGGATCCTGTCAATTCCTGTCTCTTATGAGAAATTCCCAGAGACAGGATCGGAAACAAGGTTGTAATTAGTTTAGCTTTTCATCGAGTAACAAACCATCGTCTTCATCAGCCTGCACTAGTCCACTGCTGGACATAGGATTCCCCCAAGGCGCGCCACTGAACCCGATCCTCGCGTCGGTTCTCTGCACCCAGTCACCGCCTTACGCAGGCCATCGCTCCATCCAGCCGGGGGCGGCCCACACTACGCTTGCTAAGTCGTGGTCTCCACTGGAGAACTCGTCTACCCCAGCGGTTTTCGGCTCTCCGGCAGATATGACCAGCCCAGTGCCACTTCAACGTGCTAACCTCGGCTTAGTTTGGGACGAAACAGCGGTGTGTAAATTTGTCCTAACATTATTTATTTATTTATTTTATTTATTTAAATAGTGCTGTAAGTATATTGTGTATTCTTTCTCTTTCAGCATCATAATTTGGAATTTCCAAGAAAAAAGTGACTCACAGATTATCTATATTTCATGTTAAATAATAGTTAGCAGCCGTCGTAAGAGTGACTAAGTGTACTGTAATAACTCTATTTCGGTTTGGTCGCAGTAGGGCTTGCAATTTTTTGATGAATTGAAATACTCGATCGAATATTCGGCTTTTTACACTGGTATTCGAATATGGGGGGGGATAGGTAGAACAGGCCAAAATATTTAATTATTGCTAGCTTTTATTGAACTCGGCTTCTTATCTGTCCGGTCGGATCTTGTGATAGATTTCTCGACCACTTGTAGATATCCGATCATGCTCAAATTGTGCACCCACCCTTGATTCTGAAGACAAAAGTACAATAAGGTGGCCACCACAAAAGCTTGTTTAAAGACATTAATTAATTATTTTAGAACAAACTTAAACACAAATGAAACGAAAAGTAAGTATTTCCATAACTTATCTGTGACTTAGGTTCATCCCTTGAGCACAGAGGATAATAATAGTTTTGAGCGAGGTAATGCCCAGCCGTCTGGTCGTTGAAAGCCTAGAGCAGACGCTTGGAGATTTAACTCAATATTCGAATAATCCTTTAAAAGGCAGAGACGATTTGGAAACCACTTAGTTAATAAACATTTACAAAGAAGAACATCCTCTTTTTTATTTAACTATAATGGTATTATATAGCGAATATATCAGGCTTTCTTTCCTCATTCATTCAATGTCAATGAATAGGTGTATTGGAAACAGATCATCTGAAAACTCAAGTGCACTAACAGGCTGAGTGCATATTAACCACATATGTTTTTCTTAGTGATTTTTTTTTGCCGTAGATGTGTTCCCCAGTGCATTACAAACATGGTAGTGTATTTAACTTTCACGTAGCATATCTGTATAACTGGGGCTTTATAGAGGGTTAAAAAATGATCTCATATTCGTAGCATTCGAACATTCTAATTGCAAGTCCTAGTGCGCCGACAGGCGCCGTCCTGGGCACGACTTGGAGTGTCTTGTCCAGGGGATGAGTAACATGGCGTCACAAGCGTGGCGCCGCCCGCCGCCCGCCGCCTGTCACGGAAACTCACATTAAATATATCCGATGATCGTGCTATGATATCAGAAGCGAGCATCAGTTCTTCGTCCTACATAACTACATAGTTAATTCTGAACGATATTACCAAATCCAAACCATAACCAAAAACGTTATGCTGCATCCACACGTTTGGCTAACCTTTACAGACGCAAACGTGGCGAGCAGGGTTTGGCTTGCGTTTGTAAAGGTTTGCCAAACGTGTGGATGCAGCGGTTTTGACAGCCACATTCTAAAGGTTATCGTTTTTGTTTCTTTTTGGAACTTTTTGACTAGTTGAAATCGAGTGGTCATTACTGTGGGCTTAACTGACCAATCAGCAGCCGCTATGACTAACTGACATCTCCCGCGGAAGACTGTCCAGTTGTCCGCAGCGCACGAGTTTATTTAGGGCGAGTTTGACGCACGAACCATGACTGTAGTACCTGGCAACTGAGATGTTAGATTCGGGATTTCCCACGCGATGACTCAACAGGGTAACTAGTGAACACTTGCGAAAAAAGAATCTAGTTATCTTATCTCGTATGTTAAAAAACATACAGGAGAAAAGCGGTGCCAAAGTGACCGGAGACCTTTACTTCAAATAACTGAATCTCTGATAATTTTAAAAAAAATTACTAACACTTGGACAAAATAAGACTTGGACAAAATGAGACTTGCACAAAATAAGATTTGGACAAAATAAGACCTGGACAAAATGAGACTTGGACATTAAAACAAAATAGTATGATATCATTATTGCATATTGTGTGCCCGTAATTTTTCAAATCGGCCTTTCCAGACCTGAATCCTCACACCGATGAAAGTGAAACCTTATAATATAACATTAAAAAACTATCTTATCTCCAATTTCCAGAGCTCCAGTAAGTAATCAAAATTGATATGAAACTTCTCCCCACCTACACGCAACTCGTTTGTTTTCCTCATAGTTTGTAATCGCCCCGGGGCACGCGACCCTCGCCACGTCACCGACGCAGCGTGACGTCACAACTTGACCTTTACCGGTTACCCAACCTGAGAAGTTGGGTAGACAACGGGGCAGTAATAGCAGCTCTGGTAATAGCGATTCGGCAGGCATTCGACATCGAGAAGAAGCAAGACGGAGAAATCGGCTCTGGCTAAAAGAAAGACCATCTCCTCAAGGTGAAGGCAGTGGAAAGTTGCTGATGATACAATAATACAGATGCGTCCAGAATAAACCAATAACTAACAAAGACCGCTGGAAGAATGTGGGCCAAAGTAAATGACTTGACTTAAGGCAAAGAAGATGATGTAGCCTGGAAACTTGCTAGAATGCCGAAATCAACATGGAAGAAACCAATTTTCAGCAGACACAGGCGATATAAAGAATGTGGCCCAGAATAATAAATCATCATCATCATCAACAGCCTATTAAGATGTCCCCACTGCTGGGGCTCAGGCCTACCCTCTCAACGAGAGCATTCGGGCTATAGACCACCACGCTAGCCCAGTACGGGTTGGTGGACTTCACATGCGCCTAAGAATTTCTTCTTCGGCGTATGCAGGTTTCCTCATAATGTTTTCCTTCACCGTTTAAGAGCAGTCGGTAAATGTACTTAAGTTTCGAGAAAAAACCCATTGGTACATGACCCAGCTGGGGATCGAACTCCGGACCTTTCGATATGATGGGCCGTGTCTTATCCCCGACGCCACTGAATAATAAATATATTGGAGTAGAACGAAGAGGCTTACTTAAATGAACTTAAAGTTAAGGATCCTCAAGTGACTGTAGTGTAGCTAATGAAACAACATTTCAGATGTGTGCAAGTAACATCTTTTTTGGATTGGACATTTTGGGAGAGTGGACATTTTGGACCTGAACGGATAACTCATTTTTCCGACCGGACATTAGACGCGTAAAACTTGTAGAATAAACCAACATAATTTCTTGGCTTGCCATTGGATGAATGTTTGCCCGAAACGAAACCTCCTAAACTCTTGAAGATAATGCTGTCAAAACGTTACTCCAGCAGCAGTAGGTACTACCTTTGAACCCAAGGCTACCGCACCCTTCACCAGGGTACTATAGGACCATTTAACGAGGTCCCAGGCCACAATCTAGACGTAATAACAATCTTGGTATTGTAATTTATAAGTATAACGCAAGGACATTTTGTATGCCACACGCTACGGTACGGCGGGTAAAAGTTGATAGTTATGTTTTAATTTTACGTGAAATGTCAAACGGCCATCTGGTTCAGATAATGTCATGGTGCTTCTGTTACCCGGATTGGGTTAAAAATACAAAGTTTTGCTCATAAGTTGTATCAAAAACACTACATTACAAAAATTCACAAGTCAAATGACAAACGAAATTTAACTATATCTATGTAATATAATAAAACTACCAGGCGGATTTGAAAAACTCTTTTTACATTAATCGATAACCCAAGTCTTCCGCCAAGTGGACCGGCGATCCTAAACGACCATGCGGCATGACATGCGTTACGTTGACGTGCATTATCATGCTGCATGATGGATCCTCATCCTTGCTATCAATCAATCAGTACAGTGAAGCAACGGCCAGCACGTAGTTTGCATGTCATTCCCGTCAATCACTACAACTAGATGGTCATGCATGAATGACAGAACGTAATGCACGTTATGCAGTATGATCGTGTAGGGACCCCTAGAAGGTGGCTGGATGCGGAGGGTGTGGTGGCGCTCATTGGGGCAGGCCTATGTCCGCAGTAGACGTATAAGGATTGATATGATGATGATGATTTCAATCACTAGGCTCGATTCTCGCATAAGACATACTTGACAAATTCAAGTAGAAAATAGAGAATAATTACTACTTACTATATGTTTAATTACATAGCTACCAATAAGCTAAGTAAAAAAAAACAGGAGTTGCAAATAACATTACATTTTGGCACTAAACAGAAGACATTTAAATATTCCGAGGCACATTTGACGACAACCAATGGGCGAAGGCGGCGCATTTCATATTCGCATGTAAGTAAATGATTTACGGCGCCCGCGCAGCTCTTTGACATCCGTCACGGCGGCCGACAATCAGGTGCTTTGTCCGAAACCATTAATCTGCTTGTAACTACCGTACATACTTACACTTGGCTAGTTTCCAATAGCTATATGTACTGTTTGACTGAATTTCACAATTTCCGCGGCCGTGGCAATAATATGTTCCATCAAGTCAAAAATGTTACGTGCCATCGGCTAAGCATGAACCATTCCATAGCACTCATCATATAGCCTGTAGACGTCCACTGCTGGACAAAGGCCTCCCCCAAGGATCTCCACGACGACCGGTCCTGCGCTAACCTCATCCAGCCGGGTCCCGCGACCTTCACCATGACGTCGGTCCACCTTGTGGGAGGCCTACGCTGCGTCTTCCTAATCAAAGCCTATGCAACCGCAAAAACTGCGTGTGAGGCCATAGCGTTAAGTAGGAAGAATCTACGCACTCTGGTAATAGCACTCACCGGACACTACGGCCTGAACAAACACATGTTCAACCTCAACCGGGACATTAAAGTGTGCAGCTCCTAAGGGTCGTAGCGTGATCTTAAACAGCCTATAGCCTTCCTCAAGAATTGGACTATCAAATACAAAAAGAGTTTCTCAAATCCGACTGATAGTTACAGAGATTAGCGCGTTTAAACAAACCTTTACCTGACATTTTTCAGATTGGACATTTTTCAGATTGGACATTATTACAGTAAATCATATTTACTGCTGGTATGGTGTAGAGCGTATACTAAAATACCAAAAGTTCATATTTACCTTTCGCGGCCACTGCTGTAGGATTGGCCGACATGTCTATACTTTAATATTATTCAGAACCCAGTTAAAAATCACTTGGCAAAACACTCCATTGAAACTTGCAAGAAAAATATTATATTTCTAACATTTTTATATCTGCAAAAGCTGTATCTGTAAGGTCTAGTGCAGCGAACAGTTCAAATACTCTGCACAATTCATACGTCTACATTACTTATTTATTACGCGAAATCTAGGGCAGTTTATCAGGTCAGCAACATTATACTTAGAACATCACATCGTCTCTGAACGTCGTTCTATCGGTGTTCGAAGAACGCAGGCTGCAGACGTGCGGCCACGTCGAGAGCCCGAAGCCGACTGGCGAAAAGCCCGCTGTAGGGGTGGGGGTGGCGGCGGGTGGGGGCGGGAAACACAGCCTCCGACCAATTATAATTATGCAAGTAGAGGGTTGTTGCTATTTTTAGCGTCTAAGGGGCGCTACACACGTACAGGGTTCGGCAGACGGAGATAGTGCGCTACCGCTTCGATTGCAGAATCCTGCGGCGATACTGACGTTTGGTCATAGACTTGTAGGTACTATTATTTCTGTGGTCATACAATAAGTCGAAGTAAAAGTATGTTTATTCAAAATTGAAATACAACATTCTCATTTTGTCGTCAATTCTTTCTAAAACTACTCAGTTTCCACCGGTATAGCCGAGGGGAAGAAACAGCAACAAACCCAACAGCACCAGGGCCCTGCCGCTGTTTCATACATACTTCAAACTTCAAACTGTTTATTCGTAAACATAGGTGGGTACAAAGATGGTGAAACATTAGAATGGTGTCTCTATGTTTTGCCCATTAGGCGTACGACATTAATATTGTATTGTTATTACATCATGCAAATTATTACTAATTATAAATTATTTTTAGATTACAAAATTACACACATGATCATGCACATTAATATTAATTTCATTACAGTTAAGTTAATCCAAATTCTAATGTTATTGCATAAGAGCACACTCGGTACACGTCAATTAGTTATTTACCACCGCTTTCTACGTGATAGCGCTGAGAAGAAGCGGCGCAACAAACATCTGCAACACATCTTTTAAAATCAAGTTTGTTCAACAATTGTTTGTAAAGATTGTGCGAAGCTAAAGTAATACCAGGCGACTTACTCATTCAAATAACCGTGGGTATTTAAAGAGAGCTTGTACATCCTTGTGAAGATGAGCGAATCCCATAGATACTAGTATAGGCACCCGAGGCAAGTAAGGTTCAGCCTCAACTTAACCTCAGAAATTCTGTTGTCCAGTCAAAACAGAACGTTTGAGGTGTCAAGTTCAATATTGGATAGACTTTGCGGTTTCGTAGCGGCCATACGGAGCAGTACGTAGCCGGTTGGAAAGCCCAGCACCGCGAAATACGACCTGCGCAGCGTATAGCAATCGAGCCGCAAAGTTCCTGATAGAGCTGATTTTTCACTGCTGCCTCAACGTACGTAGCGGTCATACAAAGCGATGCGTAACCGGTAGGATGCGTCATAAAGTCCTTTTTTTATCATCCAACTATTCGGCTAAATTTGGGACTAAACAGCCGTGTGTCAATTTGTCAGTGCTGGGCCTTTTCGGCTTTTGACATTTGGAATATTTGACTTGTTACGTCCGCCGTGTGTAGCGGCCGCACTGCGAGCGCGCTACGTAACCGGTTGAAAGCGCCGCCGCAGCGCACAATACGCGCGCGTGTATTTATAGCGCGCTCGAGTGCAGTGGGAGTCGCTCTCGTTCTGTATTCGCAACGTAATGCTATTTGCGGCACGGTAATGCCGTTTCGTTGGTTTCGCAAGTAACAAGTTTAACGCGCTTGTTTGTATAGCCGGGGCCGCGAGGACCGCGGTTGAAATAAAATAAGTTCAAGATGCAAGTTGTTGCAATTTATAGTCGAATCTCCTAGTTCATCATCAACAGCCTATTAATCTCTCCACTGCTGGGGCTCAGGTCTACCCTCTCAACGAGGGCGTGCGGGCTATAGTCCACCACGCTAGCCCAGTGCGGGTTGGTGGACTTCACATGCGTCTAAGAATTTCTTCTTCGGCGTATGCAGGTTTCCTCACGATGTTTTCCTTCACCGTTTGAGAGCAGTCAGTACATGTACTTAAGTTTCGAGAAAAAACCCATTGGTACATGGCCCAACCGGGGATCGAACCTCGGACCTTTCGATATGATAGGTCGCGTCTTATTCCCGATGCCACTGACGCTCATTAATGTAAAGTAATATAGTCTTAATATAAATCTCCTAGTTAATGTAATATTAACAACAACTCTTTGCTATCGAAATTTTGAGACCGAGTACCGGTTTGCTAGCCAAGCGCTTCTTGCATGGCTAGCAAACCGGTACTCGTTCTCAAAATTTCGATAGCATAGAATTGTTGAAATTACATTAATTAGGATATTCGACTACAAATTAACTTTAATACAACTTATTGTTTATTGCACTTGCAACGCGCCGCCTAGATCCGCGCACTGAGTTGTGATTGGTAGGCTGGTATTGTTATGCTGCGCCGATACTACGCTAGTTGCGCACTCTCTTCACTCCCTTCAACTATATACTTACTCAACTTCAGTTTTTCTTTGTCTACAACCACAACGCCACCATATCCTAAAAGCTTTCATAGTCTTTATTACATTGGTCAAAAGACCAAAATCCAAGTAAAAACTTAGCTTAGATGATCGATCGAAACTGCCAGCGCTTGAACCTCTCCGCGGTTCTCATTGCCCCAGTTCAGCGTATGCGCAGTACGAACATGGTACGTAGGTAGTTAGGCGTCGATATGTCGTGGGCTGATCGAATTGGACAAATCATGATATGCCTAGGGATTTCATGATATGCCGCCATTTCATGATTTGGCCGGCCATATTATCAGGATGTGCCTAATAGAAAGTCGGGGTATCGATAAAAGCAACCAATTATCGAAATTCCCAGCTGATCACAGGAGATATCGTTATATAGTTGTATTTCGCGCCGCTACATACGCCGTTACATGCGCGCAAAAGGAATTATTATCCATTTTTAGGTTAGGTTTATTTATTTATTTAATAATTTATTGTACACACATAAATAAAATAAAAACAATACAAAACAACAGAAAATTGTACAAAAGGTCAAGCTTATATTACGCTTAATAGCTTTATTTTGATTTGATTAACTTTATACAACCTACAGTCAAAAGACGTGCGTTGAACGATATGGCGGATGTTAGATGGCCCAGTCATGAAATGCCTAGGCATATCACGTTCTGGCCAATTCCACGACCTGCCTACGACAGATACAAAAGCGGACACTTCGCGGTTTTCCCTCGGCCATCGCGTAATTAAGCTTTAACAGCTTTCCAGATAAATTGTTCTTAACTTCAATTTAACGGTGCGCTTAATGAAAATAGATAGTTTCGGTTCCATTGGCTTTTTGTATTAACATGGTTTCAGGCTACAGCGGCATAATTAAAATTTACAAGCATGCAATTTAAGTCTTCTGAATATTTTACTTTCAAAGAAGCTGTGAAGTCTTTAAAGTGTTGTGATAAGTTTCGGTACAAGCGTAGACGACAAAGTAGATAAAGAAAGTCGGAAAAAAGTGGAATGTTATGAAGTCCAAGAGTATAATGTAGCACAGCTAGATGCTACTCTAATGATGGGAACATTAAAAAAGACTGAGAGATTTAAAATATAAATAAACTAGCCAATGCCCCGCGACTTCATCCGCATTATAAAGTATACTATTTATATGTTATTCAAAATATTTTAACCCGTTCTAATCATGCCTGTTTCTTAGTTTTAAAGTTTGCCAATAGATGGGGTTAGGTGTATTTTACACTTCGCTATCATTTGGTTCTTCGCAACTAAACGTATTTATGTTAAGCGTGCAAATTATCCACCAGATTTTACTTCTTTATTAATAGTATAGATGAAACTTAAAAAAAAATACTGTTAACGACACACATACACACACACATAGCTCTTTTTCAAAATGGTTACACATCTACGCAACTTTTCATGGACTGGAAAACAAAAACCGAAGGGCTGAGAGTCGAAACAATTGGTCTAATTATAGCAATTCAATTGGATCGCAACAGAGCCGTTTCGCAACCAAATTTTTTGGCAGAAATGAAAATACGTTACTGCAAAAGCTCGAATGTCGAATAATAAATTCTGTCCAATTTGAAAACTTTCTAAACTGGTCAAAATTGCGAGTTGTAAATCTCCATTAAGTTGCTAGGTTGCCTAGTCGTGGCCTGTTTTTGTCAAATTTTTGTAGAGGCAGTCGCGTAACGCCGGTTTTGGATTAAGGATATTTTAAAACAAAGATTGGCCTAAAATGACTTTGTTTCCAGGGCCTTAAAACTCATTTAAAAATGGGTTGCTTACTGGTTTAGGCCTTACTTCAAGGTAGATGCAATTTCGGACATAAACCGTGCCCAATCGAGTTCATCTCTTATTCTATGAGAAAAACACATTTATACTGCTATTTGGACTTTGACAAACCAACATATATTTCCATGGAGGAAAAATATTCGCTACGGGGGACGCGGGCGCCCACCAAAAAGTTTCTAGCTTCATGTATTTTGTAGCCTTTCCGGCAATAGGATTGGAAGACTCAAGTTATAATTAGCTTAGCATAAACCGAGTGAAACTTGGTCGTTCAAGTTATTTATTATTAGACGTAATTATGTTAAGTTTCTTATTATTAGATTAATAATTAATAATCTTAGTTTTAATTTAAATGTTAAAGCCCGTTCACATTATGAAAACGGTCCGATTTAGTGATAGGACAATTGTTATTAATTTAGTGGACGCTTAAACTAAGTGAAACTTGGTCGTTCAAATTATTTATTAGACGTAAATATGTTGTGTTTCTTATTATTAGATTAAAAATTAATAATCTTAGTGTTAATTTAAATGTTCTTCCGCGCTTCCCATGGCTTACCCAGTGCTCGATGAATCGACAAGACCTGACTGTCGCATTTCGTCTCCGTTCAGGCCACATCCCATTGAATAACTTCTGCTTCATGATGCGTAAAGTTGATACTCCCAATTGCAGTCTATGTGGGGTCGTTGAAGATGTCTTTCATATTACGATGGAATGCGGGCGGAACGAGGGACGGAGGCAACAACTCCATTTAAGAAACTACAATGTGGGAACAATAAACAGCATCTTAGCTAGTCCGGACTCCGGAATGGCTATGATGCTGTATGAAATGGTTAAGTTTGGACTTAAAAATAGAATAAATTAGATATTAAGGCTTAGTATAGGGTACTATTGTAAGAGAGCCACGATGAGGGTGGCTTATATTATAAAAACCCTCTATAAATAATGATTTAAAAAAAAAATTTATGTTAAAGCCCGTTCACATTATGAAAACGGTCCGATTTAGTGAAAGGACAATTGTTATTATTAGCTAGCTAATTGTTATTACCTATACTCGATAATCGGACCAGATCAAGTCTGTAATTCCATTAATGTGACTTCGATGGTTAAGCTTCATCAGATAGGCATATGACTAATGTGCATGACCTTTAAAAGCAAACTATTAATGTGGTAAACAACCTAGGCACGTATGACCCCATGACATTATAACATGTAACGTTTCTGGCGATAATGGTCCATTTTAATGACGAGCTCATGTCTCCATTGTCACCGGATTATCAACGCGCGTCGTTTGAAAACCAGATTTCGTCGGATCAATAAACCTATAGGACATATACATTTGCTGACTGGCTAGCGATGAGATAAGTACAATTTAGACGGTCTTATCGATTTAAGCGATCCCCTCCAGACAAGCATCGAGAGAGTAGACGGAGGACTTTTAGATCTCTGTAGACGTAGCGTAGCTGTTTGCAAGTAGCATCGTCATGAAGAAAAAAACCCCGCAAAATGGCATCAAAATGTATGAAAATAAATGACAACGCTGCTTCCAGACAGCTCATCTGATCAGTTGGATATCTATAGCGATCTAAAAGTCCTCCATCTACTCTCTCGATGACCGTCATCAGATCATGCCCCTGCCTACTGCGCCAAAGGTCGTGGGTTCGATTCCCACCCGGGACCAATATAAGATGAGCATAACTATTGGTTTTCGGATTCTGGGTGTTTGTATGTATTTTAGAGTATATAAAAGTATGTTTATCAATAGTTAGGCTACCCATTTACAAGCTTCGGCTTAGTTTGGGACTAAACAGCCGCGTGTGATTTTCTCCAAACATTATTATTATTATGTCCAACAGGGTAGGTACCTTTATCAATGCAGACTAGGGATTGCTACGGCGTAGCGCCCGTAGCAAAGCTCAGTTTTACAGCTCTATTTGCTACACCGCGCCGAGAAAAACACAAATCATGTTCCATTCCATTTCATATTCCAATCGAAAACAATCGCTAACTCCTCATCAACATGTAAAGTCGCCCGCACGTCAGTGGAAACACTTTGACCATGAGCTGGCCTACTCTACTAGGGAATTCCAATATTATTTGTTTTCGTAATATACATAGGTGGACGGATAATTAGAAACAGGGCAAGATTTTCATACAATCGAGGTCACTTTGAAGCCATGGTTCTCCGTGGAGGATTGATCGGGGCAGGATCTGATGACGGTAATTGAGAGAGTACATGGAGGACTTTCAGATCGCTATAGACATCCAACTGATCAGATGAACCGTTTAGTAGCAGCATCGTCGTGTAGAAAAAAACCTGCAAAATGGCATCAAATTGTATGAAAATCTTAAAGTTAAGGAATCATGACGATGCTGCTCCCAAACGGCTGATCTGATCAGTTGGACATCTATAGCCATCTAAAAGTCCTCCATCTACTCTCTCGATGACCGTCATCAGATCACGCCCCGATCAATCCTTCACGGAGATCCATGGCTTCAAAGTGACCTCGATTGTAAGAAAATCTTTCCTTGTTTCTAATTATCCGTCCACCTATTATATGTACCTAATTTATCTGCTACAATAATTATCATATGGCCAAACATATTCAACCATATTTTGGCGTGCAAACATTCATAGAGATAAATAACATAGCCTCCAATATTGGGTCTCCTAAAGAGCACATTTAAAATCAGCAATAACCAGCGCTGTCTAAAACAATCACGACAGTGACGGAGACATACCACGCTGGCATATTCCCGGCGATTCCGAGAACCCGCGGGGGTTGCCACCACCGCGCCGGCGGCGTGGGAGCGGGGGGTGCCCCCACCACGCTGCGTAGGCGTGTGTTGACAAACGGTGTTGCTGAGTCTATTTCTGGAGCTCGAGCCCCGCCTTACCCCCCCCCCCCCCTCCCCCCACGCCCGCCTGTAACCCCTCAGACCCCCCCCCCCCCCTTATACCTCCCCCTAAAGCGCCCTTGACCTTCGGTATCCAAACAACCGCAGTCACAACAAGAAGAGCTTAGCTGGTAATTTGTTTTTCCTGACTGTTTGTCGTCCCGCGAACGGGATTGGCCCGTGAGCCGATCGCGCCAGAGCCTAATGGAAGGCCTGTATATACGTGAAGCACCGTGCTAGGTAACAACCAATAATAGGCATCTGGTCGTCTGTATTCAGCATAAGAACGGTTTATTATCACACCACAGGCTTGTCAGAGAAGATAAACCGGACAAGTGCGAGTAGGACTCGCGCTTCCGTACAAACTTATTTTTTTTTAAATTTGCAAATCGTTAATAGTACTTATAATATTGGTTATACGCAAAATTAAGTTTGTTAGTAATAGAAACTTTTTCTTGTGATGTAACTACAAATTTACTGTTTTCGGATTTTTCCATCAACTACTTGTGCTATAAGACATTGTTTCTCGCCAAATTTCAAGATTCTAGGTCAACCGGAAGTATCCCATAGGTTTTGATTATCAAAATACTCAAAAATGCCATATCTTTTCACTGCGTTGACTTAGAAGTTTGTTTTTTTCACAGCTCTAAGGGATTGTAGACTAGAAACAGGGTCTTAACAGACAGACAGACGGACAACGAAGTGATCAGTGAAGTGTTTTTTTTGTTTTGAGGTACGGAACCCAAAAATATTCGCGAGGAAACTGAATTTATATCAAAGAAGAAATTTTAGAGCGAACCCAAAATACAAAACTATTTAAAGACAATGCGATAAGACATTATTTTATCTCCTAATTTGTTGATAAATTTGATAATGATTAATATTGTGTAATATAATCAACGACTTCCTCACAAACAAGCAGATGGGGATTTACAATCTCATTCTCTATCTATAGGAAAGTAAGTTAATCGGTTAGATAAATGCGTAATGATGTCACGATGTCAATAAAATTATTATTCCTACACACAAGGTCACTTTGAGCCCCTGGATCTCTGTCAGGGAATGACTTGGGTTAGATCTGATGGTGGCTGTCCTGGAGGAGGTCCAGAGTCCCGTACACAACTAACAGGTCAAGCAAGCCGTTTTCTATTCAGAACAAAAAAGGCTAAAAAATTTATAAAAATCCGCATACGCAACATTCTGACTAGTCTACGGCGAAAACGGCTTGCCTGATCAGGTAGGCGTGTACGGTTCTCTGGACCTCTACCATCCGTACTGTGGACAGCCACCATCAGATCTCACGCAACTCAATCCCAGGCGGAGATGTACTTAAGGGCTCAAAGTGACCTCGTTTGTATGAAAAAGACCCTAGCCCGATTTTATTGACAACGAGAGTCAAATGTTGGCAATATTGTTTCTTGCACTGGTACAATCGACCGCACGTCAGTGGCCACACTTTCACCTTAAGCTGGCATAGCCTTTTAGGGAGTTTCCATACTATGAGCGACCAGTTTATAGGTACTGGTTTTGTTTCTACTGCGGTATCGACCGTACAAGCCAAAATACACTTAACATGACAAACCTTTTCATACAGCGAGTGTACACACACGAATGGTCTAGTTTGGGTCATGTACCTGTGTGTCGTTTAGGTGGAAATATGGTCTCTTTCCAGGGAACGCAGATCGAAGGCACTAATGATGATGATCGAAGGCCTATTAATGTCCCCACTGCTGGGGCTCAGGCCTACCCTCTCAACGAGGGCGTTCGGGCTATAGTCCACCACGCTAGCCCAGTGCGGGTTGGCGGACTTCACATGCGCCCGGCGTAACCAGGTTTCCTCACGATGTTTTCCTTCACCGTTTGAGAGCAGTCAGCAAATGTACTTAAGTTTCGAGAAAAAAACCATTGGTACATGGCCCAGCCGGGGATCGAACTCCGGACCTTTCGATATGATAGGCCGCGTCTTATCCCCTACGCCACTGACGCTCTTCAGGTACCTATAGGTATGTAATTATAGGTACTTGATTTCCCTAAGGGGAATCGACCAATCGCGTGCCTCCGTATCTAGATGTGATTCGTGGAAAGGAGCGACCTTAGAAACACTGCGAAATGGTTCTTTGTTCAATTATTAGAAATAAAATGTTTTTTTTTTGGCTTTACCATGACCTCAATCCCACCTCAAGGCAAGTAAGAGTGACGCCAACATTTTAAAAAATTAACTTTTCAGTTTTCACACGACCCGCACCGTTGTCGGCATATAATTTTTATGTTAGTTTTTTAAAGTTGTCCACAAAAAATTGTTCAGTTCTAACGGAGCCGGAAACAACGGTGTCTATTCTGCATCATCTCACTCTCATGACCTATCATTAATGATTTGTACTAGAAAGAACGGATTTCAACCCCGCTCCATATACCTATCAAGTATCCACTCCTCTACACCTGATTGACGCTATGATTGCTTACCATTATATAATGTACCTACCCTTAACAGAAGTAATTTACATGCGGACGGATGGCCCCAAGGCCAGTGGACTAGGGTTCTGTCTAGGGACATAACGATATGTTACGATACCGATACGATACGAACGACGAATGCATCGTACGTAATTCGTAGTAGGACCACAAATAAAAATTCATTACGTTCTATCGATGATTGCGGAAAGAAATGTACCCAGTGTATTATGTACAGTGTAGTACAGTCTACCGCACTTCAGTGGAAACACTTTGACCTTGGGCTGGCCTAGCCTATTAGGGAGTTTCAATACTATGAGAGACCAGTTTATACTGGTTTTGTCATCACTGACATGAGGTCGACCGTACGTAATTCGTAGTAGGACCACAAATAAGAATTCATTACGTTCTATTGATGATTGCGGAAAGAAATGTACGCAGTGTACTTACTTGCAACAAAATATTTTTGATTTTGAAGACTATATTCCGACACCTATGCTTGGCAAGGTCAAGGGCAAGGTCAAGGCCGAGTTTTATTTTTTGCCGCTCTATAAAGGACTTCCAACGCGTGAGTGACTGGCGAGGTGCAGACAGCCGGCTATTGATGGAATATTCGGACAAATTCGGAAACACGAACATTGCCGAGGCGCACAACCCTAAACGTAGTACTGTAGTACGTAATAATGAATAATAATATTTCTCCGTTCACGATTATCGTACAAAATAAAGAATATCGTATAAAAAATAAGAAATATCGTATCGTTATAATTTCATCCCTAGTTCCATCCATCATAGCTCTTTCTAGGGTTGCGAGGTACAACCCTATTTCCGCTACACCATTTACTAAGAGTGAGTTGTCTACATCATAATCCGTAACATCATCATCAGGTCTTCAACTTACATTGCTGGACATAGGCCTTCCCCAGAGAACGCCACCACACCCACTCCTCCGCATCCATCTTTCACGGAGAACCATGGCTTCAAAGTGACCTCGATTGTATGAAAATCTCGACTTCTTTATAATTATCCGTCCACCTATTAGGCGTGCTATAGACGATCATGCCAGCGTCATTCATTCCATCAGTCATGACTGATGGTTGGGATCAAAGTATGGAGATTCTCATCAGTCAGTCCGTCAGTCACCGCCTTGACTGTGGTAAAACTGACAGCAAAACCTAGCGTGTACGCATGTGAGGTGTATCACGTTGTGTTGTTTGTTAAATAAATAAATGTTCGAAGGCTTCACTAAACAGAATTTATGTACGTTATTTATTGCGCCGTGATTTACTGCGGTTGGCAGCCCTAAGCTAGGGGCGTGGAGCGGCGACGGGGCGGAGGGGCGCAGGGCTGTCGCTATTTATATAAAATCGATAGCGGCCCGGCCGTGGCCTTGAGCGCATCGATCGCACAGCTGGGCGTGGGGCCGAGCCCCCGGCGGCGGCCTACCGGGAGGCGTCCTCCCGCTCCAGAACTAGGTACCTGCTAGAAACATCCTCGCGCCCGGGGACATTCCGTTCGGCGTTGTTGACGCTACGTTTAGTTTAGACGATTTCTAACAATACAAATTTAAGTAGGTGGGTAACTTCACCACCTACTTAAATTTGTATTGTAATATAATAATCTATACTACTTATAAAATCGTAACGGGAGTAAATCTGTACATTGAAGGGATTTTAAAAAAAACTTTTGGAATACATACGTTATTTAGGCTTAACTGACCCCAAAACACTTTTCAAAAAATTTCTTGTCTGTCTGGTCTGTTTGAACCCGCATCACGCTAAAACTACTGGTCCGATTTGGGTTTTTTTTGGTTGAAAGCATGTGGTCTGACTTAAAATCAAGTGCACATGGATTTTTCAAATTTCAACCCTAAAGGGATGAAAAGTTTAGTTCTTAAAGAATAATATAAAATTTAACATTTAAAACCAAAGATTCTCATACACTCTGCGTTACCCTAATCTGATTGAATCAAATATCTATCTCTAATGCAAGACAAAAAGTGGGTAGTTGAAAAATATTCTGTTATTTGCATTAATCACAGCTCTGTGCAACAACAGCGCTCTGAAACGCACGCACACATGCGCAGTGTTCACCTACACTAGCACACAGAGATAATCCCGCGGAAGTAGAACTTGGCCATAGCTTGCGACGTGCTTAACTCTGCGTGCTAGTGTAGGTGAACACTGCGCATGTGTGCGTGCGTTTCAGAGCGGTTGTTCTAAGTTTCCGCACTCTCGTTCACTGTGAGTGTAATCAGGTCGAAATATCACAAAGGGAAAACATTATTATTTCAGTATGTATGTACCTAAACGTTTTATTGTACTAAAATATACTAAAATTATAAGGGCAGCGTCGGATTCCAAAAAAGTGAAATTTTTCAAAGTTTTTTTCATTGCGCCCCCTTTTGTCCACACTGACTAGACCTTTGACTTACTGAATGATAGTAAAGCACAGGAGAGAAACTACTGTAAGCTGTTCAGTGTAAGACGGGTGTATTAATTATTTATTATATTTATTATCAAATATCTTAATTTGTTAATTAAACACCTTGGTAACTTATATAATACTTACTGGACTGTGATGATGAATGGGCAGGATCATCGGCCATTTTAAATTTAGGCTGTCGATCTGAAAACAAAGAAAGCTTAAAGGGTTACTGCTGTTTTTTTAGTCACAGAAAAGAATAAACAGTAGAATACCTTCCGACTAATTTATGTTTGTGACTAGAAAATATTTCAACATTTATTTAACTTTATATTATTTACTTTTATATAGAACTTCATTACAAAAGAAAGAATAATACCAGAACTTGTCTTGCTGACATGACTATACAATGACATCAAAATTACCAATTGACTGTGTGAATTAAAGAAAAAACCAATTCATAAGTAGTTCAACTGATTTTAAAATTTAAAAAGTTTAATGTAACTATCCAAATTAGTAGCACTGGAAAAGGAAGCCAAGTTGAATCTTAACTTTATTCACAGAAACCGTAGAATCAAGTTTTATACCTTGATATCGAAGCTTACCAAAAAGTCAGCAGTAACACCTAGGAATCAGTGGTAGATAGAAATTGACATATATAGTGTACCCAGTGTACTCATATGGAATAACATATTTTGACTTTGACCATTGAAGGTACAATCTCAACCCCAAACTATTTTTAAAACATTACCAGACTGCACATTGCATACAATTCGCTGCAGTAACTTTTGAAATTGACTACCTAGGGAAATTACCTTTTACTACCCCCATTTTACCACTTACTTGAAGTAAGTGTAATTTAAATAAGGCTCAAATAATACCATCTAGCTCTTCAAACAGTTCTAGTTTCAATAGAGGTTGCTGGAGTGATATTATTTTGTAGGTAAACAAGATATTTTAAAACATCATTTTCGGACTTTATCGTAAAATGCGGGGTCTCAGATTTCACATGAAGATTCGCAAAGGCAGGCAGACATTAACTACTTAGAAATAAATGAAGAAAAATATTATATACAAACCAGAATTATCTCCAAGACCTTAGAAAAGTAGTCACATACACAAATAACACTAACCTATATATTAAGACTAATTAGTAAACTTAATTGCAGCAGACACATCACAATGAACATTAGAGGAATGATTTTTACACATTACTTTAATTAATTTCTTCAAAACAAGCTAAATTTGTTGTTTTGGCGAATTTGGTACACAAGAACGACTCGTCTGTTTTCTTTTATTGAGAATTGAAATTGTTAATTTCTGTATTTTTTCTAATTGGCTAATAAGAATCCAATAAGAATTAATGTCGTCTCTAACCAATAGGAAACACTTGGATCAAAATATTGCAATGAGAACAAACGTGTTGGGGAACCGAGAGTAATAACCGGTGCTGTCAACTATATTACCGGTTTTGTGTTTATAGCCTAAGGTGCGTATTAGAGGATATATCAGTGATTAATGCGTGAAATAGTGCCACTGCCAGTACAAATAGGACGTAGGTATTCTAAATAATTTGTAGTTGAATGTCGCTATGAATGCGAGCGTTTGAAGTGAACGCACCGGTGCGGTGGTGCGCATATTCAGCTGTTCACAAATAATTTACATGCGTGTGCTCCTGTGATGTCATTGTGTTCGTTAATGTGTCTTTGAACGCGAGCGTGTGAACCCACCATTACAGGTTAAGCCGAGTGAAACTTTAGTAGATAATTTTGCAGGTTTGATTTTTTACACTCCAATGGATCCGAATATTGCGGATGAGTCATTTTGACACACGTACGTCACTCACTCCACAGATTAGAGAGATATATGCGTCACTCCCTTTTCAATCTAGTCAGTCAGTTCAGTACAGAATTGTTTTTGTTTGTTGGGAATTGAATTGCACAAGTATTTCTTTCGTTTCCGTTCCGGAAAGAATTAGAGATCTTAACAATCTATACCGACTGATTGTGACTTTATTTGAAAATCAACCAATTATGTTTTCATCTATATTCGGCAAACGCAGATCGTCCCCGGTGGAGGACGAGACTCCGCCAATCCCAGGCCCTAAGTCGGACGAGGGCTTCGAGATCGTCGACCCAACATCGCCCAGAGGAGGACTATATCCTAGTGTGTGTGAGCCTACATGAGGAACAGACTATCTCTAAAGCACTACGGGTGTTCGGAATGTGTCGTTCCTCGTACGGAAAAACCTGGGGTCTCAAACCACAGGTAATCAAATGGATATACACCATGATGGTGGTACCCATACTTACGTATGGAAGCATCGTCTGGTGGACTCGAACAAAACTGGCAACATGCAAAGTGGCACTATCGAAAGTGCAACGCTATGCATGTTTGGCCATAACAGGGGCTTTTAAAACCACGCCCACAGCTGCAATGGAGAAGCTGCTCAACCTCAAGCCACTGCACATCAGCATACAGGTTGAAGCCATGAAGGCACTCCACAGGCTATCAACCAGTGGTCTAAAGGGCAACGCCCATACGACCACTGGACATGCTAAGATGGAGATATCGAAATATCTCGATGGGATCATGAGCATGAACTGTGACAAAACACAGCCAGTGTTCGTCTTCCATAAAAGGTATAAAATATATGTCCCTACCAGGGACGAATGGAAGGAAGGACTGCGACCTCCTGAAAAGGACAGTCTAATATGGTATACAGACGGATCCAAGATGGTGATGGGAACGGGAGCCGGGGTGTACAACAAAGACTGTAGCATAAGTCAAAGTATGGGACTAAATGCAACAGTCTTCCAGGCGGAGACATACGCAATAATTGCGTGCGCACGGGATATTATGGATAGAAATATCAAGGATAAAACTATCTATATACTCAGTGACAGCCAGGCAGCGCTCAAAGCCCTGAAGTCCTGTCGAGTGGACTCCAAACTAGTCTTAAATTGTGTGCAAGCACTAAATAAGCTGGGGGGTACAAACACAGTGCGACTGGTATGGGTACCGGGGCACGAAGGCATTCGAGGAAACGAGAACGCAGACGAACTGGCCAGAAAAGGGTCAGAACGGGCCCTGATCGGACCAGAACCATTTGTGGGACTCTCCTCGAGCACCATTAAGATGGCCTTAAAGGCTTATGCCGACGAACAACACCTAGCGGAGTGGAGGGCTCTTCCGGAGCTGGCGCACGCTAAAGAGTTCATTGGCACGACTGACACAGGCTGCAAAATCAACATCCTAAGATATGACAAGAAAACCGTACGCCTTATTGTAGAAGTTTTCGCTGGTCACTTCGGTGTAAGGGACCTCCTGCATAAGATGGGACTATCGGAGACTTGCATATGCAGAGCCTGTGGAGAGGACAGAGAGACGATGAAACATCTACTGTGTAAATGCGACGCACTAGCCGCAAGTCGAATGAGTGTCCTGGGTGTGGCTTATCCCGAACCCGAGGACTACAGGCTCTTACCCCTTAGCTGTACAATAGCATTTGTGCAGCGAACACTGGGGGAGGAGAACAACAGGTAAACACAGGGGCTGACACAATAGATCCCATAGGGTCGCAGTGTCGCCGGGTGTGCCCGGCCCCCTTAAACAAGATAAGATAAGATAAGATCCAAATTAGTAGAACTGGAAAAGGAAGCCAAGTTGAATCTTAACTTTGATTACGGAAACCGCAGAATCAAATTTTCTACCTTGATATTGAAGCTTACCAAAAAGCCAGCAGTAACACCTATGAAGCAGTGGTAGATAGAAATTGACATATATAGTGTACCCAGTGTACTCATATGGAATAACATATTTTGACTTTGACCATTGAAGGTACAATCTCAACCCCAAACTATTTTTAAAACATTACCAGACTGCACATTGCATACAATTCGCTGCAGTAACTTTTGAAATTGACTACCTAGGGAAATTACCTTTTACTACCCCCATTTTACCACTTACTTGAAGTAAGTGTAATTTAAATAAGGCTCAAATAATACCATCTAGCTCTTCAAACAGTTCTAGTTTCAATAGAGGTTGCAGGAGTTATATTATTTTGTAGGTAAACAAGATATTTTAAAACATCATTTTCGGACTTTATCGTAAAATGCGGGGTCTCAGATTTCACATGAAGATTCGCAAAGGCAGGCAGACATTAACTACTTAGAAATAAATGAAGAAAAATATTATATACAAACCAGAATTATCTCCAAGACCTTAGAAAGGTGGTCACATACACAAATAACACTAACCTATATATTAAGACTAATTAGTAAACTTAATTGCAGCAGACACATCACAATGAACATTAGAGGAATGATTTTTACACATTACTTTAATTAATTTCTTCAAAACAAGCTAAATTTGTTGTTTTGGCGAATTAGGTACACAAGAACGACTCGTCTGTTTTCTTTTATTGAGAATTGAAATTGTTAATTTCTGTATTTTTTCTAATTGGCTAATAAGAATCCAATAAGAATTAATGTCGTCTCTAACCAATAGGAAACACTTGGATCAAAATATTGCAATGAGAACAAACGTGTTGGGGAACCGAGAGTAATAACCGGTGTTGTCAACTATATTACCGGTTTTGTGTTTATAGCCTAAGGTGCGTATTAGAGGATATATCAGTGATTAGTGCGTGAAATAGTGCCACTGCCAGTACAAATAGGACGTAGGTATTCTAAATAATTTGTAGTTGAATGTCGCTATGAATGCGAGCGTTTGAAGTGAACGCACCGGTGCGGTGGTGCGCATATTCAGCTGTTCACAAATAATTTACATGCGTGTGCTCCTGTGATGTCATTGTGTTCGTTAATGTGTCTTTGAACGCGAGCGTGTGAACCCACCATTACAGGTTAAGCCGAGTGAAACTTTAGTAGATAATTTTGCAGGTTTGATTTTTTACACTCCAATGGATCCGAATATTGCGGATGAGTCATTTTGACACACGTACGTCACTCACTCCACAGATTAGAGAGATATATGCGTCACTCCCTTTTCAATCTAGTCAGTCAGTTCAGTACAGAATTGTTTTTGTTTGTTGGGAATTGAATTGCACAAGTATTTCTTTCGTTTCCGTTCCGGAAAGAATTAGAGATCTTAACAATCTATACCGACTGATTGTGACTTTATTTGAAAATCAACCAATTATGTTTTCATCTATATTCGGCAAACGCAGATCGTCCCCGGTGGAGGACGAGACTCCGCCAATCCCAGGCCCTAAGTCGGACGAGGGCTTCGAGATCGTCGACCCAACATCGCCCAGAGGAGGACTATATCCTAGTGTGAGTGGCGCCGGTGGCCCAGGGGTGCCCTTCCCGCAGCGACCAGCACCTCCGACCCCAAGCTTCAAAAGCAACGTAGACCAATCTTTCCATTACCTGCAAGGTGTGCCCTTCCAGCTGTCCCGAGAGCTGAAGCTGGCAGCTAACAAAGACTCTGTGGCCGCAGAAATTGGGGATATGTTAGCGTTTTTAACAAGCAAAGTCAATATGAGTGGATATGTTTACGATTTTTCAGTTGAGAAAAGTGTATTGAAGGAGTGTTAGTGTTTTAGAAAGACGCTTCAGCTTATTGTAAGGAAATCATCATCATCAACAGCCTATTAATGTCCCCACTGCTGGGGCTCAGGCCTACCCTCTCCACGAGGGCGTTCGGGCTATAGTCCACCACGCTAGCCCAGTGCGGGTTGGTGGACAGTAAGATTGTAAGGAAATGGTTAGCTATTATTGTGATTTTATTGTATGTACAACTTAAGCAAAGTTGTAGAGATGTTGGCAATGAAAAAGTCATCAAGTTAATGGACAAATTTTGTATATTTTGAAATGTGAAACAGATAAAATGACAATTATGTTAAAATTGGTTCAAGCAGGAAGTCCCTTTTATAGTTCTCGCGTTATTTGATATTTCTGTTCACAGAGTTCTGTTGTATTATATTGTTGACATGGTGTAACAACAACACAGTTCCTGCTTCATGTTTCTGTTGTATTATAATGTTGACATGGTGTAACAATAACAAAGTAGCCACAAACTTCTTGAATAATGATCTTGACTGCGCAGAATTATAGGTCACTTTGGCGGCGAGGTGTGGGGCGCGACTGAATCGAGTGCACTATTGATAGATCAGACCGAATCAAGCACGCTATTGCTCAGTCGACTACATGCGCGAACTTTCCCCAACTTCGTCACTCAATGTTCAAGAAGTTTGCCAGCTACATATCCCATATAAGAATAAGGCATGGAGTACACTGTGTGTGATGTTCCTCTGTAACCTTCAGACATACAAAACAAATTGCAGGGTTTGTGAGTTGTAGCAGTCTCATGCCTGGATATATTCTACCTAGCTACAGTAACTATATAAAATAAGTTCTTGTGTCATATTTTATAAAACAATATATTATGTACATACATACCTTATTGTAAATAAAAATTGTATTTAAATATATGGAATGAATTTTATTAACCTATTTTCATAATGGTTGGTGTAATAGTTACATACAAATAAACTTAAATGGTAGAATGATGAGAACTAGTGTAGTTCTAGTTTTTAAAAGTGTCTCAGAGGTAAACCACAGAACAGATAATCAGTAGTATACCTAGCCAATATCCTTCCACATAAAAAAATCTTCACTAAATCAGTGATTGTATTTCCTACCTACATTGAACAATTTATCATTAGCCAAATCATAATGTAGTCAACCACAAAATCAGCTATACAAACCCAAGGATTTGCTATATTTAAGGTTACATTAAACTATTATACAGATTTACGTCTTAACTCTTAAAGTAATGTGATATTCCATTTTATTTCAAAATATACATGTAATATTCAAAACTGTACAATCCAACCAACAACACATAATTATTTTTTTTCTGTTAAAAACGTATCTTTTCGGCATTGACAATCCAATTTTTACGAAAAAAAAATTCACAACTCAGAATAATACCTTTCAGTTTAAATAATTTAATCCTGACCTAAATGCAGATTCCGCTCATATCACATGACTACTCTCGAAATTGTGCATTCATTAATATAAAGTAAAAATATTATTTTTGCTAAATATAAATTCGGCCACATAGACACATTATAAAAGATAACTCAAACCTATATCATAGCTGCCAGAACACAAATGAATGCAGCTATGATGATAAACGGCAGCCACGTCTTAAGGAATGCCCCAAAACTGAAACAAAAAATTGCATATCGTCATCGAAGATCATATCTATACGCCATTATGACACGTTGACATTTTCTTACCATTGGATAGTCAATCAAAAAATCGAGGATTCAATTTCAAATTTAATGCTTTTTCCAATAAAGAAACAACAAACCAGACCGCAACAACTATTTTTTGTTGTCAAATGTGGTACCCAGAAAGTCACTACCAGAGCTCTGCCACCAATATTAATAGGTATAAACATTATCCATTTTATTAGTTGTAAATGAAAATTTAACAACAAACTGTATTTACCTGACATATTTAGAGAATAGCATCATGTAGAGGGCCAGTTTGACCATATTCCAGTTCTTGCAGCCATTATAATTCATTATGTTTAGAGCCGTCGCCACATGAGAATGGCAGTTGTCGTAGAATATTATATGCTGAAACAAATGTTTACTTCTTTATAGATGTTTGTTTTGTTAACTCAGGTTATTAACTTATTACATAACTAATAACTAGGCGGCGATCACACTAGATCAGCAATGGTCGCAGTGATACAAGGCTAGATATGCCTTGAAAGAGGTCACCACAAATAATAATATCTAGCAACTAATTATTGTAGAAAATTTGAAACATTGGCTACTACTATATTAAGTTAGGTGCATGTATAAAGGTAAAAATTAGTTTGTGACGATGCCATATTCATCTCAAATATGCAGTGATGTAGTGAAGACCATAACATACCATTCTTTTCTTATAAATCTCTGAAGCCTCGGCGACCGCCGCGTCCCAGCCTGACTGGCCGTTATTTATCTTATGTGGGGACAGCTGCCAGTATTTTGTGGGATTCCCGAACGCCATTAGGTCTTCTGACACAAAATAAGGTCCTGCAAAGTCCCGGATCACTCCACTTGATGTACAAATACCCATATGTCCCAGAAAAGGAAATATCCATCTAGAAATATTTAACAAAATTGTTGTCATATACAAAGAAACGAAGAACTATACTGAAATATTTACAAAACATCTTACGTTAAACATGGAATAGGCGTCCAAACTATGCAGAACGGATATCTGCATCTATCGTGGTCGATTGGATCCATCAGCACGGCTTGTTCACGATCTGATAACTCTGCAGGACTCCCGGGGCTTTGGTCACCATTCATATTTGCCGTAATCAGTTTGTTATTATGCCAATTAGAGTCCAAGCAACATATAAATCCAATCCAATAGATAGCTACAAAGTAAAATCAAAGCATCGTTCGTGCGTTTGCGTTTGTGTTATTTTAGGTTGTCATTTTGCGTCCGTCAGTCACACAAACTTTAAATTATGCTAACGCAACTGAAAAGCCTGGAATCCAAAACTAGAACCCAAAAAAAAAACGAATTGCATTCGGATACACGTATGAATTGACAATATTCACCCAAGTTCGAAAATCGAATGTTACCGATTTGGCGCATCACTGTTTACCACAGATACGTGGCCATTCAAATTTGGCCAAAATGTCTCGTAGCCACGCCAAACATCCAAAAAAAAAGGTAAAGAAAATGGTGGAAGGTGGATTGATTGACAGCTTGGCGGATTGTTTTGGCGCAATGTTATTGTGAAATTATATGTTGTGGATTTATGAACAGATTCTGAACAGAGTAAATCGCCAAAATGCCGGCGTTTCTCAAATTTATAGATATGGAAAATTTCAAGTCCTACCGGGGTCACCATCGGATAGGACCTCTGAAGTCTTTCACTGCTGTTGTTGGGCCCAATGGTTCAGGTAAGACCTAAATGGTTTTTATAGCTCATATACTTACATTTTGATAGTGTTGATATATTAGAATAAAACTCACAAAAGCTACCGCCATACAGCAGCGGCCTGCCGCAGGCCTACGCCCCGTCTGTGTCAGTGTGCAAAGGGGGCAAATTTTAACTTTTATTCACGGCTTTTGGTGTCTTTCTTCAACGTCCCCTTTTGTCACCCCAGCCCAGACACAGCCCTTGTATATAACATTATTAGTATAGTAGAATCTTTATAAGATATTGAGTTAAAACGATTCGGAGACTGGTGTTGTGTCTATACCAGTTGTAATTTTTTTTATAACCTTGCAGGTAAATCCAACTTCATGGACGCAGTAAGCTTTGTGATGGGAGAGAAGACTTCTCTGCTGCGTGTGAAGAGGCTGAGCGACCTGATCCACGGCGCCTCTATCAACAAGCCCGTCTCTAGAAAGTAAACATGTCCCAAATCCCATCCCAAATTATATTTCTCTGTGTTACAAAAATTAGACAAAATACTAATCAAGTATTAGTACCACAAATCCAATTACAGACCACAAAACTCCTCATTTCATTGCATAAAATCATGATTTTTTGTTGCAGTGCCTCTGTAACCGCAACATTTGTGCTGGAAGATATGACAGAGAAGCAGTTCCAGAGGTCTGTCATCGGGCAGTCTTCAGACCACAAGATTGATGGCCACGTAAGCTGAACTATTTAAAAATGAGAAGGGTATAAATTTTTACCAAAAATTAAAGCAACAAAAAATTTATGAATCTTGCACACCAACAGCCTAGGTACCTAATTTATTTTCATTTTCCACCTTTAGAGGTGAAATATTTTTTCGAATTGAAATGGGACCAGTCTGGGTGGCAGTGTTACCTCTATGTTATCTCCGCAGTCGGTGTCCGTGAGCAACTACCTGTCGGAGCTGGAGAAGCTGGGCATCAACGTGAAGGCGAAGAACTTCCTCGTGTTCCAGGGCGCCGTGGAGAGCATCGCCATGAAAAACCCCAAGGAGCGCACGGCACTCTTCGAAGAGATCAGCGGGTGAGTCCGTCGTACATTGAGGCAGTGTAGTTCAGTAGTGCAGACTCTTTCGGTTTAAGTGGCGGTGGGCTGGCACATTGCTCATAGAACTGGCATCCGTTGGGGCAGAAAGGTTCTCGAGTGGCGACCACGTATCGGAAGACGCAGCGTAGGCCTCCCACAAGGTGGACTGACGATCTGGTAAAGGTCGCGGGACCCAGCTGGATGAGGTTAGCGCCTGACATGTCGTGGAGATCCCTGGGGGAGGCCTTGTGTCTTTTTTCAAAAGAGCCCCATAATAATTATGAAGGAGAATGAGAGTCCTGGGTACAGCTTACCCTAAACCCGAGGAATGCAGGCTTATTTCTACTCCCATACAATCATCATCATCATCATATCAGCCTGTAGACGTCCACTGCTGGACAAAGGCCTCCCCCAAGGATCCCCACGACGACCGGTCCCGCGCCAACCCCATCCAGCCGGGCCCCGCGACCCTCACGCTGCGCTGCGTCTTCCGATACGTGGTCGCCACTCGAGAACCTTTCTGCCCCAACGGCCGTCAGTTCTAATAATAATGTGATATTGTGCGTAGGTCTGGCGTGCTGAAGGAGCAGTACGAGTCGTGCCGCGCGGAGGTGAACCGCGCCGACGAGGAGGCGCAGTTCTCGTACCAGAAGAAGAAGGGCGTCGCCGCCGAGCGGAAGGAGGCCAAGTTCGAGAAGGAGGAAGCAGAGAAGTACACGCGCCTCAAGGAAGAGCTGGTCAGATCATCAACAGCCCATTAATATGTCTACCCTCTCAAAGAGGGCGTGTTAACGACAGAACAGAACTATCGCGAAAGATCGACGGACGGAATTTTCTGGAAACTACATTTTGTTTGTCAATGTATACAATGTCATTTTCTAGTAGAAAGTTCTGGAAAATTCCGGCAGAAAGCGCTGATAAGGATAGCTTAAGTACGTAAGACAGGGATAGAAACATAATCTTTGTTTGTTTATCTCGAACTATCCGATGAATATGTTTCTGGAACAAGTTGCCCTATATAAGCCGCGGTCGGACGGCGAATAAAACAGTTCTCACCGAAAAGTCAAGGAGTTATCATTTCAAATAAGTAAACCTACGACTCAGAAGTACTCAGAACTACCCCGTTGCAAAGAACCCTGCGACCCAAACACTACAATTTTGGTCCTTCGAGCCGGATCGTGGGGATCAGGAAGATCTGAAGAAAATCAAGAATGTCGTCAGTTTCAACGCGTGCCAGAACTCGGCGGGATCAAGAGGCGATGCAGAGGCTCCAGAATATAAGTGCGGATGGGGAGAGCCTACGACGGTGGAGTGTTACGTCTGAAATCGTCACAGATTCAGGTGTACCGTCGACCGGCCACCAACCGGGATTACCTTCAGCATCGAACCAACAGAGTATCGCCAGCGGTGTGGTACCTGTTATCCCACAAAGCGGAGGAAGGCTACATGACTACTCCATACCGAACATCGAGAACGCTAGTGCGACTCCAAGTACCATACGAGGGAACCCCCGGCCAGCACCTTCAGCAAGTGTTATCTCGGGCCGCTCCAGTCACGCACAGAGAGAAGCTGCGCGACGCCGTATAGAATATGAAGCGGAGCTCGAAATGTTTGAAGCACAGCGCCGGCTAGCTGCGAAGAAAGCGGAAATGCGAATGGCTGAGCTGAAAGCTGAAGAGGAAGCCGACGAGTTACGGAGGGAGGAGGAGCAACAGATGGATGATCGCGTAGAACGGGTCGAAACATGGGTGGATAAATCTCCATTTGTTATTGATGGGCAGACCCCCCACCGACCAGAGGCCAGATTCAAGGCCACATCAGGACCCCCACTACAGGATACATCGACAGGGGGCCAACGAGATACATCAAGGACACGCCACGCGTCAGGGAAGGCTATCGAAGAGCTAGCTGCAGCTCTTCAGAATATGACGAAGCCTCCGAGACCCACGCCACGCGCGTTCTATGAGCTACCAACGTTCAACGGAGATCCAGCTGACTGGCTCTTCTTTAAGAGGAGATATGAAGATTCCACAGTCCGATATGAGTACCAGCAGTCAGAAAATCTGTCCCGGCTACAGATGGCCATACAAGGCAAGGCCAAGCAGCTGGTCGAGAACCTTCTACGCACCAGTTCGGATCCTGACGAGATTATGAAAGCCCTGGAACGAACTTATGGGAGTCCGACCATGCTACTACAGTGTGCTCTGCGCAAAATCCGCAGCTTACCACGGATCACGGACAACGACAGTGACGGACTACGAACCTTCAGCTCTGCAGTACGCTCCTGTGTGTCAACACTGAGGAACATTAAAGCTGATGGCTACTTGAATAACCCACAATTGGTACGTGAGCTATTGGATAAATTATCGCCATCACAGCGCACCGAATACAGCAAGTTTGCACGCCAACATTCGATAAAAGGGGGAATCGATTTGCGTGTATCGCCCACCCTGACAGTTCTGGTGGAATTCCTGGATGAATTAGCGGACACAGCGTCCTTCGTGATACCTGCAGATGTTCTTGGAACCCAACCAAATCCGTCGCAAACTAAGCCGCAGTTGAACAAACAGTCGGTCGCGCAACCTACGAAGGTGATACATAAAGTGCTCGAAATGAGTGAACAAGCTCCGGAACCTGCTGAAGCCAAATGTGAGTTATGTCATGGAGAACACAAGCTGCCACAGTGTACTGACTTCTTAAAGATGGACAATGATCAACGTTGGGAATATGTAAAAGACAAACAGTTATGTTATAAGTGTATAGCAAAGAAACACAATCGCTACATGTGCCGTGCCAAGAAGTGTGCCAAATGCAACTACGGTCATCACACGCTGCTGCACAAGGTCAAGCCGACTGAGAAAGAAAGTGAGTCACCGCAAGTGGAAAAGGTGACTAATATCGGTGATCAGCGTGTGAAAGCCTTGTTGAAAGTGGTACCCGTAACTGTGAAAGACGGGAATACCGAGCATTGTACATACGCACTTCTGGATGATGGGGCTACGGTGTCACTTATAGACAATTCAGTGTCCAAGAATATGAATGGACCTAAGTCTTCGCTTCACATTATCGGTGCTGGTGGACATTCAATAGTGGACATGGACTCAAGAAATGTGAAAGTAACGCTGCGTGGGCCAAACAACTTGTTGTTTGGCCCACGTGGCCCAAGTGTCATACGGTGACCATGCGCACTATCAATGACATTAAGTTACCTTCACAAACTATACCAGCAGAAGCCATAAAGCAGTACAAGCATCTGCGCAACCTAAGCTGTGTTGACATGAACGACGCGAAGCCGCTGCTCCTAATTGGACAAGATAACTGGGAGCTGATCATAGGTGGCGACGTCAGGAAAGGCAAGTCAGGTCAGCCGGTCGCATCGCTTACTCAGTTGGGATGGGTGGTTCACGGACCTATCAGCAACAAGGAGAGGGACAAAGAATCCGTCAATCACGTCACAGACTTAAACGACTTGGTGAAGAAACAGTTCGAGTTGGACTCATTAGGAATCATCGAACAGAAGAGAGTGAATTATGAAGACTCCAGAGCCACTGCGATTCGACACAGTTGACTGACAGGGGGTGGGAAGTTGGCCTGCTATGGAAAAAGGACGACATCGAGCTACCAGACAACTACAATGACGCAAGGAACAGGCTACGTGGTACTGAAAGAAAGATGGACCGCGACCTGATATATGCCGAAGCCTACTGCGCTCAAGTAGACAAATTGATAGACAAAGGGTATGCTAGTAAAGTCGATGGACCAATCAACTCATCTCCTATCTGGTACCTCCCTCACTTCGGTGTTACCAACGTGAACAAGCCAGGGAAATTAACGATGGTGTTCGACGCTGCCGCCACCTGCAAGGGTACCTCTTTGAACGACAACCTATTAAGTGGACCCGACCTATTGAATTCACTGCTGGGCGTACTATTCAAGTATCGATCAAAGCCAGTAGCCATGACAGCAGACATAGAAGACATGTTCCTGCGTGTGAAAATAGCAGACAAAGACCAAGCACCACAGCTTTTCTTGTGGCGACGTACAGATAGAGTTCGTGATCCAGACATATACCTCAAGGACTCTATGATCTTTGGGGCAACCTCCTCACCGACATCTGCTATCTACGTGTTGAACAGAAACGCCTACATGTTCAGAGATCGATATCCAGCAGCGGTCGAAGCAATTCAACAGCGGCACTACATGGACGACTACATCGACAGTGTTGAAGACGTGGACACTGCTCTGAGTCTCATATCCCAAGTTACAGAGATACATCGACACGGCAACTTCCACATCAGGGGGTGGACATCGAACAATGCTGAGTTACGAGAGAAGATATCCGGCGTTGTCCCTGAGAGTGTTAGCCTGTCCAAACTTGGAGGTGAATCAGAGAGGACTCTAGGCCTATTATGGTCCACCAAAAATGACACATTGTCCTTCGACCTGTCCTTCAAGAAGCTACGGAAAGAAATAGCAGAAGGAAGCGAAGTACCGACAAAGAGAGAATTCCTTCGCTTCATTATGAGCCTCTTCGATCCCTTAGGGCTCGTCTCTCCACTCACGATAAGTTCTCGGATCCTCATGCAAAATGTATGGAAATCAGGCATTCAATGGGACGAAAAGCTCGACGAAAGCTGCTTTCGTGACTGGATGAAGTGGTTAAAAACCTTATGGACTGACTCCAAGACGGTGCTTCATTGGATAAGGCCAAATCCCAGAGACTACAAGCCTTACGTTGCACACAGACTAGCAGAGATAGACATGAAGTCTAATGTGAACGACTGGCGCTGGGTTCCTACGAATGAAAATCCTGCTGATGAAGCTACCAGAGTGGGATGGTCAATTGAGAAGAGCATTTGGTTTTCGGGACCGGATTCCTTCACAAGCATCCAGAAGAGTGGCCCAGTGAAGAAAACAATGAAGCCACTACCGATGTCACCAGTGAACTCCGTACAGCTCAAGTACACATCGAGACAGCCCCGAAACCTTTGATGGATATGACGCGCTTCTCACCTGGGATACGAGCAGTACGTGCCACTGCACGCGTGCTTGCAACGAACGTTCAACATATGAATACTATACATGGGACGCTCCGAAGACCTGCAAAGAAGATAGCTGTTCTGCCTACCAGGAAGAATGATTCAGGCTGGCGCCTTCATCAAGGGGGTGGAATGTTAACGACAGAACAGAACTATCGCGAAAGATCGACGGACGGAATTTTCTGGAAACTACATTTTGTTTGTCAATGTATACAATGTCATTTTCTAGTAGAAAGTTCTGGAAAATTCCGGCAGAAAGCGCCGCACGTTAGATAAGGATAGCTTAAGTACGTAAGAAAGGGATAGAAACATAATCTTTGTTTGTTTATCTCGAACTATCCGATGAATATGTTTCTGGAACAAGTTGCCCTATATAAGCCGCGGTCGGACGGCGAATAAAACAGTTCTCACCGAAAAGTCAAGGAGTTATCATTTCAAATAAGTAAACCTACGACTCAGAAGTACTCAGAACTACCCCGTTGCAAAGAACCCTGCGACCCAAACACTACAGGGCGTATGGCCTATACTCCACCACGCTCTAGCTCAGTGCGGGTCGGCGGATGCGCCTAAGAATTTCTTATTCGGCGTATGCAGGTTTCCTTCACCGTTTGAGCGCAGTCAGTTAATGTTATAAGTTTCGAGAAAAACCCAATGGCCCGACCGGGTGTTGAACTCGGACCTCTCGACATGATAGGCCGCGTCTTCCCCACCCACTGAGCCACTGACGCTATATACATACTTAAATACTGCTCACAATAAAATTTGGGGCGGTCTTTGTCATAAATTCGAGGTCATTTGAGCCCTTGGATCTCCGTCAGGGAATGGTTTGCGTGAGCTCTGATGGTGGTTGTCCGCAGTGCGGATGGAGTAGGTCCAGAGTGCCGTACACACCTCACCGATCAGGCAAGCCGTTTTCACCAGGGACTAGTCTCCACACCTTATGGGAGTCTTTAGATCAAAACATTTACTGGTAGTTAAGAAAATATAAGTATTAATACTTTTCTTTCTTACCAGTTTTCGCTAATGACACTACTTTTCGACATTGTCTCTTCCAGCAAGAGCAAAAAGTGGAGCTGCAGCTGTTCCACCTGTACCACAACGAGCGCGACATCCAGAACTTGGAGGAAGAGCTGCAGCACAAGCAGAGCGAGCTCGCCAAGGTGGAGAAGAAGCGGCAGAAGGCAGAGGACGTGCTCAAGGAAAAGAAGAAGGAGGCGGGCGCCGTGCAGAGGGAGCTCGCCAAGATCGAGCAGGAGATCCGCGAAGTGGTGAGTGGAGAAGCACACAATGGATGATGCACGCCTTAACTAAATTTAGGGCTTCTTTCACCACTTCCTGATATTGTTACAGATAGTAATCTTAGTGATAAACTAATCTATCAGATAAATCTGTGTGATAGACTATATAAAATGTATAAGATATAGGCAATCAGATACCTGTGAAACAAAAAACAAATAGGGTATCTATCAGATAACCTGCAGATAGGGTATCTGGGACTTTATCAGCAAGCGGTGTAAGAGGCCCTTAGTCTATTATGCTTTTTTTATCTGTAGAAATAAGAAAGAGATGGCATGTATTTTAGAACTGTCAAATTAGTTCAGTCCTGTCAGACGGGGAACTTTAATCGCCATGTTTTAAGTTTATTTTATTTTATTTATTTTATTTATTATCACAAAATCCACAGCACTTAGAAAATAATAGTTATTAAAGGTTACATTGCTCATACTGCCATTAATGAGGATTTACAATATGCTAATTTTACTCTCAATATACATATTATCATAGACAGTGTGTACGTTTATGAGTGTGTGTGCATGTGTGTGTGCATGTATATGTGTGAGTGTTTGTGGTGATGTTATACGTATGTTATTTATGATTATAATATATTATATATTTATTTTATTACATATTTTATTAGATATTCGTGCAAAGGTTCATTCGTATTGGTAAGTATAACTTGTAAGTTATACTTAAGTAGCATTTATACTTAAGCATAAGTTGAAATAGAAACCTGGTACATTTTCTTGTGTCTGACAAGGCTAAACTAATTTGACAGTTCTAAAATTCATGCCATCTCTTTCTTATTTCTACAGATAAAAAAGAGCGCAATAGACCACATTTAGTTAAGTTGTGTGCGCCTCCGAATCGACAGGAACATACAACGCTTCGCCCGCGTAGCCACAGGAAAAACCCTTTCTTAGTAGACGTCTCAGAGCTTTCTGAGGAAACTTTGTGCAAAATCTCTAGGCTCAGCGGTTTGGGCTGTGCGTTGATCAGTCAGTTTCTTTTATACATATTGATTGATTGATGTATATAAAATTTTGTGCGCGTATGTGTTGCCAGGAAGCGGAGGTGTCCAAGCGGCGGCCGACGTTCATAAAGGCGAAGGAGCGCGTCACGCACACGCACAAGAAGCTGGAGAGCGCGACCAAGACGCTGGAGCAGGCGCGCAAGGCGCACGAAGCGCACCAGGCCGACATACGCAAGCTGGAGGACGAGCTCCGGGAGGTACGTGTGTCCCACCGTTACAACACCGTTAATTGCAGGCAAAAGAAAAGGCAAGGTAAGAGCAAAAGAACAGTAAGGAAACAGTAGGCAGGCCTGAGATAAATAATCCTGGACCGACAGACGGGCACCGTAGTTATTATTATTATATTAATAGTAATTATAGGTGGGAGCACTCGCGTCCCACGGCGAGCGTGTATGAAGAGAATGATGAGACTGAGCGAAGCGCCAGAGGTGTGTCAGGACGCGATACTTGGCGCTCCGTTCTTTCTGCCTACCCCGCCAGGGACATAGCGTGAAGATATGTATGTATGTATGTACATATAGGTACTTAGGAGTACACTTATGGTCGTCAAATAACATAAAATAATAGGCCTATGTCCAGGCCATGGTATCATCAATGTAGTCTGTGGTTTCGTAGTAGGATTTTTCAATCAATCTCTCTTTTATGGCATTTTAAATAATTTATCTGTCATATTTGTTACATTGTCAGGTATTGGTATAGGTGATCCTTTAATGGTTACTTTTCCTTTCGAGGTACGGAACCCTAGTTGATTAATCACATATCCAATTGTTTGTGTGATGGGCAGATCGAGGAGGAGAAAGCGGCGTGGGAGCAGACCGTGCTGGGCGCCTCCGCCGGGCAGACCGCGCGCTCTGACGTGCACCTCGAGGAGGCACAAGTAAGTGGCACCAACTACTGGAGATGGAGACGTGTTCTAAAAAAAAATTTTTCCATGATTTTATTTTACCACTTTGTCGGCGTGATTAATATTACAACTTGTGGCATACTTGCAGCCACTTGTCTGACTGACGACTTGAGTCTGAATTTCAGGACTCTGCCTGTCACTATGACCGCCCCTTTATAGGTTCGCGAATATGTAGTAACAGCCTATTAAGATGTCCCCACTGCTGGGGCTCAGGCCTACCCTCAGGGTGTTCGGGCTATAGTCCACCACGCAGTTGGTGGTTCACATGCGCCTAAGAATTTCTTTTTCAGCGTATGCAGGTTTCCTCGCGATGTTCTCCTTCACCGTTTGAGAGCAGTCAGTAAATGTACTTAAGTTTCGTGAAAAAACCCATTGGTACATGGCCCAGCCGGGGATCGAACTCCGGACCTTTCGATATGATAGGCCGCGTCTTATCCCCGACGCCGAATATGTATACCCATGCCAAATTGCAGTTTTCTAGTACCTACTATAAGTCTCTGAGCTAAGCCGCGGACGGACAGACGGACGGACATGGCGAAACTATAAGGGCACCTTGTTTTTACTTCGGAACCCTAAAATGTGCTTTAGATCCGCGAGTACGAGGAGCTGAAGATGGAGGCGTCGCGGCAGGCGGCGCGCTACCTGCAGGAGCTGGACTCCGTGAACCGCGAGCAGAAGGCCGACCAGGACCGGCTCGACAACGAACTGCGCCGCAAGGGGGAGTTCGAGAACAAGCACCGCCAGAAGGTACGTCCACTGCTTCGCATACGACTTCATTTTGGGGCTGACAATAGATGCAATGAGCAACCAGCAACAGTGCTGCCGTCGGCCAGAAGCTCTGCTCCACTACTTCAAGGAGTTGGGATGGCTGGAGCTGGACTGACGGACGGCCAGTCTAAGAATAAGGACATTCGACTTCCTTTTCCAATTAACACACCCGAATACTGTATGGTTTGACTGTGGAGACAAGAGAGCCGAACGAAAGTCATCCAAAGGACATATCCTCTCCCTCTGGCCCTGAAACCTCGTAGTTATGAGGACCAAGTATCTCAAGGGTGCACCATCAGAAGTCACCAGAAGCTATTTTTAGACTCACATGTAGAAGGTAATTTTTTTCGCGACGTTCTTCAAATATGTGGGGTATACCCGGAGTTTCGATTTTAAAATATTTATTTGTGAAGTTGCATGCAATATGTTTTGAGACAGACAGACAGTTGGAGGGTGGTGAGTCTTGGACCAGGGGTTCCCACTTTCTTTGACTCAGTGCAAGGACAGCCACCGCTTTCTAAGAATAAGATCCATACCCCGGATGGTAATGTCAATACAATATAGTTTTTAAGGTGTATTCTTGGTTTCCAACATGGCAAAGAGACAAACGAGGCCGTGTTACTTGTACCGATATACCTGTTATTCTTTTTGTTTGTTTTCTTCTTCTCAGCGCCAATACCTAAGAAGCGGTCGTAGATAAGAAATTTGACGTTATATGATGCAATAAAATATTTTGACTTTTAACTTTGGTGTGCGTTTCCACCAGGGCCATGAGAGAAACGAGGCCGTGAAGCGAGTAGAGAAGCTGAACGAGCACATCAAGAGCTCGGAGCAGGCTCTGGAGGAGCAGAGGCGGCTGCGCGCAGAGCTGCAGGTCAGTTCTAGCCTATGCATCGGTGTGTGGTGAGCATCAGTTGCGAAATGTAACTGGTGATCTGTGTATAAACTGAATCGGAAATGCTACGAAAGGGAATCTGGAGGACAACAAAACGCCACAGCGTTTGTCACAACAAAGGTGCTCGTTTTTTTTCTTTAATGGCATTAATTTTAGAACTGACAAATTAGTTTGTTCTTGTCAGACACAAGCAAAGGTACCGGGTTTCTGTTTATTTTATTGGTGTGTTTGTCAGTCGGACGTGGGCGAGTGCCGCGGGCGCGCGGCCGAGCTGCAGTCGCAGCTGGAGGACGTGGCGTCGCAGCTAGGCGACGCGCGCGTCGACAAGCACGAGGAGGCGCGCCGCCGCAAGAAGCAGGAGATCGTGGAGAACTTCAAGCGGGAGATACCTGGAGTGGTGAGACACTCACACACAACTCCCTCACAAATACACAATACACTCTGGAACTAAGGCCCCCAGCATAAAAACAGCGCAGCACCTCCCGGGTGCGAAGAATAGCGTGAATATTGTATCACCACCAGTCTGTACTAGCCCACTGTTGGACATAGGCCTCCCATAAGGCACGCCACTGTACCCGATCTTCGGTTCTGCGTATCCAGTCTGACAACCGCCTCACGCAGAGCGTCCCACACGACACTTACCCAGTCGCGGTCTCCACTCGAGAAGTACCCCAGCGGTTATCGGTTCTCCGACAGTGGTGACCAGCCCACTGTCACTTCAACGTATTAAATTTTTGAGCTATGTCGAAGTCTTTAGTTCTCTGGCGGATCACCTCGTTTCGTATCCTACCTCTCAGAGAAACTCCGAGCATAGCTTCTTCCATAGCCCCTTGAGCGACTTTGAGGATTCATATCAAACCTACAACCTATTAATATGTCCCCCACTACTGGGGCTCAGGCCTACCCTCTCACGAGGGCGTTCGGGTTATAGTCCACCACGCTAGTCCAGCGCGGGTTGGTAGACTTCGCATGCGCCTAAGAATTTCTTCTTCGGCGTATGCAGGTTTCCTCACGATGTTTTCCTTCACCGTTTGAGAGCAGTCAGTAAATGTACTTAAGTTTCTAGAAAAAAACCTATTGGTACATGGCCCAGCCGGGGATAGAACTTCAGACCTCTCGATATGATAGGCCGCGTCTTATCCACGACGCCACTGACACTCATGAGGATTCATATATATGTATGTAATTGAGATGTTGCTTGCTTCACCTCTAGTTATATATCGTATGTTTGTCCGGCAGTACGACCGCATGATTAACATGTGCCAGCCGACGCACAAGCGGTACAACGTGGCGATCACGAAGGTGCTCGGCAAGTACATGGAGGCCATCGTGGTGGACACGGAGAAGACGGCGCGCCGCTGCATCCAGGTGCTCAAGGAGCGCATGCTGGAGCCAGAGACCTTCCTGCCGCTCGACTACATCCAGGCCAAGCCGCTGCGGGAGCGGCTCAGGTCAGTGTGCCAGCTACAAGTCTTGTATACGCAAGCAACTACATATGTGAGATAATTACAACCTTCAGCCACTTGTCTGACGACCTGCGTCTGAATTCCAGGACCGCCCCCTTCTTTATAGATTCGCGACACACAAATGGGTAGTGTGTTACTTATAATAGTTGTTGATGGAGTGTCATGTGTGTTCGCTTGCTTGCTTGCTCGCTCGCAGGGACATCAAGGAGCCCAAGAACGTGAAGCTTCTGTTCGACGTGCTGCGCTTCGAGCCGGCGGCGATCCACCGCGCCGTGCTGTTCGTCACCAACAACGCGCTCGTGTGCGAAACGCCGGAGGACGCGTCGCGCGTCGCCTACGACCTCGACCGCAACAAGAACAGCCGATACGACGTCAGTACCCACCCAACCAACCAACCAACCAACTGGCCATTACACACTCACATTCCAATCTCTTTCACGCGTCACATCCACCCGCACCCACCCAAGTCATCCATCCCGTTTTCATTCACCCATCCTATCCACCCCTACCTATCAATCCCATACACCTTAACCCACCAATCACATCGACCCATACTCACCTATCCCGTCCTCACCCAGCCATTCCATACACCCACACCCACCCATACCATGGGTCACGGCCGATTCGATGACAGACTATACCACTACTGATTGGTCTGCGGTGTTGCATGAGTTGTGTATGAACACACTGACATCCCTATCACAGGCTCTAGCGCTGGACGGCACGTTCTACCAGAAGTCCGGCATCATCTCGGGCGGGTCGCTGGACCTGGCGCGGAAGGCCAAGCGCTGGGACGAGAAGCACCTCTCGCAGCTCAAGGCCAAGAAGGTAACTACGAAATCTTGCCCTTCCAGATCCAAGAACACTTATTTAAGAGTGTCAGTGGCGTCGTGGGGAAGACGCGGCTGGACCTTGTACCCAATGAGTTTCATCTCGAAACTTACGTAGGTACATTTACTAACTGCTCTCAAACCGGTGAAGAAAAACATCGCGAGGAAACCTGCTTACGCCGAAGAAGAAACCCTTAGCTGCATGTGAAGTTCACCAACCCGCAGTGAGCTGGCGTGGTGGACTATAGCCCTAACGCCCTCGTTGAGAGGACCGGCCTGAGCCCCGATAGTGAGGACATATTAATAGGCGTTGATTTGACATTACTTATTTTGCCTTTTAAAAAATTCCTAAGGAAAAACTGACGGAGGAGCTGCGTGAGTCGATGAAGAAGTCCCGCAAGGAGTCTGAGCTGACGACAGTGGACTCGCAGATCCGCGGGCTCGAGTCCCGGCTCAAGTACGCCGTCTCCGACCGGGACACCACCGTGAGATTTTATTTTATTCTATTCTATTCGGGAAACTGACCACAGATATAGATATACCAATATCTGTGAAACTGACAGTCTAACAAAGAAATACTATAATTAGACACAGGCATTGTGTAATCGTTTTCTTCTATTATTATTATTTGATTTTATTCTGACATTGCTCTATAAGGATATTTACAATTTGATTGATTACTGTAATTGGTTATACTGTTATAATTAATTAAATAAATAAATATAAAAATATATATATAAAATAAAAGGTCCGTGGTTCGATCCCCGGTTGGGCCATGTACCAATGGGTTTTTTCTCGAAACTTAAGTACATGTACTGACTGCTCTCAAACGGTGAAGGAAAACATCGTGAGGAAACCTGCATACGCCGCAGAAGAAATTCTTAGGCGCATGTGAAGTCCACCAACCCGCACTGGGCTAGCGTGGTGGACTATAGCCCGCACGCCCTCGTTGAGAGGGTAGGCCTGATCCCCAGCAGTGGGTAGATTAATAGGCTGTTGATGATGATGATGACTGTAATTGGTTATACCGTTGTAATTAAATTAATATATATAAAATAAAATTCGTGTTTTCCCTTTCAGTTGAAACAAATCAAAGCCCTTGACGCGGAGCTCGCGGAGCTCACGAGGAAAATGGACAACTTTGGGGTGAGTTCTTGACGTTTTCTAAAGTGGAATTTGCGATACTTATTCGCTCGAGCGTGTGTGAATAATGATGAGACTGAGCGAAGCGATAGAGGGGCGTCAGGGTAGCGATACTTGGCGCTCCGTTCTCTCTGCCTGCCGTAAACGTCATCATTGTGTGTTTACTGTTTTCCACACTAGCGTATCTTATCAGCCCTTTAGGATCCACTGCTGGACATAGGCCTTCTGTAATAAACGCCACCACACCCGATCCTCGCCTGCCGCATCCAGCCGCTTCCGACCACCTTCCAGGTCGTCAGTCCACCTGGCGGAGGGGCATCCCCCGGTCCGCGGTCTCTACTCCAGAACTCGTCTGCCCCAACGGCCGTCGGTTCTGCGACAGATGTGATCACTGCCAGTTCAGCTTGCCAATCCTTTCGGCTATGTCGGTAACCTACACCGACACTAGCGGATAAAAAGCACATTTGCACGCAGATTTCGAATTACCTTTATTAATTAACCTTACCGAGCTTGTGAGAAATTATTAATAATAGAAATTATTTCACCCCTAACAATGGAAAAATAGGGAGATCAATGTACAAAATCTAGATTTCAGAAAAAGTCAGTTTTAGTTTTTGTAAAAATATATGATTTATCGTAATAAAAGTACCTACATGTAAGTATTTGTTGTTTCAGCCGCAAATCGAGGACATCGAGCGCACGATCCGCGCGCGCGACATCAAGATCCAGGAGGTCAAGGAGAACATGAACAACGTGGAGGACGTCGTGTTCCGAGGGTTCTGTCGGGACATCGGCGTCGCCAACATACGGTACGGCATCGTCTAATGACAAAAGAAACTCCTTACAGCGTAAAGAAGACAGGCCATATGTACAACAAAAGCGTGTATACTTTTACATTGAGAAATCATAAAACGGCCGACAATTGGCGTGGCACTACATTGTTTTATGGAACACTTTGACATGTTTCTTATTGGTCCACATCGCAATTATAACAAGTAAAGTCCAGTAAATCTCACGATTCACACTAAATTGCACGAAAACGCGTATATTTCACTGTAAACAGCATCAAACAATATGGCGAATCGGCACGCTCAACAAATAAATAGTACATTGTTACCCCAGGGGTGAAAGTAACTTATTTAGTCCCGAGACGGGGTTTGGGGGAAACACTGTGCTTTTCATTACGAATACAATGAAAGTACAAATAAAAACATGAATTAGCTAAACATAAAATGAGTGTTAATACAAATGGGACAAAGTGTTTCCTCTGACGTGCGGTCGACTGTACATATACCATATTTTTTTACAAAGAAGTCTTATTTTTTGTAAACAGTCGGATTATATCGTTGCAGGCAGTACGAGGAGCGCGAGCTGCGCGCGCAGCAGGAGCGCGCCAAGCGGCGCATGGAGTTCGAGGCGCAGATCGACCGCATCGCCTCCAACCTGGAGTTCGAGCGCTCCAGGGACACGCAAAGTGAGCCTCACTTCACTCTTTACACCAGTGGTTCTTAACCGGTGGTCCGCGGACCACTCGTGGTCCCTGGAAGCACTCGAAGTAAATTTTTACACCTACAAACACCCAGAATTCTATCAACCCCACTGCTGGCGCTCAGGCCTACCGTCTCAACGAGGGCGTTCGGGCTGTAGTCCACCACGCTAGCCCAGTGCGGGTTGGTGGACTTCACATGCGCCTAAGAATTTCTTCTACAGCGTATGTAGGTATCCTCACGATGTTTTCCTTCACCGTTCGAGAGCAGTCAGTAAATCTTAAAGTACGAGAAAAGTTTGTTTTTTACCCAGAATCCGAAAACCAACAGATAATAATAAATAAATAAATAAATGTTCTTTATTTCAGGCAATAAACCCATATTAGTACAATAAACAAAAAAACCCAATATACATAAAAACAGAATTACAATGTCAAAATATAAAATTAATAGGTACTACAAACAGATAATGCTCATCACACAAATGTTGATCCCTCGTGGGACCTCTGGCGTAGCAGGCAGGGTCACTACCAACTAATCCAACCGGCCAGTATATGTTGTGTGTGTGTGCTATAGAGAACGTGACGCGGTGGGAGCGCACGGTGCAGGACGGCGAGGACGAGCTGGAGGCGGGGCGGCAGGCGGAGGCCAAGCAGCGGCAGGACATCGACCGCGAGCTGCGCAAGGCGGACGCGCTCAAGGCGGACCGCGCCGCCGCCAAGGGACGCCTCGAGAGCGCGGAGGAGGACACCAACAAGGTGGGGGACACCTGCTGGCATGACTGTCTGCTGACAGGGGTTGAGCGGTGGCATGACTACCTGCTGACAGGGGTTGAGCGGTCAAAATGAAAATATATTTACGTCAATTCTGTCTAAAAATACCATGAAAACTAACAAAACTACGCTGGCATGATTACCTGCTGAGAGGGGTTGAGCCGTGGCAGTAGTACACGCTAAGAGGGATTGAGCGGTGGCAATGACTGCCTGCTGAGAGGGTTTGAGCGATAATGACCATTTGCTGTGAGGCCTTAGATCCTTCCATAGGTATCAGTTGCTATGCAACAGGACGTTTTACACAAGTCGTCTTTAAAAATCTCTTGATGCGGCATTTTATTAACATAATACTACTCAGCAACCATAATGAGTCACTCCGCGTCTCCCGCTTCCCGCTACGTCGCCCCGCCGTGATAGGTACAGAGTGCAAAAACGATTGAGAAAGTATTGGGCGAAAGTATGGGAAAAGGTTATTATTTATTTATATTTTCAATAAAAAATAAAATATTGTGTAAGAAGCAGTTAGATACATAAAGAAATCTTCATCTTTATCATCATTTATTAATGACACGACGTCACATAGGCCTGACCTCTCACATTTATGCGAACGGTACTGTCGCGCCAAGACGAGAGCGGGCGGGCGAGGTAGGGAAGCGGGACGCGGAGGGAGGGCAAGGCCAAGTGACTCGTTTCAGTTGTCGGGTAGTACATACCACAACAAACGCAACAAAGTCCTTACCAAATAGTGTAATAATAGCACGATAGTGTGTAATGCGAGGCTGTGTTGTGTGCGCAGGCGCGGAAGGACGTGACCTCGGTGCAGAAGGACATCGCGACGGTGCAGAAGCAGATCGCGAGCGGCGAGGCGCGCATCGAGAGCCGCCGCAGCGACCGGCACAACATCCTGCGGCAGTGCAAGGTACACCCCCCTTTTTATTATTGCTACGGGGGCAACAAGCAGGCGGGCGTCCTGATGTTAAGAGGTCACCGCCGCCCATAGACACCTGCAACACCCGGGGGGTGTTGGTGCGTGGCCGGCCGCGGTTGAAGGGCTCTTTTGACTCTCTTCTTACCGACGTGCCGTACAACCTCCAACGCTGGACACAAACCTTCCCCATCTTAAATTTTGCATTTGTCATTTGCGAATGTTAGTGATGTTTACAATGTAACGGACGCATGTAATGGCTAGAGAGCAAGGAAAAATAAAATGTTAGTCAATTTTCATTATCAAAACATCGTGAGGAAACCTGCATACGCCAATGAAGAAATTCTTAGGCGCATGTGAAGTCCACCAAACCGCACTGAGCTAGCGTGGTGGACTATAGCCCGTGAGAGGATAGGCCGGGGGACTCCAACAGTGGGGAGATAACATTGTTGATAGTATAGTGGAGCGCACGTCATTAGAAACACTTGACAGCCTTGTTTCCATTGATGTATAGTGTATTGCTGCCTATATAATAAATAATATAAACAAGGTTTCACAAAATGAATTTCAAAACAGTAACATAATTATGAGTCGTGTTAAGCGGTCCCTAAACGATCATGCTTGCATGACATGCGTTACGTTTACGTGATTGTCATGCTGCATGATGGACTATCAATCAGTCCAGTGAAGCATCGGCCAGCACGTAGTTGGCATATCATGCACGTCAATCACTACAGCTAGACGTTCATGCATGAGTGACAGCACGTAATTGCATGTCATGCAGATTGATCGTTTAGGGTGCCTATTATAACAACGTTCTGCCAAAATAGAGTTCTAGGTCTTGGTTCAGCGACCGCACGTCATCACTGTACTGGAGCGGTCGACTGTACTGTTGCTCCATTGCTGCAGATGGACGACGTGATAGTGCCGCTGCTGGAGGGCAGCCTGGACGACACGGCGGACGGGGAGTCCGACCCCTCGTCCATGTCCACCACGCAGCAGTACCAGAGGGAGGCCAGGTCAGAGCGCATTGCTTTCGTTTTGTATTATATTTTAACGAAAAGGCACTCAAACGTCCCTGCGATCCTGTACCCAGCACTTTGCAACGTGAAGCCATGGCTCCCAAACCTCTAATTGTATTTCAGGAGTTGTATTCCCTATTCCCCTACGGATTCTGGGTCATCATATCAGCCTGTAGACGTCCACTGCTGGACAAAGGCCTCCCCCAGGGATCTCCACGACGACCGGTCCTGCGCTAACCTCATCCATCCGGGTCCCGCGACCTTCACCAGATCGTCGGTCCACCTTGTGGGAGGTCTGCCTACGCTGCGTCTACGTGGTTGCCACTCGAGAACCTTTCTGCCCCAACGTCCGTGGGGCAGTGAGGTTCTAACGGGTCAATATATTGCTCCTAAAATATTTTCCCCAGTAGCAATATAATATATTATAGTATTTCCAAGTTTACAATTGTTTACGAGTGTTTACAATTATAATTTTAAAAATTTGTATAAATTACCCCGCACTATTTTTCGTTGCGCCTCGTGCGACGTGATCATACTCCTTTCTGTTATAAAATATACTAGCGCAATAAAGTGAGATACAGTGTTTTAACCCAATTAATAGGATACCTTTGTAAATACGTATCGTATTGAAATGAAATAAAAACTATTCAGAAGTAAATGTTGTCCACCAACCCGCACTGGGCTAGCGTGGTGGACTATAGCCCGAACGCCCTCGTTGAGAAGGCAGGCCTGAGCCCCAGCAGTCGGGACATGTTAATAGGCTGTTGATGATGATGATGAAAAACTATTGTCCGTAATGAAATCTGTAATTATATAACTTTTTTACTTGTCCCACGCTCAATGCTTATTTAAATGTGAGGTGGTTCTTAAATTCTTAAGTGCATACCCCAAGGAGATGGTGTAGTAGAATGTATCGTGTTCCAGGATCCGCGTGGACTACAGCTCGCTGTCGGACGCCCTGAAGGAGCTAGAGGAAGCCGACGAGATCAAGCGCAAGGCCGACAAGCTGCAGAAAGCGATCAACTCGCTGCAGAACACCGTGGACAAGATCCAGGCGCCTAACATGAGGGTAAGTTATTTATGGGGCGGGTGGGACGTGGGGGTAGGGGGGGGGGGGGGGGCGGCGGCGTGGCGCACGTCATAATTAATGGTATATAATAAGGTGTATAACAAATATGGTTATAATAAGGACTTGTTTCCAATTGGCCGTAAAACTATTTAAGAAAGAAGATGTATTGTTTATGTTGACTTACCATGATGATGATGATGACCACAGGCGATGCAGAAGCTGAACGAGGTGCGCGAGAAGGTGAGCGCGACCAACGAGGCGTTCGTGGCGGCCCGCAAGCGCGCGCACCGCGCCAAGCTCGCCTTCGAGAAGGTAACCAATAAAAACAACAGCCTATTAACATGTCCCCACTGCTGGGGCTCAGGCCTACCCTCTCAACGAGGGCGCACGGGCTATAGTCCACCACGCTAGCCCAGTGCGGGTTGGTGGGCTTCACATGCGCCTAAGAATTTCATCATCGGCGTATGCAGGTTTCCTCGCGATTTGAGAGCTGTCAGTAAACGTAAGTTTCGAGAAAAACCCATCGGTACATGGCCCAGTGGGCTGGTGTATTGAAGTGTATTGACGGCTATATTTTACTTGTGCAGGTGAAAAAGGAACGCCACGACAAGTTCATGGATTGTTTCGAGCACGTCGCCAATGAAATCGACGCCATTTACAAGGTAAACAGTACAGTTAACACTATATTTATGTCACCGTAAAATTTTGAACACAGTTTGTAATAAACCTAGCGAGACGTAAACTGGTAAACTGAAGAACGGACAAACGGAACTGCTGAGGGCGACTGAGGCATAGTAAAGTAGAAAAAGATAAAAAAAAGTGTGTATTAATTTCAATTTCATGATTCAAACTAACGCAAGTCATTAAAAATACTTATTTAATTTCATACAAAGATCTGAATGAAATTGATGTGTTGCCGTATGCTTGTTGCAGGCGCTGGCGATGAACCAGTCGGCGCAGGCGTTCCTGGGCCCGGAGAACCCGGAGGAGCCGTACCTGGACGGCATCAACTACAACTGCGTGGCGCCCGGCAAGCGCTTCCAGCCCATGTCCAACCTCTCCGGCGGGGAGAAGACCGTCGCCGCGCTGGCGTTGCTCTTCGCCATACACAGGTACCTCGCAGGCGGTCCTGGGCCCGGAGAACCCGGAGGAGCCGACCTGGACGGCGAAGAGATCCGCAGGAGAACCAAGGTCACCGACATAGCTCAAAGAATTGCGAAGCTGAAGTGGCAGTGGGCGGGGCACATCGCTCGTAGAACTGACTGCCGTTGGGGCAAAAAGGTTCTCTTAGTGGCGACCGCGTATCGGAAGACGCAGTGTAGGCCTCCCTCGAGGTGGACCGACGATCTGGTGAAGGTCGCGGGACCCGGCTGGATGAGGTTAGCGCAGGACTGGTCGTCGTGGAGATCCCTGGGGGAGGGGGCTTTGTCCAGCAGTGGACGTCTACAGGCTGATGTGATGATAGATTATTTACACGATCGGCTATTGTCGGAAACCGGTCTGCGCTTTTCCGTGCAATCGAAAAGTGCCGATCGGACTTATCAGTTGTGTCAATCTGTAAGCTAGCCCGTACGCGCCCAACGAGGGGCATATTAATGTGAATAGAATATAATACTTGTTTACTGCTACAAAACACATACACACCAATATTTGTAATAATAAAATTAAAAAGAAATAAAACACAAAGTACTAGTTATCTACTTAAAATAATAAATAACAGAAAACCATAAAAATGTATTACATATTGGGGGTAGATATACAAAATGTGGTGTTGTTTGTGCGGCAGCTACCAGCCGGCGCCGTTCTTCCTGCTGGACGAGATCGACGCGGCGCTGGACAACACCAACATCGGCAAGGTGGCGTCCTACATCCGCTCCAAGCGCGGCAGCCTGCAGACCATCGTCATCTCGCTCAAGGAGGAGTTCTACGGCTGCGCGGACGCGCTCGTCGGCATCTGCTCCGAGGTACGCCCTTCACTTTCCTCGCTAGCTTCGAGGACTCTCCATTATCGGAATTGGTTACGAACTAGTTCAGAAACTGGTGGCCAATCGTGCTGATTCTGAAGATTTACTGTAATAATGTCCAATCTGAAAAATGTCCAACGACCATGCTCGAACTGAAAAATGTCCAACCTGAAAAATGTTCAATCTGAAAAATAAATAAATAGCGGTTTTAAGGTTTTGTAGTGTAAAATGTTCCAGATTGGACATTTTTAAGACAGGACGTTTTTCAGATTGGACGTTTTTCAACGGTTGGACATTTTTCAGATTGGACATTATTATTGTAAACCATTCTGAACGATATTATCAAATCCAAACCGTAACCAAAGACGTTATGCTGCATGTACACGTTTGGCAAACCTTTACAAACGCAAGCCAAACCTCTGTTGCACGCGTTTGCATTTGTAAAGGTTTGCCAAACGTGTGGATGCAGCATAACTTTTTTGGTTATGGTTTGGATGTGGTGATATCGTTCAGGATTAGCACGATTGGCTCCCTGGCTGTGAGAAGGGATGAAACATATCCAGTTCTATTAAGTTAAGAGATAATGGTGTCCATTCGGTTGGAGCACGCTTTAATAAAGTTTTAGTATAGGTGTACCAGCCGGTCTCTTCTGCCCTTTTTTAACATTCAAAATAAGAAAGAGATGGCAAGAATTTTAAAACTGTCAATATAGTTTAGTCCTGTATTATGTACTTCTAAATAAATTTTTGTTTTGGAAATATATCTATAGTGTTCGCATACAGAATTTCAACCACTAATGTTAGTTTAATAAAAGACAGCGAGGCTCTCCAGTAGTTGGGCACGTGGCTACTTCATCATATCAGCCTGTGACGTCTGCTGGTGGACAAAGGAAGACGTGGTCACTTGACCGCGTACTAAAGCAGGTGTTTTGTTTCAGCCTGCGGACTGCCTGGTGAGTGACGTCATCACGCTGAGCCTCGAGAGGTACGAAGACTAGAGTCACCAGCCCCATTGTCACAAGCCCTGGTGTCACGACACCTTGTTCCAACACAGTGAGAGTGTGTGTTTATTCGGTTTAAATTGATTGATATTGTGTGTAAGCACATTAAGATGTTTTTTTTAGTTTGACTGAAATTCTTGTGAGTCTGTTACTTTTCTTAACCTCTCGAAGCCCCGACGTGAAACGAGTAATATGACATCCGAGCCTGTTCAGCCAAAATATCGTAAGCGACACACAAAATATTTAATTTCACACCTAAAGTAAAGATTCCTAAACGCGTATTTCCTTTGGTTTGCTTATGATGTTCTTTTCTTTCCAAAATAGCGTAAGCGACCAATATCTCTGCTTTATTTTGATGCATTTGGATCGGGCGCAGCGCAGAAGCGCTCTTATCGAAGTGTTAAAGTATATTTAAATTATTTTTGTTTCGCTTTCAGTTTCACGTTTTAGTTTTTAATGATAAGATTTTTTTTCTACAATAGCGTATGTAATTGAATAAAATACATTTCCTATGAAATTTCAATGGTTTTATTATCGATTCCTAAATTCAATCTGCAGGATGAACCTTAAGTTCACAGGATTTTCGGGACCCGGAGGGGTCTCCCGTGCGGGCCGCGGACGGAGCGGAGACTCGTGAGGCGCTACAACACCGTTTCACAGCAACCCGGATAATAATAATGTTTGGACAAAACACGCTGTTTAGTCCCAAACTAAGCCGAAGCTTGTAAATTGGTACTCAACAACCTGATAAACACATATAAATACTTAAATACATACAAACACCCAGAATCCAAAAACCAACAGTTATGCTTGTTGCCCCCGTAGCAATAAATAAATAAAAAAATAAAAATAACACAAATGTTGGTCCCGGGTGGGAATCGGGCCCACGACCTCTGCAGTAGGCAGGGTCACTACCATACGAACGCTAACAGGCCAGGATCGCTCCGGGTTGCTGTTGAAAGATGCTCTAGCGCCTCACATGTGAGGCGCTCCGGGAGCCCGTCCGGGTCTCCCGTACGGCTGTGAAACCAGCCTAACTCGTCCACTTTGCCTAAGTCCAGAAGGATCGAAGCTAAAATTCCAAAGGCAAAAAATATGGAGTGTGTTCATTAATAAAATATCCAAATCTAATTAATCGAGCTCTTTTATTTACAATAGAACAATTAGTATTTTACAAATAATTACATAATCACTTGTGATGCGTCAGCGCAGGTCTAGCGGAAACATGCTGCTAATGCAAAAACAACTTTATTGATTTGTATTATGGTTCATAACCGCGTGCAGTATTCCGCTAGTACTGCGCTGACCGTTATCAGCCCACTGTTGGACATAGACCTCACTTGTGGACTGTGACATAAGACAGGGAGGTAAGGAAGGAGGGAGAGAGCGACAGAGGAAAGGACAGGAGAGGGGCTGATAAGAAGGAAGAGACAGACGTTTGACGTAAAACGCAGAACCTTCTTGAGCCGACTCCATTTTTCAAATCGTTTCCGTCCTTGCTTTTAATTCTGGGAACAAGATGGGTATTTCTTTTTTATTTATCTAATCTAGACTACTGTTTTATTATTTTTCTCGAGAATTAAATAAGCAAAATTTTATACAATAAAATTTGGTTGTTACAGCCAGTTGTTACGGTCGTATAATATCAAAGGCGGCAATCCGACTTTCAACTTTCTTCGCATTCGACCGACGGCACGTAAGCAGAAAACAAACCAGTATAAACTGGTCCCTCATATACAGGGTGTTACAAAACAAGTAGTAAAGCCGAAAGGAGGTGAAATGCGGCCATTCACATACCCCAAAAAATAAAAATATTTTTATTTTCACTGTTGTGCATGGGTATGCACAGAAAAAATTAAATAAAAAATATTTTTATTTTCACTGATGTGTAAACTCTATTTAGAAAAACTATTTGGTTCCCTGACATGACTAGGGTTGGCTTTGATAAATAATTATATTTTTACGGGGTATTTTGTAACACGTTGTATAAGTATTGAAACTTTTTAATAGGCTAGGCCAGCTCAAGGTCGAAGGGTTTCCACTGACGTGCGGTCGACTGTGCCTTGAACTAATTTTTGGCAAAACGTTGAGATTATACGACTTACATGTAACTGTTTTGAATTTTTTAAAAACCTTGTTTATTTAATTATACACTCTATACAATGGAAATAAGGCCGAGGTTCGCACCGATATCACCGCAGTGCATCTTCTTAACTCTAAGGCTGCTTCCATACGAAGCGATTAAAGTTGCTCCTGTACCAAAGCCTAAACTAGCCTATCAGTGGGGTATAGTCCCCGTAGTTTTTTGACGGCTGTGTGAAGTTGGCTGATTTCTGCGCAATGTCTAATTTTAGGTGTCAAAGGGGAGCCGTGGGGAGAGGGTTTCACTAGAAACGAAAATTGTATATTTTAATTAATTTAAAATTTGAGTAATATTTATAATATAATGGCATGACGTATAATGTGAAATTATGAATAAATGACTGAAACTGATGCTCATTCAATTTCAAGAAATATGTCAATGATTCGCCGGAACCAATCAAACGTATCATGTTTTTGGACATCTCTATGTATCACACTGTCGCTTACGCACACATAGACTGTAAACACTGTCCAGCGACGTGCAAACAATCCGTGACTATACTCACTCAACCGCCAAAAAATTCTACGGGGGCTATAAGGGCTCGTCCAGACACGCGGGAACCGCAAATACTCGGATGGGCATGCCTTAAATAAATTTTATTCTCTTATACTCTTTTTTTAAAAATCGGAAAGGATGGCATGAATTTTAGAACTGTCAAATTAAATGTCTCGCTATCGCTAAGGAACGGCTGTCAGTTGCGGCGATTTAATCGCTCCGTATGGAAGCAGCCTAAATCATATGTCGTCAACGAGTGAACACACCCATAGCTAAAGCGTAACACACACAGCGCGGCGGCGTTGCGAAAGCGTTGCGGCGGCGAATCTGCGGAAAGCGAATAAAAAGCGGAGCCCTTCAGACAACATATACCGCTAGCGGCGGCGGCGCGGCGGCGGTTTGTATGAAGACCGCTCCGCACCGCGCCGCGCCCGCGCCGCTCTGTGTAGGGGTTCTCATACACTACAAAGGAACACAACGCGCCGCCGCCGCTCCGCAACGCCTGTCTGCGCTAATCTGTCAAATCAAAACGTCAAATCCGTGCGCGCGGTTTTGTCGCTTTCGCCGTCGCACCGCCGCCGCGCCGCTTTGATGTAAAGGGCTTCATACTATTTCGAACATTACAGAAAAAAACCGCAACCCTTTCGCAACGCCGCCGCCCTGTCTGTGTTCCGCTTAAATAAATATCAATTTAAAAATCATAATTAAATAATATTTCTAATAACGAACCTAGCTACGCTTGTTTTACTTGAAGGGATGGAAGGTATATTAGGGTCAGACCACATCTGTAGGCACGGAATCGCACTTTCTCATGCACTAGTGGGAATGTAGATATTCGGCCGTGTGGCTGCGGCGAGTAGGACCAGACGGTGGAGCACATCATTCAGCGCTGCCCGCGGCGTGCCTTGCATACCTTGGATCCCCTTCCGACCTGATCGAGCTCACACCTGACGCGGCCGACTGGCTTCAGAACAGAATGAACGTTGACCTATAAGCTAATTTTTACCTATTAGTAAATGAACGCCATACGATTAAATAAATGCTCTATCCTTTTCTGTCGTTCAGGTCCGTCATTTGCTAGAGCGAGAAACATGGCGGGTGTGCTATAGCGCCCGGCAGTACGGTATGGGGTGCTGACGCGTGCTACCGCGCGCACCCGCTATATTTCTCGCTCTAGCAAATGACGTTCCTGAACGACAGAAAAGGATAGAGCATGAAACAGTGCGATTCCGTGCTGACAGATGTGGTCCAACCTTTGTACTATCAACAAACTTCCAGTCCTACCAGTTTCAAATTTTTGTTGCTTGCATGTGGCAATCGTACATAACCCGTTTCCGGTCGCCATTCTATTGCTTAAGCGTGTCACACACTGGGGGGCTGCGTTGCGAAAGCGTTGCGGCGGCGAAGGTTTGTATGAAGAACGCGCCGCGCCGCCGCCGCTTTGATGTAAAGGGCTTCATACTATTTCGAACATTACAGAAAAAAACCGCAACGCTTTCGCAACGCCGCCGCTCAGTGTGTGCCACGCTTTAGCGAGGGCAATGGCCTGAGCGGGCGGTCACTCGGCGCTTAGTAGCCACACGCAATAATAATCCTTAAGGTGGTAAGGCGCGAGTTTGTCCTTGGTACAGGGATTTCACTTCCAAAGGTTGTCTGGAAGAAATCGCTTTTAGCGAAAAGACCGCCTAGATGTACACTACCGTATCTGTTTTACTCTTTTTTTGTCTGCAATTTTTAAATGTGCAACAAAGTGTATTGAATTGATTTCCCCAGATCCTCGTATCGTTACACTATGTGGGTAGACTAGCGGTGCGTTAGTCCGGCGAGTGCGGCGGGTCGGTGCTGAAGTATGGCGCGGTGTGTGGCTGCAGCAGCGTGCGGCACACGGTGCACACGCGCGCCGGCGCGCCGCGCGGGCCCGACGGCACCGCGTGCGCGCAGCACACGCCGCAGAAGATGCGCCCGCAGTGCCGGCAGTGCACCTGCCGCAGTCAAAATCATCATCATCATCAGCCTGCACTAGGACATAGGCCTCCCCCAAGGCGCGTGAGGTATATAGATACAAGTAGATGTAAGTATTAAATATAAGAGCTTGTAACGTGTGAAAGATCTCCAGTATTGAAGAGTCAACCTTTCTACGGTTTTAATCATCATATCAGCCTGTAGACGTCCACTGCTGGACAAAGGCCTCCCCCAAGGATCTCCACGACGACCGGTCCTGCGCTAACCTCATCCAGCCGGGTCCCGCGACTTTCACCAGATTGTCGGTCCACCTTGTGGGAGGCCTGCCTACACTGCGTCTTCCGATACGTGGTGGCCACTCGAGAACCTTTCTGCCCCAACGGCCGTCAGTTCTGCGGGCGATGTGCCCAGCCCACAGCCACTTCAGCCTCGCAATTCTTCGACCTATGTCGGTGCTACGGTTTTAATATTGAAGATCTTTCATACGTTACAAGCTCTTATATGTAATACTAACATCTACTTATATCTACATACCTCAGCGCCACTGAACCCGATCGTCGGCTCTCGCTTGCAGTCACTGCCAGCCGCCTACGTCAGGTCGTCGTTCCATCTAGCCGGGAGGCGTCCCACACTACGCTTGCCAAGTCGTGGTCTCCACTCGAGCCAAAATATGTTACTGTATTTATGACTGATTGTATGAAAGAGAGGAAAACATTGAAACTACCACTCTGTCCTGTAGCGAATGCAATCAAATAGAAGACTTGTTTCACCTCGTATTGGAGTTCAAATCAGAGGTATTCCGGCTCGAAGGACCAAAAACTCAGGTCAGACAAGGCAAAAGATTTATATAAATTTATAAAGTTAACATGGCAAACTGTGTTTCCTTACGAGGCTGGCATTGACTTCTTTAAGTCACAAGCCTCAAAAAATAAAGTAAAAAAAAGAAACTTAAAACTATTCCGTGGCCTGTGCTCGCTAAAAACAAAATGCAGATACTGAGTTGAGTTCCAACCCCGAACAGTCTAAGTGTATCTATACAGCATCTGTTGTTACCTTCTTCTTGGCGGGCAGCGGCGTGTGGCACGAGGGGCACTCGGCGACGTCCTCGTCGTGCTGCCACCGCACCTCCGTGTCCGCCTCGCGGATGCGCTGCAGCTGCACCTAAGCACACGTACATCAATCAACCGATCAATCCAATCAATCTATGTAATTTGATACATTTAATTAAGGTATATTTATTTTATATTTTCAGTTTCTTAGTAATTTATAATATATTGTAACTTAACTGTTGAAAATAAAATGTGAATATTATAAACATCAATCGATCGAGTCGTGGTCTCCACTCGAGTCGTGGTCTCCACTCGAGTCGTGGTCTCCGCTCAACATGTCCGAACATATTTTGTATTTGACATGTTGTCGCCGGTACCTGTAGCGACTGCGAGAGCCTCACGAAGTCCTGCTGCACCTTCTCGCTGTTGTCTAACTCCTGCTGCAGCACCGACACCCGGTTCCGCAGCTCGCTCACCTCCTCCTGCAGACGTTTCTGAAACATCACATTTTTAAAAATTTAATTACACACCAATCAATCAACAGCCTATGTCCCCACAGCCTATGTCCCCACAGCTGGGGCACAGGTCTAACCTCTCAATCACCATTTTCCTGTCTTTTTTTTGATTATTTAAAGATTAATTAGTTCTCTTCATAACATGTCACCCTCATTGTTACATCATCATCATCATCAACAGCCTATTAATCTCCCCACTGCTGGGGCTCAGGCCTACCCTATCAACGAGGGCGTTCGGGCTATGTATATGTATATTGTTACATGCATATTGATTATCCTCTCGCCTGGCCTCGAGAATGCCTATGTCCAGCAGTGGACAGGTGATTCTGGACAGTGGACAGGTGATTCTGGACAGTGGACAGGTGATTCTGGACAGTGGACAGGTGATTCTGGACAGTGGACAGGAGATTCTGGACAGTGGACAGGCGATTCTGATAGCTACTGACCTTATCTTTGAGCAGCTGCTCGATCATATCATTGGAATGCCGTAACTTGTCTCCCAGCTCCTTCATCTGTTCTTTCTCCGTCTGTAGCCTGTCCAGCAACTCCCTGAAACACAAACACCTTATAAGACTAGGCCAAATATTTTATTATACACATTTATTATACAACGCAGAGCGTACAGATTTATAGAGCGTCAGTGGCGTCGGGGATAAGACGCGGCCTATTATATCGAAAGGTCCGGAGTTCGATCCCCGGTTGGGCCATGTACCAATGGGTTTTTCTGGAAACTTAAGTACATTTACTGACTGCTCTCAAACGGTGAAGAAAACATCGTGAGGAAACCTGCATGCGCCGGAGAATAAATTCTTAGGCGCATGTGAAGTCCACCAACCCGCACTAGGCTAGCGTGGTGGACTATAGCCCGAACGCCCTCGTTGGAAGGGTAGGCCTGAGCCCCAGCAGTGGGGAGATTAATAGGCTGTTGATGATGATGATGAACCTACAGATATACAAAAGAAAATATCATCCTTGTACATCTACTTTGTAAGCAAAAAAACTGAAATTATACACAATTATTTTTTCCGCATTCTGGCCTGGAAGTCGTCGGTACGCACTAAGATAGCTCTCCGGACTAATGTTCCGAGGGTCGGTACCTGGCGTCCGTGAGGTCTGTCTTGATGGAGGTGAGCTCAGCGTCCTGCCGGTGGAACAGCTTGCCCTGGTCGAGCAGCTGCGCGCGCAGGTCGGCCTCCGCCGCCAGCGCGCGCTCGCGCCCGATCGCGCACTCGATCAGCTGCTCGCGCAGCGTCAGCGTCAGCTCCTGCAGCTCCTGGACCATAAGGGGGAAAATTTTATACAATTACAGATCTTATTCTTGTGTCTTATACTATTGAAACTGGTTTCCACTGACGAGCGGTCGACTGTACATACATAGTGAGTAGCTAAAGGTACTCACCCCAATATTGTCTGGTAGGTCGATGACCTCGTTCTGCATCTCGGCAGCTTTCTTCGTGTAGTGGCCGACCAGCACCGCGTTGTCTCGCTCCAAACTGTCACACGTAATATTGTCCGGTAAGATTGCTTCCAGAGCCGCAAAGCCCAGTTAAAAAAAAAACATAAATTTCATAAACAGAACAGCGGATTCTTTTGACTGGAGCGAAGTGTCATGTTCGTGTCATCTATTTTATTTTCCCAGAAAATATATTTACGGGATTTAACGTACGGTCGACCTCACGTCAGTGGAAACAAAACTAGCATAAACTGGTCTTTCATAATATTGAAACTCCCTAATATGCTAGGCCAGCTCAAGGTCAAAGTGTTTCCACTGACGTGCGGTCGACTATACTATCAATCTGTACTAGTCCAAAGACGCGCCACCCAACCTGATCCTCGATTCTCCGCATCCAGTCACTGCCAGCCGCCTCACGCAGATCCTCGCTCCATCTAGGCCTTGCCTAGACGCAGTCCACTCGAGAGCTCGTCTACCCCAGCGGTTATCCAAAAAACTATTGGCTTTATTTTTGCATAGGCAAGGAAAACCTTACCTTACCTTAGGGTTACCATGGCTCCGTGAGAATGAGCGATGGTTATGTTCGACTCCACTGAGGCCTTTTCCGGAAAAGCCCTCTTTGACTTAACGTACCAAAAACCACTTTAAGGATATGCTGTTGGCCGGGAAGGCCTTTAAAGCGCCATTGGAAATGAAGCCTGAGCTTCAGGTATTGGTCGCTAGGGGGCGCGCGTCCACTCACGCGTTGAGCTTCCTCTGCAGCGTCTCCCTGTCGACGGTGAGCGTGGTGACGCGCTGCAGCGCGCGCTGCTCGGCGAGCGCGTGCGCGGCGGCGCGCTGCTCGAGCTCGGCGCGCGCGGCCGCCACGCCGCCGCGCAGCGCCTCCAGCCGCGCCGCGCCCTCGCCGCGCTCCGCGTGCCACGCGCGCAGCGTCTCGTCGTGCAGAGACTGCACGCCTTCCAACTCCTCTGTTGCCTGTGGGTTTTATTTATTTTATTTATTTACTTGTTGGAAGTTACTGAGCGCAGGACCGGTCGTCGTGGAGATCCTTGGGGGAGGCCTTTGTCCAGCAGTGGACGTCTACAGGCTGATATGATGATGATGACTTGTTGGAAGATTTACAACTCTAAGGGGCTGTTTCACAAACATCTGATTGCCTTATATCTTGCCTATTATATTTAGTCTATCAGACAGATTTTTCTGATAGATTATTTTATCTGTCAGATTACTATCTGTAACAATATCTGCAAGTGGTGAAAGAAGCCCTAAGTTGGAAAGAAATATCAATACTTGAAATTGGAATACATTTTTTTTTAAATTGTCGATATTCATGTTTTGTTTGTTGTAAAAAGTGCTATAATTGAAGTGTGCTCGTAGCGAGCCCGTGGCGTGTGTGTGTGTGTGTGTGTGGTACATACGAGGCGGAGCGCCTGGTCGAGGCGGTGCGCGCGCTCGCGGGCCGCGTCCGCCTGCGCCTGCTCGCCCACCAGCTGCTTCTCGTAGTTGGCGCACATGTCGCACCCCCCGCCCCGCCGCACACCACCCTCCAGCCCTGCAACCAACCAATCAATACATACATCATTGCATCCAAGAAGTTTCAAATGTCTTTGGTCGCGCGCGCGCTCCCTGTGGAGATCGCATCTCGCATATTTAGTATCGGAACCCATGGTGCCAATTACCGGGGGGATGCGGACAAAGGAAGCGGAGTAGCGGGAGGAGGTTGCTAATACAAATTTATATGGAGTTTGAAAATGAGAAAATGTGTGAGTGAGTTACAATATTGTAATCCATTTGACACGATTTTGACACCCATAGGAGGCTTTGATTACTCATCCATATGGGAGTGGTTAAATTTTTTGATTCAAGATTGCATCCGATTGTTGTAGATTGACATTAAAAATACGTTGTTCTATTCAATCGTTCCAACAATGATGAACGCGGCTTATCATGTCGAGAGGTCTGAGTTTGACCCCCGGTCGGGCCACCAATGGTTTTTTTTTTCGAAACTTAAGTACATTTACTGACACGAAAACATCGTGAGGAAACCTGCATACGCCGAAGGCGCATGTGAAGTCCACCAACCCGCACTTGGGCTAGCGTGGTGGACTATAGCCCGTGCGCCCTCGTTGAGAGGGTAGGCCTGAGCCCCAGCAGTGGGGACATGTTAATATGCTGTTGATATCAACAAACACCCTCACTGGCATTGACATCCGATTGTTGTTGATTGAAATTAAATGTTACCTTTACTAGATTCAGTGTTCCCATCGCCGCCCTGCGACGTGACGCCGGCCGTGTTGCTCGAGGATTTTACTTTCTGCAATCACAGTTTTAATTATATTCAATCCTTATATTCAATTCTTAACTTCAATCCTACTAATCTACTAATATTATAAAGTCGAAAGTTTGTGAGGATGTTTGTTACTCTTTCACGCAAAAACTACCAAACAGATTTTGATGAACCTTGGTACAGTGATAGCTATCCTGGAATAACATATAGGCTACTTTTTAAAGCGGAGAAAGTCGCGGGGCGTCCGCTAATACCCCGTAAGTAACAAAACACCTACATAGAGGACGCTGTTTCACAATGTACACGGGAAAAACTTTTCTACGCGGGCGAAGCCGCGGGAAAAAGCTAGTTTTATATAAAAGTCAAAATCTTTTACTACTGCTATAACAAAGACAATTTAATTTTTTAAACATAAATACAGCCACTCAAACGTTTGAGTGGCTAGTAAGAACCTTACAATAGACTTTGGTACTGTTTGCAAAATTTCTTTACTCGAAATTTTATTTCCTTTCCCCTCTTTTCCCCATTTTTTTCCTGATCCCAAGTTATTTTCATTCCTATGTATTATCAATAGGTTATTTTGCAATCCCATATTTCTTATGTTAATCTTTTCTCTGGTAACAATATTTTCTAAGCAGTTTATTTTCCGAAGATGCAAGGCGCAATCGGCATGGATCAGTCCCATAACAACTCATCTATACCATATAATTATTATTTTATATCCTATAATTTTTATTTTCCAAGAAAAAAAATTACATACATATGATTTTAATAGAAATAAGTTAGTGAAAAATAAACGATCGAGATAAAATGGGATTAAGATAGAAAAAAAAGATACAATAGGGGATTGGAAATTTAGTTATATGATCAAAAGAAATGGGATCAGGTAATAAAAAAAGGGGGAAAAAGGGGAAAAACTCGAGGATGAAATGTATGTGGTAAAGAGATGTCACCAGCGTCTCCTGCAGCTGCGAGTCGGTGTCCCGGAGCTTGGTCTTGAGCGCGGCGATCTCCTGCTCGAGCGGCTCGATGATGGACTGCACCAGCTCGCTCTCCTCCACCTTCTGACAACCACCCCACCAGTCAGTCAACCAAGTGCTATTACAACATTGTAAGTTAATATCTCATATGTCGTCAATCTCGCCAAGTACTATACTGCACGTCAAAAAGAGAATATTGTATTTTGAATTAACGAATTTTCATTTAATTTCATACGCTGCTTCATAAAAGTTACAATAAAGTTTAAGTTCTTTCTATTCAAATATATTTTATTTTTCAACACGCCTGCTCGTAAAATGACTCTTAAAGCACCGCTTTTAGGTTCATAATGCAGCTTATAAAACACGCCTGTTTTTTATTTAGGACAAAAAAATAGTTTAGTAGTTTCGTTATTGTGTCAGTGGCGTCGGGGATAAGACGCGGCCTATCATATAGAAAGGTCAGGAGTTCGATGCCCGGCTGGGCCGTGTACCAATGGGTTTTTTCTCGAAACTTAAGTACATTTACTGACTGCTCTCAAACGGCGAAGGAAAACATCGTGAGGAAACCTGCTTACGCCGAAGAAGAAATTCTTAGGCGCATGTGAAGTCCATCAACCCGCACTGGGCTAGCGTGGTAGACTATAGCCTGAACGCCCTCGTTGTAAGGGTAGGCCTGAGCCCCAGCAGTGGGGACTGGGGACATGTTAATAGGCTGTTTATGAAAAAATAGTAGGCAAAGGCAAGTAGGCCCTTTTGACACCTAAAATTAGTCATTGCGCAAAAATCAGCCAACTTCACACAACCGCCAAAAATTCTATGGGGACTATACACGTTCATTTGTTTACCTTTCTGGGCTGGTGGTGGTGCGGCTGCTCCGTGTGCGCGGCGAGCGGCTCGGGGTCCGCGCCGAGCTTGCGCGCCAGCGAGCGCACGAACGTCGCCGGCGCCAGGGACACCTCCTGCCACACCGCGCGCGCGTTATCCATCGACATATCCATAGCTACACTACACTGGCGAGCTTTTTTAAAGTAGTTTTTGGCTTGGTTACTCTAGACCTTTAAGCCAGATAAGAATATATATATAGTCATATTTACCCAAATAATAGATTAAACAAACATAGGGCACGACAAGAGCGGCGTTTCGCACTAAGGTTCATATTTTAAAACGTAGGTAACAACTATTATTTTTCATTACTCATACTCTGAAAGAAGGTCTGAAGTGCCTGAGGAGCGGGTTGAAAGTAATACATCTCAGCCCTAGGGAGAATCGCTTTCAACTGACAGCTGTCAAATTATAAAAAACTAGTACTATTTTGACATTTCTATTGGACCATGTTCCAACTGTCTATACAGCCACTCAATTACAGCGCGATGTAAAATTGAAATAACATAAAGTTATGTAATAATTAAAGAATATATATTTTTAAATGACTTTATTATAATTATTATTACTATTACTGTCAACTATTTCTTTAAAATAACATAGATTTGGGCAAAATATTTATCATTTTTTCAATGATGGAAATGAAAAATAATGGCAGAATAGCTGGCCAGCCACAGAAAAAAAACAAAATAGACGGGAAAGCGGCAATCCGATCTTCTTTTGTTTTTTCGAGTCGTAGAGTTTTGTTTATACTTCCGTATAGCAGAGATTTGTATTAACACTCATTTTATGAATTTGTTTTTACTTTCAGTGTATTCGTAATGAAAAGCACAGTATTTCCCTCGGGTTCAAGACTTATTTAGAGGTCCCTCGAACTATTGGTTTCACACTTTTGTCACTCCTATCGGTTTATTCCCACCTCGCCCCCTTCCCATTTATATCTACTAAAAAGCGCGGTGACATACAAGTTTTCAGTGAGACTACACCATTTCAAACAAAACCACACCCGGCTATGCAAGAGACAATTATTATAGCAAATAATACGTCTTAGGTAAACATTGAATACACAGATACGTTAACAAAACAATTGAAACATTCTGTTTGCACACTTCACTTCGGAACAGCTGTTGATTCAGTCATGCTGATAATATCCAATCGTTCCCAAAACAGATCGTGTCGGTTCCCGTCGCCAAAACGTGAGAATATACGTGCGCGCGCGCCGCCGAGCTACACTGCACTGAACTTGGTCGGATTGTAACAAACAAAAGGTAAATCAATGTGCGAAATAATTATTTTCATTGTTTTATTATCACTATTACTTAAATATTAAGGAGGCGATACATTATCGCGGATACGGATCAATCGTATCAGATGATTGCACACACTCATACTTTTTATTCAAACATAAACGATCATGCTTGCATGACATGCAACGTTTACGTGAATGTCATGCTGCACGATGGACCATCATGCTTGCTATCAATCAGTACAGTGAAGCAACGGCCAGCACGTAGTTTGCATGTCATGCACGTCAATCACTACAGCTAGACGGTCATGCATGAGTGACAGAACGTAATGCATGTCATGCCGCATGGTCGTTTAGAGAGCCCATAAGAACCTACGAATGATTAGGGTTTCGTCTAACAATGAAAGGTTTCCGGTTCCGGTTTGATTCATTCTATTAAATGTTATAATTACAGTAGGTACTGAAAAGTGATTGGCAAGTATTTTTTGTAGCTGCTCAAATTCAATCTAGTATGAGGAATCGACCATCAAAGTGTTAAAATGTGATTAAATACCATTGTTTTGAGAGATTTGTTGAAGCAAGATGCTAGTGTTTTCTTGCCTTTAAGATACATTTGCAAACATAAAGAAATAAAAGACCCGTGTATTTTATACTCATATTTTTAGTTTCTTCTAAAATGTACCAACATGGCTAGCTGGATCAGCTACATCCCAAAATAACGTAAAAATTTGCAGCACGCTGGGCAGGCGGAGACGGGATGGTGAAGATGCTGCCTAGATCACCTGGACTTATCTTAAGTCGCCTAACATACACATTCACTAATATCCAACGACGCAATCAATGCGCATGCCAGTGACTAACACCTAAGCGAAGTCATTGGCCGCACTATTAAACAGTATCTTATCGGACGCAATCGGATCTGAGGATCGTGTACAAGCGACTTACACGGTAATCACTCGCGTATCGATTTATCGATTTTCCTGATAGGTGATTTCCCGGTTTGCTACCACAAAGCGTGCGAAATTTTAAATTATTGCATTAGTCGACCTTAGCCTCCGAAATACATGGCACCGAACGCAATTACTATTCACGTAAGTAATTCGAGTTTAGATTTTAATTCGTAGATGTAATCTATTATTTGTTATCAAGATTATATCAAAGGCAAGAAATAGCTTGTATTTTTCAATAAATCTCTCAAAACAATTTCAGGGTTGAGTCCCTGTGGTTTAGTCACTTTTTGTCTCCGGCCGTGTTTGTCTACAAACGAAGGTTTTTTTCTTTGTTTGTAACCAAGTTACGAAATACCAATTTGATGGCTGTATTTTCTTTCCTTGTTACGATTGAAGAATTTATAATGTCTACGTTTGTAAACGAGTTGCTAACAAATAATTTTCAGATCTTCAATTTTTCTTAGTTTGGGCGTTCTTAACTTGGGCACCTTTCCTTGTGTAACAAAGTCTCGTATATATCGTATATAGCGTCCCTGATGCGCCGCGTGAGGGGCAGCTCCAACAGTCTCCTGTGCGTTGTCAGTGATAAAATTGATAACCCTATTATGGGACACTGGAATAAGACTCACGTGTTTTATTACAGGGATATAGGAAATAATTAGGCATCTAATGTCTCTATTATGTGTTTACTTTTGCTTTTACGTTATATTGATTACTAACATAGTTTTTAAGTCTTTTGTATATTACTAATATTATGGACCTAGTCTGAAATAAATTATTTGAATTTGAATATATATTTGCGATTTTTACACTAGATACTTTAAAAAGAATACCGTTCTGTTAGGGGGCGAAAAGCTACATAATTCGCGAGGTGTAATTGTTGAACTCACGCTACCGGTATGCAAATATGCTTCGGTGAACGATAACAATGTAAAGGCACACAAATGTTGGTCCCGGGTTAATTAAAAATATTTCTAAGAAATCACTTGTTTCAACCGGGAATCGTAGCGGACGAATGTGGAAAAAACACATCTCACAACAATAGTTTTATGATTCCAATCGAAAGGGTCAATCATCAAAATCAATTCCTTCTAAATAACATAGTTTCTTAACCCTTTATAAGGCCCCAGTTATACAGATATGCTACGTGAAAGTTAAATACACTACCATGTTTGTAATGCACTTTTAATAATACAATGTAATACTCTTTTTTTTGCCGGAGATGTGTTCCCCACATCTCCGGCAAAAAAAAGAAATCATTAAGAAAAAAACATGTGGTCAATATATGCACTCAGCCTGTTAGTGCACTTGAGTTTTCAGATAATCTGTTTCCAATACACCTATTCATGGACATTGAATGAATGAGGAAAGAAAGCCTGATATATTTGCTATACAATACCATTATAGTTAAATAAATAATAGGATGTTCTTCTCCGTGAATGTTTATTAACTAAGTGGTATCTAAATCGCCTCTGCCTTATAAAGGGTTAAATTGAAGGGAGACCATGAAATTTGACATTGTTATTCATTGTGTGTAACATAGAATAGAGCCTTACAATTTGAACGTTTCCTGCCTACGTCGATAAGAGAGGTGATAGTTCCATATCATTAGCATTCACTTCAAGTAGTTTTACTAAGTAGGTAACTACATTAAAGTAATACTGACGCTTCCAACCAACAACCAGAGGGTTGGGCATCACCTCACTCAGAAGATCAGCTTCATAAACCAGCGGGGTGATACCGCCAGGCTTCTAGGAGCGTCCCAGTGGCGGGAGCCTCGAGGGTATTTTATATTTTATAAGGTCATTTATATTTCTATATATTTAGTTTATTTATTTATGTACTAAAAGTTCTGATAAGTATCTTAGCATTGACTCGAGTTGACATTTTACGTGTACCAGTTTAGTTTTTATTTAATTCGAATAATGCATAGGTTGTGTGATTCAACCTCGTACGAAAAATTCCTAATATTTTGATACGAGTTTGAGGCACAGAACAGTCGGTATCAAGTTTATCAAAAATCTTTCATCAAACAACGAAGACGACATGCGGCCTATGCATAATTACTATACAGATTTGAGTTTTTTGGCCCAAAATGACACTGCTTTTCTCAAACACCGCTTACGTGGTGACAGAGTGTGTGTGTGTGTATGTTTACCTGCTGCTGCTGTGTGAGCTGGTGGCGCAGCTGCGCGGCGAGGTGCTCCAGCTCGAGGTTGCGCGCGCGCAGCCGCCGCGCCTCCTCCGAGCCCGACGATGACGCCTCCACCGTCTCTGTGACACGACATCTCATTGCACTTATACTGGCATGACAGCTTAAAGGTCTTGTAACCAAGCCACAAACTCAAATATATATATACAGTCATTTGAGGCGGTTGTGTAATATCAAAGGCGGCCATCTGTCGTTTAACCAAAAATGGGTTCTTGGTAAAATGAGAAGAAAGTTGAAAGTCAGATTGCCGCCTTTGATATTATACGACTGTTTAGCTAGAGCAGTGGGTGTGGGACCATATCTATCTACTTTTCCTCCTTTTTTATGACTCGGAATGCATCCATATGTAGTTGATCAGTACAAAATGAAATGGTAACTTCGCTTTACCATTCCATCTTTATGGCGGCTAAGATGTGCCAATGAGGCTGTACTCTACATTCTCGTAATCTAGACACTCGGAGATGATGCCAAACATTAAGAAACTGTTAAGAAAAGCAAAATTTTGAAAAAAATTCAAAATTCAATTCAAAATTCAAAAGCACTTCATTGCATGTAAGTACACTGGGTACATTTATACAACATCAATTTTTTATCTACCACCGCTTCCAAGGTGTTATATAGAGCTGGGAAGAAGAAGCGGCGCAACAAACTTCCGCAACACATCTTTTAAAATCAAGTTTGTACATAACATTATTTTCTAAAGGTTGTGCGAAGCTGAAGCAACATTAACACCAGGCATCTTTGTCATTTAGATAATCGACTGTCCTATAATAAGCTTTCTTACAAAGTTGTTGTTTAATGTGGGTCTTAAATGTTCTGTCATTCATATTTAAGAATTCTTCTGGTAGTTTGTTGTAGAAGCGTATACATTGCCCCGTGAATGATTTACTAATTTAGTTTTAAGCTAATTTTACATTTAGAATATAGTGAGGAAACGAAGGTTTTACAGACCTTTTGTACCCCATAGCAGGCAGAACGAAGGCAACATTGTTATTTTAAAAACAATAAATGGCGTACAATGATTACAACGGGCTACATTAAACTGTAGGTACTGTATAGAGAACCGCTATAGGGAAAAATGTAATATTAGGGTTCTGTAATTCTGTCAACTGTGTACTTCGTGTCTGTCCAGATGTTAACTCGAAAAATATTGGACCGCTTGAGCTGATGTATGAAACATGGGTCTGGAGTTACCCGACAATGATAGGAATTTTGGAAGATAGAGGAAAACTTTTCTTATGCAAGATACCCATAAAACTATAGGAAACTAAAAAAATAAATACGAAACCCGCACAGTGTTCACGACGCGTGCACTTTCCTTGCCGACTTTTTCTCTCTAATTAATAACAGTGATACGGACGCGATAGAACTGTTTTAATTGGTGTGACACTGATATATAACATTATTGAAATCTATTGTAACTTCTAGGGTTCATGATTTCTCGAGCTTTTCAATTTCTCGGGTCTCGAGAATTCTCGAGGCTAATTTCTCGGGGCTTCTCGGGTTGCCGAGAAATTTACATTTACGTACGTTTTCTCATATTATTTGGTTCCAATGACGTCAACAAATTCAGTGGTTTAACCCATTAAAATATCAAAATAAATATCTAAAAGTATCAAATTAATTATAAAACTTTTATTGATTATATTTAAAAACATTAATCATATGAATAAGCTTTTTAATTTTTTTTAAAATATACATAAACAATATTATTCAGACTCATAATTAGGTCAGTGTGGACAAAAGGGGGCGCAATGAAAAAAATTTCACTTTTTTGGAATCCGACGCCAACAACGCCATGTTGGCGTCAGTCAGTGGACCAAACAGCACCATTTTTGGTTGGTTATTTAGAACTTATAAACAAAAGTAGCTTCTATTAAACTAAAGGTCAACCGCAGTTTTGGCCCGCGCCGCCACGCAACACAACAAACGGCGATTTAATTTCTATATAGGTATGATTTCTCGAGTTCTCGACTTTTCTCGAGCTTGATTTCCCGGGAACAAAGCCCAACGATTTCCCGGGAATTCTCGGCTCGAGAATTCCCGGGAATGAACCCTAGTAACTTTATACAAGGAATTTACTATTTAACTTTATAATGATATCCATTGGTTTGGACATGTTCAGTGAATGAGTGATGAACGAATGACGACGCAACGTTCTTTCCGCCTATTTTTTTTTGTTTAAAGATTTTTGTGTTTGTCTCACCAGATGGTAGCGACAGTGACAGCACTTCGAAATCGTGGGAGTCGGAGTAAGCGTGACAAACAGATACCCACCGCTGACTAGCAGCTGTAGATTCTGTATCTCCGACTGCTGGTTGCCGCTGAGGATCTGCAGCTGCTGCACCTCTGCACGCAGCCCCAGGACCTCCGATTCCAGCTGCTCCTTCTCGTAGGCCATGTGCTGGATGGTCTCTGCAAACAGTTAAGCTTTATTTATAAGTCTGTTAGCTAATTTATTCAAGTACCAGGGTTGTATGTGCTCTATGGAGTTTGAACTTATACATACACAGGGTTTAGTAAAAAAAATTTGTTGTTCCAAAACTTGAAAAGCAATATTGGGCGCCTTGTTGGCCTAGTCGCTTGGTCGTTAGACTCAACCGCCAGAGGTCTGATTCGATTCCCACTGGGGACAGACAACTCTGTACAAGTTGGGCCTGGTATGGATGTTATATTTGTGATTGTCATATCCTTGTCTAATTCCCGTAGTACAAGAGAAAATCTTAGTTTGGGATTAGACAAGTGGTATATTTGTATCTATGAAAGGACTGAAGGAGGAAGATCATTCCTTAGCAGTTAGTGACTGTTTTGGAAGTTATTTACAATGCATTTGGGTAGTTTGTTACATATGTTACTCTAATGTTAATTGAAAATTAACATTACTTAACTTTGTTATTGGTTAAAATGTCAATTAGCTACTAATATACATTTTACTTGACAACTTTTACTCATTTTAATTTGAACAAGTGTATAACATATCGGAACCTGTTGCCAGACTGTAGGAAAAACCCAAATAATTCATAAAATTCTACTAAACTGGCAAAATCACTCATTATAATATTACAATTTTTCTACACCTTTTTTTATATTTTTTACGCCTAATGTAAATAGTTGTCATCTATGACACATATTTACATTGGACTGTAATACTGGACAAAGTGAGAGTTAGTAATGTGGGACATGAACAGATGTGCTTTTGTAAAAAAAATGTATGTCAACAATACACCAACCAGTGTAGTGTACCACCACAGCTCAGGTTAAAAAAAAAAATCATTGTAAAATAGCCACTATTACCACTGCACAAGGTGCGCAGTAGGTATAGCTGGCTGAAAGCATGGTCGACTGTACATCATCATGACGATAACTTAACTCTCTATCAGCAAGATTCAGAATTAGTATAGTTAGTTCAAATTCAAAACTATTTTATTGCATGTAGGTACACTGGGTACATTTATACAACGTCAATTTTTTATCTACCATCACCTCCAAGGTGTTAGCGCTGGGAAGAAGAAGCGGCGCAACAAACTTCCGCAACACATCTTTTAAAATCAAGTTTGTACATAACATTATTTTGTAAAGGTTGTGCGAAGCTGAAGTAACATTAATACCAGGCATCTTTGTCATTTAGATAATCGACTGTCCTATAATAAGCTTTCTTACAAAGTTGTTGTTTAATGTAAGTCTTAAATTTTCTGTCATTCATATTTAAGATTTCTTCTGGTAGTTTATTGTAGAAGCATATACATTGCCCCGTGAATGATTTACTGACCTTACTAAGCCTTAACTGTGGTGGTACAAGTTTGTTTTTAGTATATTTATTGTCGCATTTTAGACAAGGATAGGTGCCTACATTAAAAAAATCAACATTTTTACCATTGATATGAGCAAGAAGTGTTCCTTTGATAGTATTTATTTTTGTTTACATCAATAATCAGATATTAGTGAAAAGTTTAAACACAGTAAAATCAGAGACTACACTTGTATCTAGTATAAGCCTGATCTTTAGGCAGGTATTGAACGGACTGCTGAAATTTCTATAATAACAGCATCTCTATGTAGCTTTTCAAAATACATCATACACATGAAGCACAGTAAAAGCAACACAATATAAGACAGTCCCACCATGAAAACATCACAGCATTGAGGCGAAAACTAGTCTTGCGATCGAGCTTACACCAAACCTGGTCCCCCCTGCGACTCTCCTCGACATGACATCACCACCACTATGGGAACAGGCTACAAACCTTCTTTTTGCAAGAAAAGCTCTTTCATTCGGGCGCGCTGCACATTGAACTGTTCTTCCAATTCCCGCCTCGTGTCGTCGGGCGACGGGTCGTCGCGCTCGCCCTCGCCGTCAACTTAAATCAGAAACACCACTCAGCCTCACGCTGATCACATCTAAAGCATAAACTAATCAGCGAACGAAAACACACCTTTCGACGCGTCTGATGTCTCGCTAGCCATCTTCTCCTGGTAATTTTTTACCCCCTGCTAAGTAAATGCTGCTAATAGAACTGTGCTCTTCGGATTTCTAGCATCATCAAATGAATTTTCAGCTCCACATCACGGAAAATAGCAAGAAAAACGAAAAAAGAGGAAGATTCGCAGGAAATTAGTTGACGTTTCTAATTTTGACGTTTGGAAGCAAAGTGTTGCCGTAAAATATTAAAAATGACATTATTTTTTTAAGGCAAAGGTAACAAAGTATATACAGTCTAGTGTCATTAATAAATCAGCTACTTACCAGATAAAGTATGATAGGTATGTTCATCAATGGTTCTTTCTGTTCCGTGATCAATAGTCGGAGTTGACATAGTCAGAACTGTACATAGGTTCTTACCGTCAACAGATGGTATCTTCCACAGAAATATAAACCCATAAGCTTTTTCAGTGTTCTGTAGTATCTTCTAACTACTAATTTAAGACACGAACTGGCCGTAATTTGAATTACAGGCATTGGACCAAAACGGGACCAAAATTCTATGCATTAACTAGATTAATTTCAGAACTTCATTACTAAAAGAAATACTTTAAAAGGTATAGGTATTTATTCAATAAAACATTTATTCTATATATTAAATAATCTTTTATTTGGTAGCTAAGAGAGATTCACAATGTATATTTGCTTGTCCGATTTTGTTTCACTTTTAACAAACAAGAAACTGGTGTTGAGAATAGTTTACGTTGAGAAGTGTTATAACATTAACAAATAAATAATACCTTAAAATACTGTTTAATTAAAACTTTGTCTACCTATATGTAATATTTGAATAGCGCCATCGTCTACCATCATTATTAAATGCTTTCTAAAACATTTGAAGGCACAGACATATCACAGTTTAATGTCTAATTTTAGAGATTTATTTACAATTTAGTTCAGTGAACAGAATAGCAGAGTCGTCTGTGCAATAAACTCCTACTCCAATCACTCCCATTATTTTGGGAGGTGCCTAGTCCAGCAGTGGGACGTAGACTTAGTTTTACAATGAGCGAGTTTCAAAATAGCTTTTATTTAAAGAATTAATTCTAAATACCTCGTTAGATGGCCGTCTGACAAAATACAAGTGGAATCTCGATTGAGATTGAAATTTTATCATTGAACGCCATCTAGCGGTTAGCGAAATAATAAGCATTTCGCTGATGTATAAAAAATTCGAGAATGTTTGTAAAAACAAGGCCACAAAATTATATTAAAAAATCTGGTCGTCAAATTAAAAAAGGAATCTGTTCCGGTTCCGAGTGCTGTTGTGTTGACATTAATGACAGTTGAGTCCAATGCAACGCCATCTATTGCCAACATTAGCAACCAAAATTCAACAGCTACTGTATTTATAAAAATCGCTCATTGATTTCCACAAACGACCACTCCGTGCGAACACTGCACGTCGATAGATGGCGCTACAAATTGTTTCCACTACCCTCCGTCACTCAAAACCCCTGCTTGGCGTCTCTGAACTTCCTTCCGGTCGGTAAGTCCTCCAGGCACGGCACTTGTACTAGATTGAAATAGATGTGACCCATGAGGTGCGCGGCGGAGGTGTTGGTGGCCTTGAGGCAGGCGAACAGCTGGTCGTCGCAGGCGCAGTGCGACTTGCTGTAGATGGAGTTGTTGGTGAGGTTGTAACGCGTGGAGAAGGCGCGCACCTTGGTGGGGCACAGGTCGTGCGTGCGGCAGCAGCGGTCCAGCCGCCGCGCCGCGCCCAGGTCGTGGTAGTCCGCCGCGATGTCGCCCGTGCCGCACCACTTCGTGCCTGCACAAACCAGCCACAACATTCATTACCAAACATGACAAACCCAAGGAGAAAGCTATATACAAGAGTTTCAAGAGCCTTGGCCTATATAGGAGTCTTCCGTCTCCTCGTCAGCATGTCACAATAAACATAGATAGGCCTTATTGTGCAGGAGCCTAATGCCCATCAGATGAGTTGCCCATCGCAAGCCCAACTGTATTGGCGATTTTGAGTCAGGGACGTTTTGAAAAAAGGAAGTTTCGAAAAAGGGACGTTTTGAGAAAGAGACATTGTCCGCCTAAATGATTATTTGTGCTAGGGCTCTTTCAGGCTTGTTGATGTATTGTGATCACCGCAATTAAGCGCTCAGTGCAAAGATTTGCATCCGTTAGGAACCAGCGCAAGCTTTGGGCGCAGATTTTTCTTCGTCAGGTGGAAGTGAGTATATAGATGGCCCAGGTGGGCACTTCTATAACGCATCAATAGGCCACACTCGCACAGAAGGTGCAATGGTGTTTCCTGTGCCTCTTGACAGACGTGTGCACACTTTAGTGTTCCGAAGCTTGAGAAGTTGAACATGTGTTCGTTCAGGCCGCCGTGTCCGGTGCGTCTTATATATAGACTAGTTACCGGGAATGATGCCCTGCAGCAGAGTGAGGGGGCTGCCGCCCAGCAGGCCGGCGTGCGCGCCGCCCGCGTCGAGGCGCGCGCGCGCCGCGTCCTCCGCCCCGCGCGGCCGGAGCGCCTCCTCGCGCCGCTCGGGCTCCTCCATCGCCTCCACGCCCTCCACCTGCAATCCAAGCACAATAATTAACGATGAGCCTAATGTCACTTTGGCCGAGGTTTGGCAAAACCAAAGTTGGTTGAACTACTTAACTTTTCAATTAATTTGTCAGTCAAGAAGGCAGAACTACTGGTCACTCATTTAAAACTCAAAACCTGCACCGAAAATGCTAAATATTGTTTCGAAAACTCTACCTCTGACTGGTTTCTTACGGCTTGAGAAATAGGTAATGTCAATGTTCGTAACGTGTAAAACATATCTCTAATTTTTGGTTTCATCTAAGCTACCTCATCATCATCAGGCTGCAGTAGTCCACTGCTGGGCATAGGCGTCCCCCAAGGCGCGCCACTGAACCCGATCTTCCGCATCCGTTACTGCCAGCCGCCTTACGCAGCCATCTGCTACCCACCACGTATGAGGCTTGGCTTAGAAAGTTGTAGTGTAGTTTTCGGTTTTATACTCACGGGTCATATATTGTTACCTCGATAGGTACTCGTACTTGAAGTAAGTAACTAAGTGGAAACCGTTTGCGTTATGACATCTTTGTCTGGTTCCAAGTAATGATATAACAATACTTAGGTAGGTACCCACTTACCGTTCGATCGACATGCGCAACCTTGGCAGCAGTGAAACAACAGATATTATTATCATTTCAAAGGCGCGTTCAAAAAAACCGAAAAGTTACTTATTTATAGTCAAATTTATGGAAGTTTCGCCACGGCCACTGATTCCACCAAAAAATACTGCCTATTTCAAGTTAATTATAGACGTTAATACGTAATTTTAAAATTAATTTTAGGTGGCTTCAAGGCTAATGGCAGCGTACAATGACGATTTAATTAGTTAATATTAAACAGTTGTATGGTATATCTTATTCTTGTTCAGGGGAAAGGGCCACCCGGCGACGCTTCGTCCCTATGGCCACTATATTGTGTCAGCCCCGGTGTTTACCTCCTCTCCTCTTCTCTCCTCTCCTCCCCAAGTGTTCACCGCACAAAAGCTAAATGCAGAGAGTTCAGGATAGTCTGTACCCAGGATACGCCTTGCAGCTAGTGCATTGCATTCGCACAGCACGTGTTTCATGTCTCGCTGTCCTCTCTACCCTTGGAGCTACATGTCCTGGTGTGGTGGAGGCGTTACCTGCTGGCACTGTCCCATGAGCCTGATCATCTGCGGGAAGGTGACGCCCAGCGGCCGGTTGATGCGCCCCAGCTGGCGCAGCAGTCGCACCGTGTCATCCTCGTCACTGGAACAAACAACAATCATATTTAGCTTTAAGAGGCTGGGGTTCTGACATCAATGTCAGTTTTAGCATCTATACATTTAAAGCATAGGTCAAGTGGGTGGGGTAATCGAAACAAACTTATTAAGCGTCATCTTGGCAGAGCCACCACGGCCTCTGATTTGAAATCCGACTATGCAAAAGAAATGTACCTTCTTATTTTACTTTTTAAGAACTCTATCATAGTAATCAGAGATCGAGCGATCCTCGTCTCCTTGATAACAGTCTTCGTATAATTTCAAGTCTTGCAAATGATAAAAGTATGAAGTATGACCATGGTTTTGTTTCACTTACCCCTGGATGTGGGGTTTATGGAAAAGTATAGTTTCATTAAGTAGATAGGCGACATTTATATTTCATCGCCATCATCATCTTCGTCCGGCACTAGTCTACTGAACGCGAGCTCTGGTTCTTAGCATCCAGACATTACCAGCCTTATACGCCGATCGTCGCTCCATCTAGCCGGGGGGCGTCCCACACTACGCGTGGTCTCCACTCGAGACCTTGTCTACCCCAGCGGTTATCGGTTCTCCGACAGACGTGACATTTATCTTCGGCGACCCAGTAGCATAATCTGCCCCAAATCGTTATCTTTCTGATAATGAGTCTGACCTGACGCAGTTGTAATGACGACTGCTTAATGACCCTGCTAATGACGAACCAGCTGGTAATGACAACGTGACCGAGACACCGTGACGAGGCTGGACGAAGGCCGTCCGTAGCGTTCGGGCACCGACCTTTGAGGTCACGAGATCACTCTCAACAGGGTCCCAGATCTGGGGCATCGACGGGCGTGTAGCGGTTCCGATGACAACGGGAAAGGGGGAATACCAGAGCCGACTTTCTTTCTGGAAGAGGGGGAGCCGAGAATATCCTCAGAGCAAGGAACTGAAGTATAGGCATGGATACCGAGACAAATCTCTTTATAGGATGTAATTGTTAAGTGATACAAAACTACATAGAGTTAAGATCTCTTTGGTGCGTGCTCGCGGCCCCTTACGCGCCACCAAAGAGTTATTTTTTTTAATGAGGCCACCAAAAAGATTCGAACCTTCCTGCAAAACTAGGTAGGAATACTAATTACTTACCTACCGTAATTATAAAAGAATTCAATTTGCCAATTTTGTTTAGTTTTTATTTTTCATCGTACTTAGATAAAGCCTATAATACTTTTATTATTATAATAGGTTAGCAGATTCGTTGCTATGAGAAAAGGAAGCCCAAAAGTGGGACAAGCGAAGAAATATTTGCAGTAGACGAACCGTAGTTTACCTACAGCAAGTATGCCGAGGTGTGGCCACAATGATGGGTGAGGAACATTGGCCACGTGGCCACCGTGCGGTCCACCATCCGCAATGAAGGTCAGTTACGCAACAGGACAGTGACCTCGAACCTGAGGCGGCTGAGCATCACTTTCCCCTGATGACGACGACTAGAACACGCTACATTACATCACACGTAAGTGATAGTTTCGTCATTTGACAAGGAGTTTTGTTTTCACATTATTTTAAAAAAGAGATATTATTTTTGGCTTGCCTGAAAATATTCTTTTTCGATGCAATGTGCTATAAGTTACATTTCTTCGGCATAGTCAGATTTCAAATCAGAGGCCGTGGCTCTGCCAAGATGACGCATATTAACAAGTGTCTATTTTTTAAACAAATACGTAAGTTAACTTAATAATGCACCGCTGTTTTCTAGCTCAGTGGGTTGCTGACATGGCCTACTTACTTAAGTTGGAAGACTTACTTGTATACTGTATACAGGGTGTACAGTATTGTGCTTCTAGAGCAGCCTTGCTATTCTGTAAGCGTATTTTTGCAACTCGATCCTGAATCCGCAGTGAGATCGGTCTCTAACTTAATGATTCACAGTTCAATACTCACTTTACTTCGCAAGTGAAGTGTTTATTGTGTAGCTTGTATTTGTTTACACAATGCGACATCAAGGTCTTTCATGATCGGATGCGAAGTGAAGTAAGTGACTTGCGATGTGATGGTCGAGATTTAATTCGTACTTTACAGAATCACACAGCTGAGCAGGTATGCGGTCTGTGTGTCACCAAAATTGTCGCTAAAGTCCCGAATTCATACAAAATTTTCACATAAAGTTTGAGGAAAGTTCCTTATCTCACGTTACGAGATTCTTAGCAAGTGAGAGCCTGGCCAAAAAAGGTGTAAGGCTTCGCCCGACACGACACCTCGCGTTCCATCTGGGTGACCCGCGACACCTCTCGTCTTTTGATAAAATATTTCAAGAAAATACAAAAGTAGGTTAGAAGAGCACAAAATCTGTGGTAGGATTTCTAGTCCTTATTTAATGATCATTTCGCCGCGGGCACGGGCACGGGCGTGCGCGGGCGTGCGCGGGCGTGCGCGGGCGTGCGCGGGCGCACGCGGCGTGGAAACGAGAGTCTCGCCGCTTTCTTTGAACAAGTTTCACCTCGCTTTACCTCAACGTCTCTACTTTCATGCAGTCTGACACAATAATAGCTCAAATTTATTATATTACTTTAAGATTTTGCCGCTGGAACAACTTTTTCCTTCATCCAAATGAAAGATCGCTGCATAAACTTCAGTCCAAACACCCAACGCGAAAGTTTGGAAGGATGTTTTAAAAAATGATTATTTTTTAGAACATCCTTACAAACTTTCGCGTTTATAAATGTTAGTTATTATTAATTAGTAGGATCTATCGGATCTGTCACAAGTTTCTAAAAATCAAATGAGAAACATTCTATTATGTATATTTTCCACCACTACACGTGAAGCGAATGGAATTATAGTGCCTTATTTGAAGGCTTTATTGTTTTGCCATTTTTAAATGAACTGAGCGAAATGCATAAGTTTATCTAAACTTAAATCTATTATTATGCAAATAAATGAATAGTTTTGTAAATATAATTAGGTGTCTACTATGCATATTGGAGAACGCAGAGTTGCATGACGCGATATTTGCATTTTACGCAACTAAAAATCCGCAGCGTTGACTACCGATGCCTTTGTGATTCTTGCATGCGGTTAGATAACATAATAGTTGTCACTATAATAAAAAATAATATTCTGTAAATGACCATTACTGGACATAGACCTCCCCAAGGCGCGCAGTGCACAGATCGTCGCCCTATCTAGCCGTGAGACGTCCCACACTACGCTAGCCCAGTCGTGGTCTCCACTCGAGAACTCGTCTACCCACTCCGACAGATGTGGCCAGCCCACTGGCATTTCAACATACTGCTTTTTTGAGCTATGTCGAAGGCTTCGGTTCTCTGACGGATCACATCGTTTCGGATCCTGTCTCTCAGAGAAACTCCGAGCATGGCTCTTTATATAGCCCGTTGAGCGAATAGTCTAGTCCCACTGTCAGTGTCCACGTGCGAAACCAACGTCTAGTTATTTTACTATTAGAATTACGCCTAAGGCAACAGCTATAGTGATGTTCTAAGCATATTCGAAGAAAGAGGTGTAAAGTGAAATTTTCCCGCACGTCCAATTCACGATTCCGGAGCGCGGCGGCGCGGGCGGCGGCGGCGAGTGGGCGAAGTATGTTTTACGCACGAAACATCCGTATCGTGGGAAAGTGAGTTCGGTGCGAGTTTATCGTAACGCACGTAAATAAACACACCCCACCGACAGCCCAGTGCCTTCCTGAAAAATTAAATAGGAAAATAAATTGGCCGGTAGCCGAAAGATTGTTAACTTGAAAGAACGTCGGACGCAGTATAACAGCATGTCCATAAAAGACTTACAGCATCGGTGGCGTAGAGTGTCTAATCCTTGTCTAGTCTGTGGTATACTGGGCAAGACACGACCTGTCATGTCTGGGGTCTCAGTTCGATGCCCGATACCGAGGGGTTTTTCTCGATTTATGTACAAATGACCATTTACTCGACTGCTCTCAAACGGTAAGGCCAAACATCGTGAGGAAACCTGATTCCAGGCCACCAACTCACACTAAGCTAGCGTGGTGGACTTTACTCGGAAGTTGCGGAATGAAAAGGTTATTCAGTTTTCAATACTAATAAACAATTAAAAATCAGGCTACCAACGACCAGAGGGCTGGGCATTACCTCGCTCAGAGAATCAGCCTCACAATCCAGCGGGGTAATGCCGCCAGCCTTCTGGGCACGCTCCCAGCGGTGGGGAGCCTCGAGGGGGTTTTTTATTTATAATTTATATTTAAGTATAGTTTTAGTTTTATATAATAAGTTTCTTAACTATATTTACATTTGTGTTTTAATTATTCGTGCATGAAAACTTGAATTGTAAAAAGTGATAAATTTTGTAACGTTACTTTATTAAAAATCTCCTTAAGATTTTTCCTTTAATTTTTTTTCCCATAAGTATGAGCTATTCAAATGTTGACTATGTTACCCGCTTCTTGCAATCTGGTTTAAACAAACAAAAGTGGACTTTAAGATGACGAACCATTTCGTACCGCGATTGTACCTACCTGAAATCAGGTCATTGGCAGTTAGATTCCAAATGACGTACCTAAAGGTCCCAAAGTATCATTATTAAGACTAATTTCCATTCCAAGCCCGATGGCCGCCATCCTTGTGCCAGATTATCTAACGCTGGTGCGCTTGCGCCACTCGCCGCGCCGCCCGCGCCCGGAGCCCGGCTCGGCTCGACAAGAGTCCGACTCATGGTCAAGGTTGTTATAAATCGATGTTGTTTGTTAGTCGATATTGATATACTTTCAAATAACATCGCATTTTGCATTAGATAGACATGAATCAAAAAAAATTTAGCCACTCCCAGCACGCGACCAAAGAGATTTGAAACTTCTTGTGGATAGAGATACACTGTTGGTCTGTACGTTTTATACCAGATTAGCAAAATGTCAAATTAGCAAAATGCCTGATTTGGTCGTGGTCATCAAAGGTTGTCTGGAAGAAATCGCTCTTAGCGATAAGACCGCCTAGATGTACATTATTGTATCTGTTTTTTTTTGGTCTGTAATTTTTGAATCTGCAATAAAGTGTATTGAATTGAATCATTTAGCTAATTTTGACAGCCTGATTGGTCTAAGGCTTCAAATCATTTGTCCCCACTGTTGGGACACCGGCGCTCTCTCAAGAGTCCACCAGCGCTGGGCTAGTGTGGTGGAGCAGCGGCGATCGTCAATACTATGATTAATGATCGCAGTGGAGCAGTCAGTAAAATATACTAAAGAGTCGAGATACCCTTTGGTTTGGTCCATGGCACGGCCGCGGGTCGAAGCCGGACCTGTCGACATGACAGGCCGCGTCTTTTCCCACTACGCCATACCAAAGCTATTTAAATTCAGAAGCTAGATAGAAAATTTTCATTTCGAAAAGTACGTACAAAAGTTAACAGGGATAGACAGAGGAAATATATACAAACATAGCGTAACTATAAGTTGGTAATAAGATTTATATGAAACTGTTTGTGTGTTGTTTGTTACTACTGCTCGTATGTAGCCGCCCGCGCACACGTGTCGTGCCGCGGACGGCCGCATGCGCCACGGAGCCATTGTAACAATATTGAAACTATCCATACAAAAACCAGCCAATCACAAAATAATATACGTATACTTGTAACTAAATACTGATTAATTTATTTCATTAACGACCTGTTAACAAGTCCCGCTGCTGGGGGACAGGAATACCCTCTCGACGAGGACGTATAGTCCACCACGCTAGCCCGTGCGGGTTGCTGGACTTCACATGCGACTAAGAATTTCATTTGCCTGCCTATGCAGGTTTCCTCGCGATGTTTTCCTGCACCTTTTTTAGAGAAGTCAGTAAATGTACTTTAGTTTCGAGTAAAACCCATTGGTACATGGCCCAGCTGGGGATCGAACTTCGGACATCTCGACATGATAGCTAGCCCACTTCTTCCCCACGACGCCATACTGACGCTCTCATTTATTTCACTTACACAAACAAATTTTAATCAATATCATCTCATGAAGTTTGAGTAGCATCAAATACATAATTTTGTTATCGCCAAGTATATTCTGGCCGTTTCAGCCTAGACGTGCCTAGACCCACCTAATGTTGAATTTTGTCGTAATGTAGAACGGCATATATTTCGTGGCGTCTATTAGATTGGTCGTTAGACCGGTATGGTGAGAGACACCTGCATTATTATCATTAAGTTTACGAACCTGGGAATTCCAAAGTTTGCGGTTATTGGAGAAGGGTCATCGGACCTTGAGTTTGAAAGTATATTTCCTCCGTGGTTTGACATAATTTACGAACTGATATCGCTTCCAACTCATTCTAATGTTTAGAACGAACCTATATTGGCTGAAGTCTGAAGAAGCTGAAGTGTCAGTGGGCAGGGAACTGACGGCCGTTGGGGCAGAAAGGTTCTCAAGTGGCGACCGCGTATCGGAAGACGCTAGGCCTCCCACAAGGCCGACCGACGATCTGGTGAAGGTCGCGGGACCCGGCTGGATGAGGTTAGCGCAGGACCGGTCGTCGTGGAGATGCTTGGGGGAGGCCTTTGTCCAGCAGTGGACGTCTACAAAGTACGATTCGCGTCGCGTCCCTTCTAGACAAGGCCTAACGCACAACGTCGCGCTGACGCGGTGTTGCATGAGGTGGTGCGCGCGCGCCGATGCCGATGCGACAAATTGTTCAATGATCCAATCAGTGCCGCCCGCCGCGCGCCCCGCCGCCCGCCCCGCGCCGGTCCACTCCGGACTCTTCTAGAGTTTGATAATACGAGTCCCGCTGCGAAATCTGCAGACCTTCGTATGCCTTCGTCAGGTTGGAAAGTTCCATGAGTCGTCTCTAGAGTTTCATATGTTGAGTTACAATCATCACAGGCTTTTACGTGAAGAAAACCAAAGAAAATAGAGCGACGACGCCTCCTAGACTTAATATATTTGAGAACCAATACCATTGACTACTAGTAGTATATTAAAACTAGACATCGAGATCCAAACAGAAGCCACCTGTCGAAGGAATCCTATCCTACATCCTACTAATATTATAAAGGCGAAAGTTTGTAAGGATGTGAAGATGTGAGGATGTGAGTGAGGATGTTTGTTACTCTTTCACGCAAAAACTACCGAACAGATTTTGATGAAACTTGGTACAGTGAAAGCTTATATCCTGGAATAACATATAGGCTACTTTTTAACGCGGTTAAAGTCGCGGGGCGTCCGCTAATACCCCTAAGTAACAAAATGTACACGGAAAAACTTTTCTACGCGGGCGAAGCCGCGGGGAAAAGCTAGTAATATATCATGTTGAAGGTCGGAGTGCAAATGAGGCCTATATATTGGGAGCTCGTTTGCGTTGACGTTTTGCCACTGCAGCTTAGAAAGAAATCTAGTTACTAATACATCATTGCAAAATACCTAGTATGTATGGTATGCTTGCAAGACATTTTGGTTATACTGTATAGTTATAAATCCGTATATTTCACTGCGACTGTTCACATGGAGAATAGGAAATGTCTCTATTTAAGGCTATTATATTATGGCTTCGTCCATGGCTTCGCCATCTATACTTAGTATATTTATCTAGTAAGTAGTAAGCCGGTGTCACACTGGGGCGGTGACGTAGAGTTTAGAAAGCGACCATTTCAATTAGCGTGTGTAATATGACACTTTACTTTCTGTGGGAAGAGAAAATGGTCCACGACACACTACCTACAGAGATATCGCAACGTTTGAGTTGACATTTCAATTCTGGGATCAAGGGTTCAAACTCTGGCCTTTTCCGCAACTCATAGGAAGATTTTTGACGCTGTTCACCTTTGAGGCCCTTGCCTTTGCCACAGATTATCTAATAGTTCGTGCAGTCTTTTAAGTTTACTTTTGTCTCTGCCTACCCCGCAAGGATGTAGCGAGAAGTTGAGTGCTTATATCACAGATATCCATGAAATCTGTGGCCTATAATATGTATTTTAGAATACAGAACATTAAATTGCATTTAACTAAACAGCTAAACTAAAGTTAAGAACTAAATAAATAAAATAAAAAACTAAAGAGCGTCAGTGGCCTCGGGGATAAGACGCGACCTATCATATCGAAAGGTCCGAGGTTCGATCCCCGGCTGGGCCGTGTACCAATGGGTTTTTTCTCGAAATTTCAGTACATGTACTGACTGCTCTCAAACGGTGAAAGAAAACATTATGAGGAAACCTGCATACGCCGAAGAAGAAATTCTTAGGCGCATGTGAAGTCCACCAACCCGCACTGGGCTAGCGTGGTGGACTATAGCCCGCACGCCCTTGTTGAGAGGGTAGGCCTGAGCCCCAGCAGTGGGGAGATTAATAGGCTGTTGATGACTGAAACAGCTAAACGTCGTTAACCTTCTCGGTAAACGTTGCATTCAACGATTTTTTAATAATAATAAAAAAAAATTTTGTTTCTCTACAGTACAATATTTTATAATAAAAGACAAAGCAATAAGACAAAGCAAAATCAAGGACATAAAGTGTCTGTGGAGATTGATGCCTGATCTAGGTTCGCCTGTTTCTCAGGTCACCAGGTCTCCACCTCCTATTTGACCAGGAGTTTTAATGAACGTGCTAGCCGTCTGATGAACTAGCTGATCTGCCATATATTCATAATGTATCTAGATAAACTGTTTGTGTGGTCGGTCGCAGACTGCCTAGAATGGTAGGTGAACAATTGTGTTAGCAACAGGCGGTCGACACGCTGGGCTCGCATTGTGTCGCCATTACGGCATGCGCGGGCGCAGGCGGGGGGCGAGACGACATGCGTGAGCTTAGAGCAGCACGGCCCTCAAAACTGGTCTAGGGTGTCATCATCATCAACAGCCTATAATGTCCCCACTGCTGGGGCTCAGGCCTACCCTCTCGACGAGGCTGTTCGGGCTATAGTCCACCACGCTAGCCCAGTGCGGGTTTATGGACTTCACATGCGCCTAAGTATTTCTTCTTCGACGTAAGCAGGTTTGCTCACGTTTTTCTGCACCGTTTGAGAGCAGTCACTAAATGTACTTAAGTTTCGAGAAAAATCCCATTGGTACATGGCCCAGCCGGGGATCGAACTCCGGACCTTTCGATATGATAGGCCGCGTGTGGATTTTCCCGAAATTCCTAAAAATGTCGAAAACTAACGATTTTTTACTGCTTGATGTCATTTTTTTACAGATTTTAGTTAGGTAAGGGTTGTTCCTCTTGAAGGGTTGGAGTTGGGACCTCCTGTATAGTGCAGTGCCGTCACGAGGTGTGCGCGCGCGCAGCCCATTGTGTGCACTTCCTCGTGCAGTTATCAGATTATAGCGAAATGATCGCGTGACCAGATTATAGTGAATACTCTTGACATTGGAAAAGCGCCGCCGCTTTGTTCTGTTTAGTCTGTCCACAAACAACTTAGTCGCACGACTAATACATTAGTTAGTTTAGAATAGTTTCACGAAACTTGCGGGTAACCCGTGATCCGTTGGGAAAATATCAATTCAAAAAACAGTTGCAACGGATCACGTGATCGGTTGGAAAAAAAAATAATCACAATTTCTTAGAGTTGTATCGGATAACGTGACCCGATGGGATCTTTTTGCGTGATCAGATGCAACCACGAACTGATCATATGATCGGTTGGGAACAACCCTCGCTTTTAACAGGCAAGGTTGTCGGGAAGAAATCGCTTTTAGCGATAAGACCCCCGAGATGTACGAATGTAAACTACTGGTGTTATCACTACAATACAGAATTATTGAATTGTACGGTGGCCGGCGAGTGTTGGTTCCCGGAATCGAATCCACAACCTCTGGCGTAGTAGGCAGGGTCACTACAACTAAGCCAACAGGCCTGTCTAATAAATCGGTGAGTAGTTTTAAAAGTCACTAGTGGTCGTCAATTTAAAAGGAATGAGGTATATTAAGTATGATATGATAATGTCCTCGGAAGTATCGACCACTGTCCATGCGTGGTCGTGAACTCGACCAGCTGTCACTTCACAGCTTTTAGAACAGTCGGGCGAAATGTCGCACAATATCAATATCTATACACTAGCTGTTTCCCGCGGCTTTGCCCACGTTTTAAAACCGGCGATCGAGAATACTAACCGGTTTAAAACCGACTTTTTCTTCTTAGTAGTTTTGGCTGTGCGTTGCTAAATCAGTCAGATCAAACAATTATCTATTTAGTTTATGATGTGCGGTCGACTGTACTTAATGTGCGGGAACCGTCTTTTTAGTTTTTCCGGGAAATTCTTAATTACCTAATAGCTAATAGTGAGGCAAAACCAGCGAACATTCAACTACATGACAAAACCAACTATCTAGCCACTGAGACTCGTTGTTTGTATGATTGTGGAAACGCCTGAGGATGTCCGCTCGAGGGTCCAAAACGCTGGTAATGTACCTGAAGAACTGCATTTAAAATAGCGTACGTGGATAAACGTCTCCGGTGCAACCGCAACAGCCCTGCTATTCTGTAAGCGTATTTGTGCAACTCGATCCTGAATCCGCAGTGAGCTCGGTCTCTAACTCAATGATTCACAGTTCAATACTCACTTTACTTCGCAAGTGAAGTGTTTATTGTGTAGCTTGTATTTGTTTACACAATGCGACATCAAGGTCTTTCATGATCGGATGCGAAGTGAAGTGACTTGCGATGTGATGGTCGAGTTTTAATTCATACTTTACAGAATCACACAGCAGGGCCTCGCGTCATATCCGGCAAGAAAAATGACCAGAAGTCATTTCATTTCAATGTTCTTCATTGCACACAATTCGGACTTTTAAATTCATCATTACCTACTTGGTCCCTAAACTGTCATGCGGCATGACATGCGTTAGGTTTACGTGAATTATCATGCTGCATGATGGACCCTCATGCTTGCTATCAATCACTTAGTACAGTGAAGCAACGGCCAGCACGTAGTTTGCATGTCATGCTCGTCAATCACTATCACACTAGATGTTCATAATAACACTAGATGAATGACCAATAAGGTCATAATCACACTAGATGGTCATGCATGAGTGACAGCACGTAATGCATGTCATGCAGCATGATCGTGTAGGGACCACTTTAGGATTTACCGTAGTTCGTAATATTTACACTTTTACAGTAACATTGTACGGTCGACCGCATGTCAGTGGAACAAAACCAGTGCAAACGTACCCTCATAGTATTGGTACTCCCTGATAGACTAGGCCAGCTCAAGGTCAAAGTGTATCGACTGACGTGCGGTCGACCGTACACGGCGGTTGTCGCAAGGGCGCCTCTGAATTATTGATAATCACAGCCAATGATGGCCGCGGCCTTAGGCAAGTGTAGTTACATATTAAATATGTCAGTATACCTACTACTCGTATCGTACGTCTATAAGAACTTAAATCTTCATAACAAGCCGTAAATAAGTGTAAAATGTAAAAAATAAATGTTTCGCCGTAAAAAGTTCGTCCACTTCTAACTCAAATACAACACTAGCTCGTCCAGTGGTACCTAGATTTTTTTTATTATGATAATTAGTGGTTTGAGACTGTTTTTTGATGGATTTTAGATTTAAGTACTTTTTAACGAAATTATTTGTATATTCTAATTAACGCAACGGAGCGCGAATAAAAAGTAGTTTATTTAGTGACAGATTGAGATTGTTTTCATTAATTTTATCTTATTAATTTTAATTTTACAGTTTTAGTCTCAATTTTAATTATTTGCTATTGCATCATTTTTTTATTAATAGGTACTTAGTTTTATTTTATTTTATTTTGTGTATTCTGATATGGGATTGTAATTTTCCGGAAATAAAGATTTATTTATTTATTTATTATTATTAAGCATAACTGTTGGTTTTCGGATTCTGGGTGTTTGCATGTATTTAAGTATTTATTTAAAAGTATTTATGCATGTTTATCAGTTGTTGAGTACCCATTTACAAGCTTCGGCTTAGTTTGGGACTAAACAGCCGTGTGTAAAGTCCAAACATTATTATTGTGACGAAACTTCAGCGTTTTATTAGTTGAGTGAAGGGAAACATTATATCGTGAGAAAATCAGCATGGCCGTGAGCGAGTCAGAGGCGGGGACAGTGGGTCGCAGGTCGTCTTCGTGCCAGCAGTACATTGACCTTACTGGCAACAAGAAGCCGAATTCGCTAGTCATACAAAAGTATCACGGACATCAATCAGGGCGTTTCATTTTATTTACAGTAGTTAAAAGCAGTCTTAACCCTCCAGGGAGGACTCTGGCAAGTGCTGCTGCCCGTCATCGATGACCCTCGTGAAGTGAAAGTCCAATACATTGGGTGGATTGCATGTGACATCGAAAACTGACGTAATCTAACAAGAAATATATTAGTCTAATATGTAAAATCAACATTTAGAATGGATCTTGCGTCGACCACCGCCGCTTAATATTTCGTATATACTTATAATTAAGTAAATTAAGGTAAATGCCATTATAAAATTGTAAAACTAATACGGTAGCAATAGAGTATTAATCTATTAACTTAATTAAAGTGCTCCTTCAGTGAAGTTCAGATGAGTAAAGTTTGGGAGAAATATATATGTTTTCATTACTCATACTCTGAAAGTAATTCTGAAGTTGCCTGAGGAGCGGGTTGAAAGTAATACATCTCAGCCCTAGGGAGAATCGCTTTCAACTGACAGCTGTCAAATTATAAAAAAAAATTTTTGTACCATTTTGACATTTCTATTGGACCATGTTCCAACTGTCTATACAGCCACTCAATTTGAATAACAATTGAAATAACATAAAGTTATGTAATAATTAAAGAATATATATTTTAAATGACTTTATTATAATTATTACTGTCTACTATTTCTTTAAAATAACATAAATTGGGGCAAAATATTTACCATTTTTTTCGGGACTTAAATGAGTTACTTTCACACCTAGGTTAACAATGTACTATTGTACCTAACTACCCTAGTTTTATTAATAAAGGCCTCTGTCCAGAGGATACAGTACCTACTTTCAATACAGTAGGGTCTTTCACAATTATCTACATACAGACTGGCAGCGTGTGACAATCAAATAACTAAAGCTGACTCCCAAACTATAACTGGAGCTCTATTGAATCGCTCTCTTCGCTTCGAGCGGTCGATTTTACATACTATATTTCTTCGACATCCGATACAAAAATCAGTGGAATTTCAAATTCAAACTACAAAAAAACTTTCAAAAAACAAAAAAAAAATGAGCGATTCAAAAATAGAGCTCCTGACTTGTATGTCAGGAGTCTAGTGTCTTCCGCAACACTTTTTCACAACTTGGCAAATTACGATACAACCCTCTTAAAATAAAATAAAACTAAGTGTGAGTGGGTATGTGTGTGGGTTATATAAAAATTTCGTTTAATTGTCTGGTTTCCGAGAAAATCGACAAGAATAATATCTAGTGGTAGTCTACATATTAAAAATGCTACATTTTTCAAAGTAAATGGAAAATAAATTAAAAACGTACCTAATTACTGCAAGCATGTCCAAAATAACGAGAGCGTAACATAATGTTTTGAATTGATACCTACTAGGTACATAATTAAAAAAAAAACGAAAAATATAATACTATTTTTCTTAAACATGCGCGGAAATATTGTCATTACTTTTGAATAAAGAACACGCGAAGTATCATATTTACGTAGACTGAAAAACCAAAATCACTTCCCGGCGCGTTCTTTGAATTTGAAACGAAGAGCGCGCCGGCAATGTTGTATGAAACGGTGTGCTGTTTGAATTTAGAACTCTTTCATCTATCGTACACATTGCGTTCTCGTGGCTGTATAGCCACAGATGCGTTTTTATTTAAACTTGACAAATCCTGAATGTTACACTGGACATTGTTTCCGCAGATCTTCAGCCACTCTTCTTGCTGATTCGGGAGCGAATTTAACTACTCTAAAAAGACACGGAGGTTGGAAGTCCAATAAAGTGGCTACATCGAAGACTCTGTTGAAAATAAAACTGAGATAACCAATAAAATTAACCAAAACATCAAATTGCGACCTGTTAATGATTCGGAAACAACATCTTATATACCCACTCACCTCTTGACAATTATCAAGTCCACAGCCATCCACTTCTAAACAGCAATTAAGTTTCCAGCCACCTACCACTGACCAAGTATCAAATTCCCAGCCGGAAACGTCAGAAATACAACAAACGAACATAAATGTGCCTGGAAAATAACATTCTCGTTCAATAATTGTCCTAACATGAGCAATATAACTTTTAATATTAATTAATTTTTTTATGTAAAAGGCCCTTTTTTATTTCCTTGCATTTTTTAAAGAAAAGCACTATATATGCCTCGGCCGAAATGGTAATTGCCTGTCTCGTATCATTGAAGTCCTCGCCTGCGGCTCGGCCTTCAAACTCATACTCGACCTGCAATTGCCTATTTCGCTGCCTTTGCAATAATGTACTATTACTGACTGAAATAATAAATAGGTACTTATATTTGATTATGTACATACCTGGGTACGTACAATCTATTAAACATCATTCAAAGTTAATTTTGAAAAACCATTTAATAATGAGTAGGTAGGTATATATACCGGGCTTCTATATTCATATACTCGTGCTATACTTATCATCATTACAAATTCATTAAATCGATTCTGTTGGTAACGACTCTGTTTGAACTAGAGACGCCCACAACATCGATATACCTACTTTTAATCGATATGATGTGTGAACGAAACATGCAATGTTTTACCTGTGAATTTATTGACCACCACTATAGTGGTGGTAATAGTCGCACATCAATCAAGCGCGTTGATGCTCGGAGTTTCTCTGAGAGACACATCCGCAACGAGGTGATCCGTCAGAGAACCTAAGCCTTTGCCATAGCTAAAAAATTTTGTACCTACCTACGTAGAACTGGCAGTCGCCTGATCTCATGGAGACTACGACTGGGCAGGCATAGCATAGGACCACAGACATGAAGTTAGACTCATGTCTGTGACGCCCCCCCGGCTAGATGGAGCGACGACCTGCGTGAGGCGGTTAGCAGTGACTGGATGCGGAGAACCGAAGATCGGGTTTAGTGGCACTGGGGGAGGCCTATGTCCAGCATTGAACTAGTGCAGAAAAGACAACTTCGAATGTTCTTCATCTTCAGTTGAATTACGATTAGGTAGATTTGCCGTGGCGGGACATGCGCAAAAATCCAGTTCAACAATACCACACTCGCGGCCGTCGTACGATCCTCCATTGTTGAGTACTTAGTTGATGGAAATTGCCCGGACGGAGTCGAGTCACGCTCTGAAGAATGTATCTATCGCTATATCTCACTTTTCACACGCGAGAGGAGATAACATTGGGGGTTTATTCTCTACTCTGAAGGTTTATTTCCACAAAGCTGTAAGAGGCATGAGTAGGCGCCGAGCTGGACCCTGAGGGACTGCCACTGGGCTACACCGTGGGACCCACTCTATACACTTGTGCAATCACATAAGCATCGTGTGGAAATACCATACCAACAAGAATAACATCATGAAAATCTCCACCAATATCCATACGCGCGTACTCCATAGCGCCGCCCCGGCCGGCGACATCAACTCATTTTTACCTTCATGTCTATTTCTGCTCATCGTCAGCCTGACGACGTCCACTCGTGGCACAGAGGAATTAATAGTCTCCAACTTGTGGATCAACGTCCATGCCGTATACACTGAGCGCCACCTCACGCGGTCTGCCGTCGCATCCTCGCTTCCTTTAGCAGGTCGTCGGTCAATGTAATCCTATTGTAGTCATTGCCACTACAGCTTATTGATCCTTTCGGTTATTTCGGATCATTTAATAACTTTCTCAGTCCAACTGTATTCCTCTGTCTGCTTTCTTATTAAGTTGTTTCTATTGGTCTGTTCTAGTATAGACATACTTCTAAACAACTTTGACAAACCCTTATAATCGACTTCCTAAATAAAAGTAGCATTCCCTATAATGTCGACTCCCGGTTTGTCTTGTTCATCCTCAAACTCGTCTGGAAGAACAGAATTGAACAGCCGAGGCGGTTTCGCACGTCCTGTTATTCAGAATAATTATCAGAATGCTAAGACATTTAAAGAATTTAATTTTTTACCCTAAGGTATTGAAGTCCACCAACCAGTATGGGCATCGCGTGGTGGACTATCGCCCGTACGCCTTCGTTGAAGGTAAGCCTGTGAGGCCAACAGCCTATACTTACAGCGTGCTAACAACTACGTTTATCAAATTGTCAAAACCAGCTATTAAAGTTGTGATTAGTTTTTTACGAAGCATTCGATTGGGTAACTAACACGTTATAGGCACCGTCGAAGCTATCGCTTCTTTGAACGGCCTTACACATAATTGCATATTAATATTAATCCGGTGAAGTAACCACAAATTCGCGAGAAACACGGTGGACTACAGGATAGGAATATCCTGCACAAACGGAAATACAAATTTATCGAACATATATTATACTGTCTGACTAAGATCAGCTGTGTGATTCTGTAAAGTATGAATTAAAACTCGACCATCACATCGCAAGTCACTTACTTCACTCCGCATCCGATCATGAAAGACCTTGATGTCGCATTGTGTAAACAAATACAAGCTACACAATAAACACTTCACTTGCGAAGTAAAGTGAGTATTGAACTGTAAATCATTGAGTTAGAGACCGATCTCACTGCGGATTCAGGATCGAGTTGCACAAATACGCTTACAGAATAGCAGGGCTGGGCAAATCTTTGCTGATAGGTCAATTAGTAATGAAATAAAATTAGGAATTAGAGATAATAATATATACCGTCAAAATAGGTATAGGTAGGTACCCCATGTACATGTTATGCCTGTTAAAATGATAGAAAAATGGTGGAAATGTAAAAAAATATATTTTCTTAATAAAATCGAAGATTGTTTTGATTCGATTTCTAGCACATTTGGTCAACATTAAAAATTTTCATAGATTAGGTACGATTTGTTTCAAAATGAAAAAAAATACAAAGAAGAATTGACGAGAAAATAAATGCGATAAGATTAGTCCGGCCCGATAGGACCATAAGCTTTAGGGGCAATTTCAACAGTGGTCAACTGCACGACCAACAGTGAGCTGGTAGCTGCTAAGCTGATACTCACTAAGTCTCGATGAGTTCGCAGTTGAGCAGCAGCTTCCCTGGGCCGAGCTCCACCACGGCCACGGTCTGGTCGTGGTGGTACACCATGCGCAGCGTGTGGTTGGCCACGCGCCGGCCAGAGTACGGCTTGACGCCGGCGGCCGGCTCGCGGCGCTCGGCGTCGTCGGCGCGCCCGCCCGCGCCCACCAGCCCCGCCAGCGACCAGCCCGCTGGGAAGCTGATCGCGAAGGGCTTGGCGCACGCCGCCGGCGGGGAGGACACCGCGATGAAGCAGATGACCAGCACGGACACGAGCGACTTGAGCACGCCGTCGGCGAGCGGCGCGCCGCGGGTGAGCGCGTCGCGCGCGGAGCGCACCGCGCTCAGCAGCCGCCGAAATGACATGCTCACTGTTTACTGCCGACGGGAGGCGCGCTCGTCCATCGCGCGTGCGGCCCGAGCGCTGCGAGCTCATACACTGCGCTAGTGTTGCGGTGCGGGCGGGTTGGTCTGTCGATGCTTTGTGGCCTCGATTACAGTCTCGATAGATAATCAGCAATATCAACAGCAATTTGTATCGATACTGTAGTGTCGTGTAAAGGTAAAAAATTATAAGAATTAAATAAAAAGATTTCATTATCATAGGTATAACAGCATGGAATTTTCGAAGTGCACCGAGTGGAGGGAAAGTACCTACTCCAAATACTGAAGATAGCAAATTTTACTCAAAGCTTAGAAAAAGAAAAAGGATACAATCGTTTATTTTTAAAATTATGTAGAACTGCACTCAAAGATTTTTAGGAAACCACTTGTCGGAGTCGGGATCGAACTGGATTACTGGACAAATGTTGAAAAACCATCCTCTAATTTTTAGGATACCGATCGAAAGGGTGAATTCCTCAAGTCATAAGTAACATAGTACCTTAAATTAATGAAAAACTATTTATTATAACAGTCAACAAATAGCACTGCTCATATTCTATCATCGATAATGCCGTATCGATACTATCGATGCTGCGACTAATGTCGAGATGGACCATCGACAGCTGGCCGCACTAGAGCGCGGGTGCGGCGGGAGACGCCTCACTTTCTTCGTGACGTCACGTGCGGTGCGCGTGCAGCGAGGGTCTGACACTTCCGCGCGCGCACCGCCCGCCCGCCCCGCACCCCGCCCCCGCCCCCGCCTGCGCCCGCGCCGGTGTCGCGAAGTAATTAACAAGTTCATTAATTGGCGCGAAGAAAGCTGAGCGTCGAGGGCAAATGATTATGTATTCTACGTTTTCCGACAGAAATTCACAATTCGGCTTTGTGCTCACATTGATTATTTATTCTGTGACACCGGTCTTATTGAGAGATGTATAGTCCCCGTAGAGTTTAATGGCGGCTGTGTGAAGTTGGCTGATTTCTGCGCCATGACTACTTTGAGGTGTTAAACGGGAGCTATGGGGCTAGCGTGGACTATAGCCTGCACGCCCTCGTCGAGTGGGTAGGCCTGGGCCCAGCAGTGGGGATATTCAATAGGCTGTTGATAAGCGTGCCTTTGTCCAGCAGTGGACGTCTACAGGCTGATATGATGAAGCGTGCTTGATGTTGCTGAAATATCAAAGATTTCTCGTTGCGGATTTTCAGTAAGATGAGGACTATAGTGGTATCAAATCAACCAGTCATCGTCTCCATTGTTTCGCAAATAACATGTAGATAGCTACTTACGGCGGACGGGTGTTTGCTCACGCGTGGGGCAACTCCTCCTTGGCCTAATGGTTCAACTGCTGGATTGTGTAATAGGGGTCGCGAGTTCACATCAACATGACACAACTTACTATAAAAAACTGCTCGGTCGGTCTACAGATCTTATCTGACACTAGGAGGCAAGGTCCACCCAGCGACACTGAGACTATTATCAACAGCCTATTGATCTCCCCACTGCTGGGACTCACAGGCCTACCCTATCAACGAGGGTGTTCGGGCTATAGTCCACCACGCTAGCCCAGTGGAGGTTGGCGGATTTCACATGCGCCTAAGAATTTCTTCTTCGGCGTATGCAGGTTTCCTCACGATGTTTTCCTTCACCGTTTAAGAGCAGTCAGTATATGTAGGTACTTAAGTTTCGAGAAAAAACCCATTGGTGCATGGTCCAGCCGGGGATCGAACTTCGGACCTTTCGATGATAGGCCGCGTCATATCCCCGACGCCACTGACGCTATAGACTGACACTGAGACTATACATAGGTGGACGGATAATTAGAAACGGGCAAGATTTTCATACAATCGAGGTCACTTTGAAGCCATGGTTCTCCGTGAATGAGTGATCGAGGCGTGATCTGATGACGCATCGAGAGAGTATATGGAGGACTCTTAGATCGCTGTGGATATCCAACTGATCAGATGAGCCGTTTGGAAGCAGCATCGTCATGATTCAGGACCGTGTGGAGCAGGGGTTCAGCTTGCATTTGCCAAACGTGTGGATGCTGCATAACGTTTTTGGTTTGGATTTGGATTACCCCCTGGTATCTTATAGGCAGGCTCACCCGGCGACGCTGTGGCCCTACGGTATCTATAGTGTCAGCCCCTGTGTTTACCTCTCTCTGTGTGCGCTCTCCTCCCGGAGTGTTAACGCTGTACAAGAGATATTCTGCAGCTACGGGGTAGGAGGTTGAGTCCTGAAGTGTCTGGTGAACCCTCCTACATATTTATAAACTTTTTCACCTCACAAGCTCGGAAGGGTATACTTTCTCATTCGAAATCTGCGTGGAAAACTGCACCTGGAAAAAAACTTTTCTATTAATTTGTAGAAGGTGGACATTTAAAGAAGTGGTCAATTCTAATTGTGGTTATTATTATTTGTGGTTCTGAACCGATGAAAGGATTCAATTCACATAGTATTTTCCTCGCTGTAGTGAGGTGAAAAATTGTGTGTTGCGCTCGGCAGCAAAGTTATTTTGCGTCTCGTACCTTGAAACCCTCGCTACGCTCAGGATTCTATCTTTGATTCTAGAACCCTTCGCTTTGCTCAGTTTTCAATACTAGTACTCGCACAAAATAACCAACTTTGCAGCCTCGCATAACAAATAACTATTGTTTAGGGGTACAATGGTCATGTATGTGGGGAAAAGGCGTTTATAAAAAAAACAATAATAGAAACAGATGATAATATAATATATTAGGTTGTGATAATTCTGTGGACCCAGGGCGCGTGCGCGGCGAGCGCGTGCGCGGCGAGCGCGTGCGCGACCAGCGGCGCGCGCTCGTCGGCCTGCGCCACGCCCACCAGCTGCGCGCGCGCGCGCCCCCGCCCCCCCGCGCGACCCCGCCACACCACCGGCCCGCCGCTGCTCATCTGCAAGATGACAGTGTTATAATAGTGCTTTATGATACGAGTGCGGAAAACTTGAGTTATTCCAATCGAGGATACGCTAATGTTAGCTAAGTTACTATGGTAGATAGGTCGAGATTTCAATAAATAACTTAAGACACGTTTCATTACATTTGTAATTAAACATTTCTAAAAACCTGACATTCTAAGACAAGCAAATTAAAAAATAATAATAAAAGATAATAGTAAGATATATAAGAGCGTCAGTGGCGTCGGGGATAAGACGCGGCCTATCATATCGAAAAGTCCGAAGTTCGATCCCCGGCTGGGCCATGCACCAATGGGTTTTTTCTCGAAACTTACTTATTTACTGACTGCTCTCAAACGGTGAAGGAAAACATCGTGAGGAAACCTGCATACGCCGAAGAAGAAATTCTTAGGCGCATGTGAAGTCCACCAACCCGCACTGGGCTAGCGCGGTGGACTATAGTCCGAACACCCTCGTCGAGAGCCCTAGCAGTGGGGACATGTTAATAGGCTGTTAATGAATGATAATATTCCACTCAACAGCCTAAGAAAAGAGTAATTCGTAGTTTCAATCAGTAGTTTTTGGCCGAGTGTCTCTGAGAGTTGAGGTGTTGGAGTGTCAGGCCCGTGGCCACGCTGACCTGGCTGATGCTGTTGGTGGTGGTGGTGTCGTTGGCGGTGGTGTCGTTGGCGGTGGAGAGACAGACGGTGGACCGCGAGTCGGGGGCGTCCGCCAGCGCCGCGCACTCCGCCGGGCTCAGGGTTTTGGCGGGGAAGGACCCCGCGCGCATCCACTTGCCGGTAGAGTTCTGCAAGAGCACATGAGAGGTGGACATAGGCCTCCCCCAAGGCTCGTCACTGAACCCGATCTTCGGTTCTCCGCATCCAGTCACTGCCAGCCGCCTTACGCAGGCCGTCGCTCCATCTAGCCGGGGGGCGTTCCACACTACGCGTGGTCTCCACTCGAGGACTCGTCTACCCCAGCGGCTTATCGGAAGATAGTTTAAAATACCTACTTTATAGAGTTTCAGTATTCTGACAGACTATAACTATCTAGGCGATTTAACGCTTAATCAATTATGTAATTTAAAAGATCAAGTGTGCTTTATTAAACTTGGAGCCGTAAAAGCCCAGTTGGTTGTGCACTCGCCTCACGTTCATGAGGTCGTGGGTTCCAACCTTGGGCCGTACCAATCAGTATTACAGAACTTTAAAGTACGGTTTGTTGATATACGAGAGGATTTATAAAACATCGCGAGGAAAAGAAGAAATTCTTAGGCGCATGTGAGTCCACCAATCTGGACTAGCATGGTGGGCAGCTCATAGGCCTGTGCCCCAACAACAGTGGGGACTATAGGCTTGATTTTATTTTGATTTGATAAACCTTAGTGAGCTCCCATCCGTAGGCGGCGACCTCAGCACCGCCCGGCAGCCTCTCCCCCAAGATCTCCAGGCAGTCCACCGGCACCGCCGGCTCCACCCTCATCAGCGCTAGAACTGGGGTTTCTTCTTCCCTCGTCTCCTTCAATATGAAATCTCTTTAGTAATAAAACTTTAGGGTATTTTTTGATTGATTGATTGATTATTTGTTTGTTTGTTTGAACGCGCTAAAAAAACAAACAGAAATAGACTTACTAGTCCAAAATAAAATTATCACCTTGGCGGCGATCTCCTTGGACAGCTCTAAGGTGTGGTGTAGGTGGTGGATGAGTCCGGTGACGGACGTGGGGGACCCCCCCGGGTGCAGGTGGAGGCGCGTCACCGCGTGCGCCGCGCCCGCAGACAGCGGGTCGCTCGCGTTGGACACCACCGTGTACCGACTCGCCGCCGTCTGGTCCGTCCTGGGATTTTTTAAATAAGATATTTCAAAATTAACTTTTACAGGAAAATAAATACAGTATACATGAGTCACATGCAATAAAAAATTAACTGGGCTATTTAGACCATTGTTTATAAGATTTTTGTTTGTTTATTAGATTCTAACCCTGGACAATGTTTATTTAATTATTGCAAACCTAATTGCACTAAATTGTACAAAGAGCGAACTAATGCCAGTGCTGTTTACTCTTTTTTTCTCGCAATCGAAGTGAAAAGTAGAGTGTATCACCAGAGACTGAAAGCCACTAAGACACCCGAACTATTCGTAGCTGCTAACCTACTCGTGTTCTATGCGACGGTGTGGCAAGCCCACTGACACTTCGGCTCGCTAATACTTACGTGTTATATAAGTTTCCCAGCAGGTTGATGCAGGAGGCAGCCGTGAGGACCCAGTGCGGGGCGACCACCGTCCCCCCGCACGTCTGGGCCGTCACATTTGACAGCGTCTCGAAAATCGCCACTAGATACGGCACTGTCCCCGGAAAACTCACTTTGTCACTTCCAGAAACATTCATCTTTGGTTCAGTGATGCCCGCCACATTTTTGGCGTTTTCAATCTCACATTCGCTTCTGTCGTCGGCCAGTCCGTCCTCAGCGATCTTGGGAAAACCATTCGGCTTCTCGTAGTTGCCGGAATCTTCCAGAACGTTCTGGAGCTGGTAGAGGGTTTCTTCGGAAGAATCTTTGGTGGGCGCCGGGTCGTGCGTGGGCTGCCATCGTGGGACTAGCTGGACCTTGAGCTGCTGGTTGACGGTGTGCAGGATGTGGTCGGTGACGAGGACTTGGCTCCGGCCGCACTCGCGGACGCCCGTGATGTGGTGCCCGAGCGGGGTGATGGATTCTAGCGTTCTGTTTAGAGTGTTTCCTGTAAATAATTCTGGTCAGAAATACCCACGTGATGTTTGTTTAGTTTATTTCATTGTTTTATTTTTTAAAATGTGCTATTTGATAAGAGTTTTAATTTAACTTTCCATCACAAAATAAAAATGTCTTTGGACAAATTCACACACGGCTTATACTAAGCCGAAGCTTGTGGATAGGACCTACTCAGCAACTGATAAACATACTTAAATACATACAAACACCCAGAATCCCGGGACCCCGCTCGATGAGGTTAGAGCGGGACCGGTCGTCGTGGAGATCCCCGGGGGAGGCCTTTGTCAAGCAGTGGACGTCTACAGACTGATATGATGACCCAGAATCCGTAGGGGAATAGGGAATACAACTCCTGAAATACAATTAGAGGTTTGGGAGCCATGGCTTCACGTTGCAAAGTGCTGGGTTCTTACCAGGCAAATAGTCCAACAAGAAAATGAACACCAGCGCGGGCGCCATGCCGCCGACCGCACACGTAATCAGCGCCTGCGGCCACACAATGCGTGTTGACTTTCAACTTGCTTTTAAAAACACACGTAAAGGTACACTTGTGGAAGAAATCCACTCACATTTCAATTAGTATTTTAAAAATATACCTGTAAACAGTAAATTGTACAATTGTATCATAGGCCATTAATGTTTCATCATTTCAACCTTTTATTGTCCACTGCTGGACATAGGCAGTCAATACATTTTTGAGAATATTTTGTATGTCCGTAAAAATATATATCTCTTTTTGAGGCACATGAACACAGCTTATGTTACAAGAAACAAAAACAAACTTGTACCACCACAGTTAAGGCTTAGTAAGGTCAGTAAATCATTCACGGGGCAATGTATACGCTTCTACAACAAACTACCAGAGGAAATCTTAAGTATGAATGACAGAAAATTCTTAAACCGCTACTGCCACTTCAGTTTGCTTATCCTTTCGGCTACGTCGGTAACCTTGGTTCTCCGTCAGATCTCCTCATTACATGTTTAGTTGCACACAGTGCTGTACGGTCGACCGCACGTCAGTGGAAACATAACCAGTATAAACTGGTCTCTTATAGTATTCATCATCAACAGCCTATTAATGTCCCCACTGCTGGGGCTCAGGCCTACCCTATCAACGAGGGTGTTCGGGCTATAGTCCACCACGCTAGCCCAGTGCGGGTTGGTGGAATTCACATGCGCCTAAGAATTTCTTCTTCGGCGTATGCGGGTTTCCTCACGATGTTTTCCTTCACCGTTTGAGAGCAGTCAGTAAATGTACTTAAGTTTCGAGAAAAGACCCATTGGTACATGGCCCAGCTGGGGATCGAACTCCGGACCTTTCGGTATGATAGGCCGCGTCTTATCCCCTACGCAACTGACGCTCTCCTACGCCACTGACGCTTATAGTATTGAAACTCCTTAATAGGCTAGGCCAGCTCAAGGTCAGTGTTTCCACTGACGTGCGACCGACTGTACGTACAAAACAGCAATACTCTTTCAATGACGTATCTACGCAATAAGTACGTCATTGAAAAACTATTTTTATTGTCATGTTAAACTCATATATTTTCTCCGTGGTTAAACCTAATTAACGTAGTTTTTTTTAAAAATCGTATGGCGTTATTCATCAACAGCCTATTAACATGTCCCCACTGCTGGGGCTCAGGCCTACCCTCTCACGAGGGCGTACGGGCTATAGTCCACCACGCTAGCCCAGTGCGGGTTGGTGGAATTCACATGCGCCTAAGAATTTCTTCTTCGGCGTATGCAGGTTTCCTCACGATGTTTTCCTTCACCGTTTGAGAGCAGTCAGTAAATGTACTTAAGTTTCGAGAAAAAACTCATTGGTACATGTCCCAGCCGGGGATCGAACCTCGGACCTTTCGATATCATAGGTCGCGTCTTATCCCCTGGGCCACTGACGCTCTGCAATGGCGTTATTAACGTAGATAAATTAAGTATATTTTTCAGAACTTACATAAAATCCCACAAATTCTTTTCGCATAACAGTTATGGATTAGTAAGCTTAAGTGGCAGTGACATACGGGAACGCCAACGTCCAGTATTGGGTCTTAACAGGCTGAGAAAATTGCACTTTCATACATTTCGGATTTCACTTAATAATAGGTAGCCAGCAATACAAAACAACGAAATCGTTAAAAAATAAATAAAATTTATTTTTATCTAAAGAATTACACATCAAGACTTTACACAATATAATCTTTGTACATCGTGGGGCTGGTGGTTTCATATGTGGTCCCAAAACGATCATGCTTGCATGACATGCAACGTTTACGTGAATTATCATGCTGCATTATGGACCGTCATGCTTGCTATCAATCACATAGTACAGTGATGCAACGGCCACCACGTAGTTTGCATGTCATGCACGTCAATCACTACAGCTAGACGATTATGCGTGAGTGACAGCACGTAATGCATGTCATGCAGCATGATCGTGTAGGAACCACTTTATGTAAGTTTAGTTAAATAATCACTCGTACATAGTCACTATGGAATACATCATTGGCACACTTTGGAATAGCTAGTCATGCTTTGTCTCTGTCATACACTAGCCGGTGCGAAAGCGACAAAATATACTTAGTTGGAAGTCTTGAATCAAAAAATTTTGCCACAGGGAGCGCGCGCGCGACCAAAGAGGTTAGAAACTTCTTAGCCTAGGGTTGCAAGGGATCCTTTTCTATTTTCATATTGAACTTTATAAAGCTATTCTTTATTTTGACAATAAATTCATTTTTTAAGTGGAATCAAAAAATTTCGGTAGGTAAAGTATTGTTTTGTTATAATCTGTGTACAATATTTTATTAGCTGAATTAATGAATTTCTTAATTCGCAAATGAGTTCTGAGTCAGAGATTTAAGATTTTAGTTTACTGACAAACAAGTATTATCGGAAAATTAGTAGTAACGTTAAATTCAGTAAGTAAAAAAAGGCAATAACGTTATCATGAAAAACTTTAAAATAATGTTATAAGTACGTCAATAATTATTATATAAAAATAATATCCCTACCTAACTACTAAAATGCTAAACTTTCGACAAAAAAATTCGATATGTTTAATATCTGTTAAAAATTTGTAATGGCAACATTAATTAATTAGAAATAAGGCTTTTTATTATTATAGTTTTTTCGAATTTTAGTATCTTATCTTCTTAGGGGTCCAGGAATACAGCTTGTTTTTATTTTTTAATTGAATGAGCGTTGACTAGATAGTATAGAGTGTCAGAACACTAAAACGTTATAATTATTAAATAATTATTAACAATCTTTATCTAACAACGAATCCAGTTAATATTACAAATGCGAAAGTTTGATGTTTGTTTGTTGCTCAATTACGCTGTGACGGCTGAACGGATTTTGATGAAACTTGGTACAGTGACAGCTTATATCTCGGAATAACATTGTATAATACTTTTCACGTGTATACTAGTACAAGATAATATATAGAACAGTATAAGTCGAAACAGTACATAGTCGAAAGTTACAGTATCACCCGTAACTAAATTTACAACTGAGCGAATATTAACACATTACTGAAAATAGTATAACTTTAGTAATATTATACAAAATACAAGTTAAACCCGAGTATTGTGCCATAACACACATGTTTACAACACAACACATAAAACATGTATAAATGCAATTACTCGTACCATATAAAAAAAACTTAATGTCGGTTGGGGTGGGAGAGAGATAGGGGAAAGAGAAACGATCAGACCAGAGTAGACTGGACGTCTATAGAGTTGAACTCTATAGTTTTCAATTTACACACAAACACACAATAGTAGATAATTAATTTAAATTATTGTTTTGTTTTACATAATCTTACAGACAATTCTCTCTTGAGGTCAGGATTACAATTCTTTGTATTACTCGGCCTTACCAAAATTAGTTTTGTAATATTAGCTCTTTTGTAGTATTAGGCTTTTTGTGAATAAATTTATTATTATTATTATTTCTATTTACGAGAGGCAGCAGCAGGCTCCTGTGCTGTTGGATTTGTAGCTGTTTCTTCCCCTCTGCGACGTACAGGTGGAAACAGAGCAGTTTTAATTTTAGACAGAATTGACGTCAAAAAGAGAATCATCATCATCTCAGCTTGTAGAAGTCCACTGCTGGACAAAGGCCTCCCCCAAGGATCTCCACGACGACCGGTCCTGCGCTAACCTCATCCAGCCGCGTCCCGCGACCTTCACCAGATCGTCGGTCCACCTTGTGGGAGGCCTACACTGCGTCTTCCGATACGTGGTCGCCACTCGAGAACCTTTCTGCCCCAACGGCCGTCAGTTCTACGAGCGGTGTGCCCAGCCCAAAAAGAGAATATTGTATCCAATTTAGAGTAAACGAATTTTCATTCATTCATTTAAAGAGAGATATAGATATAGTTTTTGCGTCGTCGCTAGCGAGTATTGACGTTGTGAACTCACGGTATGCGTATGGTCTTCTAGTTATTCTTTCCCCAGTCTCCCTTTTGCTCCATCTGATCGTCGATGAAACCAAAGGAGTAAGACAGTATTCGTGTCGATTTGGAGGTGCACACGACTTAACTAAATATAGTCCACTGTCCCCCTACATAAGATGGGACTATCGGATACCTACATATGTAGAGCCTGTGGAGAGGACAGCGAGACGATGAAACATCTGCTGTGTGAATGCGACGCACTAGCCGCAAGGCGAATGAGTGTCCTGGGTGTGGCTTATCCTGAACCCGAGGACTACAGACTCCTACCCCTCAGCTGCACAATAGCATTTGTGCAGCGAACACTTGGGGAGGAGAACAACAGGTAAACACAGGGGCTGACACAATAGATCCCATAGGGTCGCAGTGTCGCCGGGTGAGCCAAGCCCCCTTCTACCGCAGAATAGATAATAGGACAACTTGTACAAGATAAGATAAGATAGTCCATTGTGATCTTTTTTATCTGTAGAAATAAGAAAGAGCTGGCATGAATTTCAGAACCGTCAAATTAGTTTAGGGATTAGTCACACAGGGGGAATTTCAATCGCCATGTTTTAAGCGACAATAGAAACCTTGTACATTTTCTTGTGTCTGACAGGACTAAACTAATTTGACGATTCTGAAATTCATGCCAGCTCTTTCTTACTTCTACAGATAAAAAAAGAGCACAATGGACTAGATTTAGTTAAGTCGTGTGCACCTCCAAATCGACACGAATACATCGCATAATAAACGAAGACTAGACTCGGAGCATGACTACATGTACGGTCGACCGCACGACTGTGGAAACAAAACCAGTATAAACTGGTCTATCCATAGTATTGAATCTGTTAGGCTAGGCCAGCTCAAGGTAAAAGTGTTTCCACTGACGTGCGGTCGACTGTACTTACACACGCATATACACTCACGCACACAACTGAACTCCATTAGTAGGTACACGGTAAAATAATTGTTCAAATCCAAACAGCGCCGCGCAGCAGACGAGGAATTAAGAGGAGGCTTGTAAGCCCACACCCGCAGTCCCTCAGCTCCTGGGGGCAATGCAAGATCTCTAATTATAATAATAATAAAATTTATTTCGATAATTACAAGATCACACAAGATACATTACTATTATCACATCAGCTTAGGTGTAAGTGGTTACTAGAATAATTACGAGTAAATAGTTGGTACTGGAGCCTAGAACTAGGATATCCTGTGACTCAGGCGCCAGGTCTCTTTCCCTCGGTCAGGCTGTCAATAAATAGGTGTGAAAATTATGTTGGAATTATATAATTATGAATACAAAGCGCGAAAGTCTAAAATGTATTATGTTGGGGTGTTATTAATATATATTTATAATATAATTATAATAAGATTATATTAAAGCGCACATCAACTAAACTGGTTGCGCATTTGTGCGCAATTAGTATTTATTGATGTGCAGTTCGAATGTCTTCTCTGGAACTTAAAGTTTAAAAGAGTTTGCAGTATTCTGGGTACCTCCTAGATCATGCAACTACATACAGGCTGCTCCAAAGTGATAAATTGAATACCGTTAGTTGTTCGGTAAATACTGGACCGATTGTTATAATACTTTGCAATTTGGTTTTAAATATCCTACTGAACCAGTAGTACTATTATTGCAAAGATTGTAGTTGACTTAAACATATCTAAATGTTTATATATTCCTAGCTAGGCTATAAAAGTAGTAATCTTCCTTTTAGAAAATAAACAAATAAATTATTATATTGTTATTAATTGTTATATAATTATTATAAATTATTAAATTATTATAGTGCATGGATTTTTCATCTAGTTAGATGTAGATGCAGTTGCACAACCTACCTTTCTCTGGTATTCATATCCTGCACCCAAAGGATGTCTGGAAGAAATCGCTTTTAACGACAAGACCGCCTAGATGTACCTACTAATGTAATCTCCTGTATGTGTTCTGTTATTTTATTGTGCAATAAAGAGTATTGAGTTCAATGATCTGATAAAAGGCTGTAAAACCTACCCTAATCACCTGTTCGTGTGCTGCTGGTTGGTGGGGTGGTGGGCGCTGGCGTCGGGCGCGTAGCCGGCGATGCCGGGCAGGCCGGTGGGCACGAGGGCCTGGTACTCCGCGTACCGGCCGCCGAAGAACGCCAGCAGAGTCAGCTCCTCGGCGAACACGCGCTCGCGGAAGAAGCACCACGACGCCACAGCGTATATCGCCAAGCACAGAGGGTTCAGCAGCGTTATCTGACGGTGGACGGATTGTGGGACATTATTTTTAATTTTCATACATACCTAGCGGCTGGGCAATGTTACCAATGGGTTTTTTCTCGAAACTTAAGTACATTTACTGACTGCTCTCAAACGGTGAAGGAAAACATCGTTTATTTTATTTTTTATTACCTGAGTGCCGATGGACCAGTAGAACCACCCCACGTAGCTCGGGTGGCGGCACACCGAGTACACGCCGTGCGTCACCAGCCGGTGGTCGGGCTGCTTCACAAACTGCACCTAAGTTTTAAGATATACAACATCCTTCAGTCAAGTCAAGCAGGTAAAGGCGATCTCGCCAAGTTTGGATGAGACCTGCTGTTCAAATAGCATATTTCGGAAAACCCAAAATACCACCGATATGTTCTTTTTCTTAGACGGGGGTGGCAGTCCCTCCACTGACCCCATAAAGGTGGGAGTTTTGTGCATGATGTCGGTACTATCGGTGGGCGCTCGACCTACCAATAGCGCGCTCGATTCGGTCTGATCTACCAATAGCGCGCTCGATTCGGTCTGATCTACCAATAGCGCGCTCGATTCGGTCTGATCTACCAATAGCGCGCTCGATTCGGTCTGATCTACCAATAGCGCGCTCGATTCGGTCTGATCTACCAATAGCGCGCTCGATTCGGTCTGATCTACCAATAGCGCGCTCGATTCGGTCTGATCTACCAATAGCGCGCTCGATTCGGTCGCGCCCCGCCGCCAAGACCTTTAATTCAGTCCTGCGCAGTCAAAGTCATTATTCCAGAAATTGGCCGGCTACTATACAACAATCTACTAAATCTATTAATTTTGTTTATTTACAGTTGTCAAAGATCGATAGAAAGAAGTCTGCTTAACATAAAATTAAAAGATAAGATAAGACACAAGGACATTAGAAGCGAAACAAAAATAATCGACTGCATTGAATTTATACAAAGGCAAAAATGGAGATGGGCAGGACATGTAATGAGAATAAAAGACGACAGGTGGACAAAGACTACAACAGAATGGTACCCAAGAGGTAGAAAAAGATTGAGAGGAAGACCAAAAAAGAGATGGGTGGGCGATCTAAAAAAGGAAGCGGGTGCCATATGGACCAGGAAAACGGAAGGAAAAAAGGAATGGGAATTTTTGGGGGAGGCCTATGCCCAGAAATGGGCCGCTAGTATGTAGTTCAAATATTATATTAGAAATATGTCAATTAGCAAATAAGGTACAGCAAATAAAGGCTATTTTTATTTTATTTTTTATTTACTTAATTAATTAAAACAACAATATGCTTGTTTGAAGCAGCTACTATTCTAGTTCGGAATCAGTTCTTACCGTTTCAATAAAAGTTGTTGTTCTCTTTAGCGCAGAATATATACTAAGCTAAGGACTTACCTGGTCCACAAAGGCAAGGGACAGGGAGAGATGAAAGGTGTTGGAAGGAGAGAGAAAATTTAGTGTAAAAACAAAACTATTTTTAATTGTGTAATGAAACATGGTAATAATTTTCTTTCCAGATGTGAGGAATAACTGTCTTTTTTATTTATTAATGTCTCAACTCACAGTATGATTGAAGTTGGTCCTGGCTGTGAACATGGCAGCTTTCCTCAGCACCTCCCCAGCGATGCACATCAACACTCCTATGCTCGACAACCAGAAGTATGTCTTCATACCTGTGGACATAAAAAAACATGTTTTAAGACATATTTTAAGAGATATCTACACTATTTTACCTTAAATAGGAGCCAAGGCAACCGACGTTTGATCTTACACCACAAATTATTTGTTATTTATTATACTACATTGTACAAAAGAACTTAATGCCAATGGCATTCTCTACCAGCTGACCTTTGGGCCATGCAGATAATTAATTAGTGGTAGGTGCAAAAGAATGAAATTAATTAGAGTGACAGAAACAACATAATTATAGCTATTAAAATCAATAAAATAAAAATAGCCTTTATTTTGCTTTAAGTATACATGCAACTCATTATTTTCTAAAATTATTTCATAATTACTATTTTACATGCTAGCAGCCCAATTCTGGGCAAATGCCTCCGCCAAAAATTTTTTACGGAAATTTTGCTATTGTAATCACTATAATTATTGATTTATTAATATTAAAATAATATAATATATAATAATAATATATCAAAATAATAAAATGATAATCTGTTTTTATATGAGCCTAATGTTGCTTGCAATAAAGATATTTTATTTTATTTATTTATTTTTAATATAATATAACTAATCTATGTTACTTTTTTTTACAACTCACCAGGGAAGAAGTAGTACTCCACGGCCCATTCCACCCAGCTGGCTACAGCTGCCACCCCGTACTGCAAGCTGTGATTCAGTATGAAGGAATCTATGGTCAGCGTCCGAGGGTTGGTCAGTGCCACCGTCATGAACTCCGAGAAGTGGAAGAAGGAGAGCAGCATAGCGTAGAGGCCGAATATGCGCAAGCCGTTGTCGAAGGTTGCCAGGTACAGGCCCGTCGCGAATGCAGCACCCAGGAATGCAGACCGGACGGATACCTGCGAAATGCAAACAATAAAGAGGTAGTTAGGCATTGGCACTAATAAAAAAGTATTAAATACCTAACCCCATAGAGAGACTGAGAGGGCACAACTTGAGAATACAAAGAGCCAATGCACAGCTGACCCCCTACAGAAATTTTCTAAGCAACAGGGTTGCATCCAAATGGAATAATCTGCCAGAATCTGTTGTATCTGCCACTTCCGTAAACATGTTCAAGAACAGACTAGACAACTTTCTCAAATCTAAAAAGACGCAATAAATTAATATAAATTATGAAAGCAAGTCGACTGCTGATATGGAAGCATCAGCTTTAGCTGCCTTTCCATTTAAATAAAATAAATAAATAATAAAATAAATAAAAACAAAAATATTTAATCTAATTAAAAACCTTAAAAACACAACTGGGTACAATCTGTTAGTAGAAATATAAAAGGAGTTGTAAATAATTAGATATAAAGCATAATCAGTTACTAAATAAATGGATTCTTGGTTGATGTGTAGGTGTGCCCACTTTGTTTACAATGAAACGATTATTACCTCATAAGTAAAGTCTTTATAAAAGTACCGCAGAAAGAAGTTAAATAGGCAGAAGTAAAGCCCCGGACCCCAGTAGGTGAGAGCCCACAGCTCCGACGAGAACCCAAGGATACTGCCCGAGAAAAACGAAATGACGAATATAAACAATGAAAGTAAAAAGCAGCATATGGCCTGCCTCCCGGCGGCGGGCCACACGATTTTCGTCATTGGCACGTCCATATCGTAATTTGAACTATAATTCATTAGCGGAAATATTGTATAAGAATTCACAAATATTGCAGTGATTACGTTGGTTCTAGTTCAGTCCGGAAATTAGGAGAAAAACTAAAATGAAAATTTACTAAAAAAACATTTGATCTTTGTCTGTCACTGTCAATAGTGTCAATCACCCATGGCAGGTAATCTTCATAGTGAATAAACTGGGACTTATGTCTATGGTATAGAGGGTTTGTTTATGGAGGTTTATTTCATTGTAACAGTTACTCTCCCTCCCCCGCGCTTGTACCCACCCCGCTGCCTCCGGACCCTTGGTGTTGCCGTGGTATTAATTCTCTCCGTGGTGTTGTTAGCAGTTTAGTATAAATCGAGTGATTAGCGGACCTATCACTTACAGACAGTGTTGGCTTGACAGTTAGTTTGATCGAGTGAAGTTTTGCGATTTCCTAGGATTTCCTTAGCTTATCCTCTCAACTATTGCTAATACTACTGTAATTTATGCTTTTTGTGCGTCATGCCGTGTACGGCACTTACTGTAGTAAGTGCTGTGTAGTGAATTGCGAAAGTAGGCGCAAGGACGTCATTTTCCATAGCTTTCCAAGGACTGAGATAGGACTCCAAAATTGGTTACAGTGTCTTCGTGCTCATTGTGTTAACTTACAAGGCTTATGTGAGGTGGAACGCCATAAGTTGGTCGTGTGTCACAAACATTTTGAGAAGAGATTCATCACAACCAAACATCGGCTTCACGTGGGTGCCTATCCCACGTTGTTCAATAACAATGAAATTACCACCGGAATTCCGGAACGAGTATACGTTGACGCTGGTACGTAAAAATGATTGTTACACTTTCGGTCACCTTTCGGTTTTTACCAATAGAAAACTTAACCTTGTGGAGAAGCACAGGCTGATAAATCTGCCGTGCAATTTATAAACTCAGTAAGACACTTTACTGCGTTTATAATTTTATTACATATTTGACATCGTTGTGATGAGATCTTTCAGAAACAAAGACCCGTTTTTCGCTACGTGTAATAGAAGTGAGAGAAACAAAAACTATAAACACCAAACCATCATACAACACAACGTACAATCAAATTTTCAAACGCGTTTTACTCAAAACTGTCAAATTGTCCTTACTGCGTTCATAAATTGCACGGCAGAAATGTGATGAAATTATTACCTATTAATTTTTTTAAATTGTTTCAGAAACTGTCAATCCAAACATTGAGCACAATTACTCCAGAAAGAGAAAACATAACGAACATACTTATAGCAAAACTTTGTCTGGTAAAACATTATTTAAACAACATGTTTTTAATTCATACAACTTTACTACATTCTTCATCAACAAAAGTATTTCTTGTTATTGCAGACGTCATGACATCTACTTCCCATACTGTGGAGCAAGTTCCTGTGTCAAACTTATGTCCACAGTCAGGTACAGATCAATTACATTATAGATCTCATATTCGTTATTGCTACTTGTTACTTTACGGAATTGGTTTTTTAATATTCAGTAATAAATTAAATTTCTTGTAATTGCAGAAGTTGTGCCTTGTACTTCTCGTGCCATGACGGAAACTTCTACATCCACTCTAATTCCACAACCAGGTATGGGCAAACAATATTATTTATTATCTAATTAACCTCACGATATTTCAGTTAAGGTAGAGTTAATCACTGTTTAAATAGTTGATATTTTGCATTATGTCATATTCTTTGATAACCCCTCCTAACATATTGTTGTAGAAGTCATGCCATGCCATCTACTTCCCGTATGTACAAATAATTCTTGCATTGCATTTGGCATGTGTGATGAAAGTGACATTATCGCGTTATTAGTTGGTTCCCCTTCATAATTCATTTAATAATAATTTATAAGCTTACAGGCATGTCCGAGGCACTTATAAACTAAATTCAATCAACTTTTATCAATGTCTAACCAAATTATCCACATTTATTTTCAATTGCAGGTCAACACTTGGGTGACAAACAAAAAATATTGCTCAATTGTCTTTGACGAAGTGGCATTGGAGGCAGGACTCCATTATGAAAAGCATAAGGATGCCATTGCTGGATTGGTTGAGGTGAATCGCCAAAAAACAAATGACTTTGCAGATCATGCACTGGTGTTTATGGTCAGAGGAGCGCTATACAAGTGGCAGCAGCCTTTGGCCTTTTATTTTTGTAAAGGCGCTACATCTGGTGTGCAACTAAAAACAATAATAAAAGATGTGGTGTCTGCTGTTAGCGATTCTGGGCTTATACCGTTAGCACTAGTATGTGATCAAGGTACAGCTTTCCGCTCAGCATTAAAGACTCTACAAGAGGACACAAGGCGAGAGCAATTGCAAGCCAGTAACCAAATAATTGGTATGTGTCGTAACCTGTTTGAATTTATTTATTTAATATAGGTATAATGGCAAAATGATTACAAAAAATCTCAGGTTAAGTTTAATAAGTATTCATGATTTTTTACAGATGACGTTATCATAATAAAGGGACACACATTAAGTGTAATATTTGATCCACCACACCTACTAAAAGGATTAAGAAATAATTTTTTGACCAAAAATATTAAATGTGAAGGAAAAATTGCCAAATGGGATGACATTGTTGAAGTCTATAAGAGGGATTGCAACCATGCCCAGATGAGACTGCTACCAAAGTTAAATGATGAGCATGTTATACCTGAAAAAATAAAAAAGATGAAGGTAATTCTGAATATTCTGTTGAGAATTATGGCAGAGGTGGAACGACGACCTAAACAAGGTGGCCGGAATCGGCTGGATGCGTTGGGCGGAGGACCGGGTGTGGTGGCGTACATTGAGGAAGGGAGGCCTATGTCCAGCAGTGGACGTTGAAGGGCTGACATGTAGATGTTGAGAATTAGTAATCTGATAATCTCATCTATGCTAATATAATAAAGCTAAAGAGTTTGTTTTTTTGTTTGAACATAATAATCTCTCAAACTGCCAGTCGGATTTGAAAAATTATTTTTGCTTTGATAGCCTAGTTCTTGAGAAACATCACGCTACACCCCATTAGTAGCCAAACAAAAATGACAGAAAAATTATAAAACCCGGACGAAGTCGATTCGCGGGAAACCGCCAGTATTATACATAAAGTCTAATACTGTCGTGCAATTTATAAATGCAGTAAGGACAATTTGACAGTTTTGAGTAAAAAGCGTTTGAAAATTTGATTGTACGTTGTGTTGTATGGTGGTTTGGTGTTTATAGTTTTTGTTTCTCTAACTTCTATTACACGTAGCGAAAAACGGGTCTTTGTTTCTGAAATGATCTCATCACAACGATTTTAAATATGTAATAAAATTATAAACGCAGTAAAGTGTCTTACTGCGTTTATAAATTGCACGGCAGATAGTTCTCTTGCTTTCCAAATTGACTTTAAGCTCATTCTTTTAATACCTTTTATTAACTTTTTAGGTAAAAAACTGCGCCCGCGTTTTTAGCAAGTCGGTAGCAGCTACACTGTCTTACACTGCAGAGTTCGGTAGGCATTATATTTCTTTACGTTATACAACATTATCTGTGTTTCTGTAATCAAAGCTTGTATTACTTTTCTATAGATTTCATGTGTATTATTTTATTTCAGGCCATTATGCTGATGGAAGCGAAGTTAGTTCTACGTTACAAAACACTGCTGAAATGGTGAATTTTTTTGATGACCTATTTGACTCTGTAAATGGAGCTGCAATCTTCAGTAAATCGTCGAAATTGAAGCCCTTACGAAAAGCTGTGACAGCAAATAGTGGACACCACGAGTTTTGGAGAAAAGCAATAAGAAAATTGAAAAATATTAGTTTTGTTGACAAAAACGATAAAGAGGCCCTCTATAGGGAACTGGATAGTAACACTTAAAAGTTATAAAAAGGGTGTGGCAATTTTTAAACAGTAAAAATTTAAAAATTATGCGCCCACGATATTTTAATTCAGACCCAATAGAAAATTTTTTTGGTCAAGTCAGGGCATATAATTTTAGAAATAATGATCCGGATTGCCACACCTTTAAATGCACATTTAAATCACTGCTCATAACAAGGTTTATAAAATTTCATTCATCCTCATTTAATTGTGAGGATGATTCTGGGGACCAATTATTAAAAATTAAATCACTATTTGAAACAACAGTCCCCAGCGAAAAGATTCGTGAGCCATGTAGTAGTATATATGAAAACGTTGACCCAGAAAGTCTTCTAATTAGTGTTAGACAAGAGAGACAAAATGTCCACTCTAGAGCATATAGTGCGGGGTGGGTCGTTATAAAATATTTAAAAAAATTAGGTGTAATGTGTGTGAAAAGAATCTTACAAGTGAAATGGAAGAACCAATACATAAATTTATCACCTTCCTTGAGTTTAACAGTATTAAAAAAAGGAAATTATCCTACCCCGCTGAACATGCCCTGAGATTGTTTTCTAAAACAATTGAGGAAGCAAACGAATGCCTAGAACATAAAGCTAATCATGATGGCATTTTAGAAAATATTAAAAATGCCATCGTATCTGGGTATTCGTTTGACTTCCTACAATGTGAAAATCACAAAAAGAATGTAATAGATTATTTTCTGGGATTTTCGATTAGGTTAGCAGTATTTAATTGGTGCAACATCTTTAATAAAATTTTAAAGGGCACAGATGTCTCCCGTTTAGAAAATAAAAATTTACCTCCAATGCAATTAAAAGCTTTGAAAAAATATAAAACAAAATTGAAAAATAAAAGAATTAATAAATAAAGCGTCTTTCATTAAATTGACCCTAATTAATAACATAAAATTATTATCTAGTAGGGATGCCCCCCCCCCCCCCCCAGGCTGGGTGGCCCTGCTGCGTATAAGGCTCAAATGACTCAATCTCCAAGCCTGTTATTATATAAAAAAGAAACCTGAGTGTCTGTCGCACTTTCAAAAAAACACTTGTCAAAATGAAAAAAAACTGCCCACAGACTACAAAGTCATACTACAAAGTGGTCTATGATTATAGTTAGAGAGATGGTCGTCTGATACGTAGTATCCCTATATAGTTTGTGCAATCACCAGTCAATCAAAATAGTTTTTTTTATGGCCAAGCCAGGTGTTGGACCTTAGTGAACTTTTGAAGTACCTTACCTACCTTCTTTTTCTGACAGGTACTCAAACTTCATCGGTTTTCCAAGAACAGCCGGCGGTGGTTGGCGACTTAGCAGCTGTGAAGGAATCTGCGCCGCTTTTTAGCAGCTAATGAGAATGCGTCCTTAAATTAAAAAGCAATAAACTTTACGCGGGTAGTGAGGGAGGAAGTAGTACAGAGCTCAAGTAAGTTATGAACCGCCAACTAGAAAGCTATAAATATTTCCACCAGAAAACTTACTGTAGACTAGACTGATTTGATTAGTAAACTTTGCCTGAACCTTAAGAAAACTCAAACTTCAAATTAATGTCATTGTCAGACTGTCAGTGTCAATCAATTGAATAGATTGAATTGAATGAATGAATTAAAAGAAATTATTGAGAATTTTCCATCAGTGGGCAGAGTTTTCCTAAAATATTAATTAACAAAAACATCGTTTTACCAAGTCTTGTAATGTGAAGCAATATTTGTGAGCATGTGAGTCGATACGGCTCGGTTGTAGAGTTTCGCTGCCTATTTCATCTGTGACAATGGAAAGCGGAGACAGAATTCTAGTGGCTGCCGGCGTGACTGCCGCGGTGGTGGTCGGGGCGTTCGTGCTGTGGGGACCCGGGGGCGCCCCGCGCGTCCGCAAGCGGCGCGGCCAGATAGCGGGCCTGCAGAACCTGGGCCGGACCTGCTTTCTGAACACTCTGCTGCAGGCGCTGGCCGCCTGCCCCACTTTCATAGAATGGCTGAAGAGATACGCCAAGTCTGACGTGCACAACAGTATGATAACTACGCTGTATACTGTTATTGAAGGTATGTCCTTTATGATCTGACATGATAGAAGTAAAGAAGAGAATAATTATGGCGTACAACTATAAATAGATTCTGTTGTATGAATTTTCACCATTTTTCGCTTGAAACTCATTCTTATGGTTGTGAAGTTTATTCATATGTGGTTCAATATTTTAAATACACTTTTGATCTATATAAAAGACCTTGTTGATTCTTGAACTGATGAACTCAGTTTAACAGTGTGTTGGATCTGTTTTCACTTTTATTTTTTTCAGTTCAGATTTATTACAAGGTTTTTTACTTTCTTTCTACAGGTAAGCCTGTGTCACAGGTACTAATTGCTTAGAACTTCAAACCAAATAGCTTTTATTTTCTGACTCTTAGTTTTACAATAAATATAAGTGCAACTAATATTTAGCTTAAACATATTTTAAGATAATAAAAAATTTGTAATTAGTGCTGTACGTCGTCAGGATTTCCTCGAGTATTATCATGAGAATGAGACTAGGAAAGGAAGAACAGTTCACAAATATAACATTGAGACAGGGAGCGACAAACATATATTTAACATTGAGACTGTACCCAGTTGTATATCCCTAGTCGGCACTTTTTTTAAATCATGTTTGCTCCGGTTAATTAATTGTTGTGATGATGTAACTGTGTTGAACTAGTACCGCATATATATTTCATTACCTTATAATGTTACGTGGTTTGTGGTTAATACCAATAGTATTGAAACAATACATATACTGCTCAATGTACAGAGATTGGTGTCTCAATACTCAATGCTCAGTCTACCTATTCAGCCGAATAGGTGGGTACTGAATATTAAAAGAACCGAACATTGAATAGTTGCCAAATATTTATTGCATCTCTAGTGAGATGTAGTGAGAACTGTAGGTTGTTGAATTGTGTGAAAGTTTTCAAATAAGACATGGCTTAAAGGCCTTGCAACCAAGCCACAAACTCAAAAAAAAATCTGTTGGTTGTTGTGTTGGCAGTAATGAACGGCACGCACCCGTCGGCGCGCGGCACGCCGGTGTGCCCGCTGGGCGTGCTGCAGGCGCTGCGCGCGGCCGGCTGGGTGGTGCCGCGCGACCAGCACGACGCGCACGAGCTGCTGCACGTGCTGCTCGCCTGCCTCGACGAGGAGACCGCCGCGCTGGCCAGGAAGGTACTGTAAGGATGCATCCTCTCCGTGACAGAGCAGAGGGAGGCTCTATTGTTTCTTGTTTTTCTTTTGGAACTAGCTTAGTTTTAATGACAAATTCTTTTTCGAACAGACGATAGGTATCCCTACTCTAGAGGTATACTACAGTACTGATCTAGTTACATTCTACTAACGTAGCCTTAGCTATTAAAGTGAGTACATTTTAAAAATAATTTGGATAGTCGGTAGGGAGTGCAATCTCGGTATACCGAGATCTCGAAATTCCGAGATCCCGCGCTCATTTTGCAAGATTGATCTTGCACTAAAAATCGCGCGAGATCTTGCAAGATTTGCGAGATTCCGCAGCGTCGCATTTCATGACCATCTATACATTCGTAGGAGCGCGCCAGAGGCAACTGAGAACTGATGAATAACTAAGCGATCAGAACGGTCGGTGCGCCAGGATAAGCGGTGAGAGGGTGTGTGTGTGTTCTTGATCAAGAATAAGAGATGACTTTGAAAGCTCGTCCGCAACAACGTTTTGCGAGTGCAACATGTTCGTTAATTGAAATTTTTCTTTAAAATAATTAAATTTATTTGAAACAAGCGGAATGAAAGGACAATTTTGCTCACCAATACCTGTCATCTATATGCCGACCAGCGTTAAGGCAGAACGGGCGATATCTGCAGCTGGCACACAGTAAGTATCCGAAGTCAATTAAGCGAAACGCTAGACGTGTTGTATTGCGATTGCGAGGAATTAGGTACTTTTAAAATAATGAATAAATATTTCGTAATTACTTTAATAATTACATTTATGGAAATAATTGACTCCGACACAGCAAATGGTGTAAAAGTTGAAAGATTACCTTTAATTTCTAAAAATATATTGCTGAACTGCAAGATCTCGCAATACCGAGATCTTGCAAGATTGGACCTCTCAATCTTGCAAATACCGAGATCGAAGAATCTGCTGCAAGATTGCACTCCCTAATAGTCGGGGCTGATACTTTCTCTTCTGTCTCACTTTCTTTTCAACAATATTATTGACTTATTGAAAATGTTTTATTTGTCGTATCGCGCAGCCGGGCTGCCTGTCGGACGCGCTGGGTCTGGGCGGCGCGGGCGGCCCGCGGGCCTGGTCGGCGCTGGCGTCGCCCGCGTCGCCGCCCGCGGGCGCGCCGGGCCTGGGGCACGCGCTGCGCGCCGACTCCACGCCGCCCACGCCCTCCGCGCTCGCCGCGCGCCCCGCGTCCGCCGTGCCGCCCGACGAGCCGGACTTGGTGGACCCAGGTATCACCATAACACCCTGTAGACGTCCGCTGCTGGACAAAAGCCTCCCCCAGCGATCTCCAGGAGGACCAGCCCGTGGGTTGTGTGAAGTTAGCTGTTTCCTGCGCAATGACTAATTTTAGGACATTGCAATGACTCATTTAAATAAACCATCCTACAGATAAACCGATTGGTTTAAGTAGGACGGTATGAACAAATTTTATGTAATTTATTTGTATTGGTAAATAAATATAATAATAATAAAAAAGGTGTCTAAGGCGACCTGTGCGGGGGTTCACTAGAGACGCTCACTCAATTTCAATCAACTGAATCAAAATTTTCAAGTTTTTGGACATCTCTACGCATCTGGAAGAAATCGCTCTTAACGATAAGACCGCCTAGATGTACATTACTGTATCTGTTTTTCTCTTTTTTTGTCTGTAATTTTTAAATGTGCAATAAAGTGTATTGAATTGATTTGAATCGAATTGTGTCAATGACGCACACATAGACTGAAAATACTGTCGGCGATCACTCGGCCGTTAAAAAGATTTACGGGGACTATAAGTGTTTAAAACACGGCGTGTGCCGTTGCAGAGCCCGCCCCGGAGGCGGCGCGCCTGCGCAAGGGCGTGTCGCGCTCGTTCTGCCACCTGAGCTCCGTGGGGCGGCGCTGGGCGCCCGGCGTGCCCGCGCGCCCGCCGCCCGCGCCGCCCTTCCGCGGCACGCTCGCCTCGCGCCTGCAGTGCACCGTCTGCTCACACAAGGTAACTGCACGTACAAGCGCTGAAATAAGAGGGAGTTATTGATGAGACGACTCAGGCTGAATCCACTCGATGTAGGTTTGGCTCAGTCTATTTTGTCTAGGCCTGCATCTGTGGCAGCACGAGCCTTAAATGACATTTTTGAGTCGCCTCGTCAGTAAATCTCGGTTAGGGTACGATGGGACTGACATGTGGTTATCAAAAGTCCCAAAATAAAACAGATAAAAAAAAAAGGTGCGCGTGCGCGGCGGCCGTACGCGCATGCCATTCTGATAGATGTGTTTGTTTGTTCCAGAGTCCAATCCGCTACGACAAGTTCGACAGCATCTCATTGTCAATGGCTAACGCGACTGTCGGATTCACCGGCTCGTACAGTCTGGCCGGTAAGATCCATATAAAAAAATGTGCTCCTTTATTTGTTGATAAAGAAATTTTCTAAGCAACAGGGTTGCATCCAAATGGAATAATCTGCCAGAATCTGTTGTATCTGCCACTTCCGTAAACATGTTCAAGAACAGACTAGACAACTTTCTCAAATCTAAAAAGACGCAATAAATTAATATAAATTATGAAAGCAAGTCGACTGCTGATATGGAAGCATCAGCTTTAGCTGCCTTTCCATTTAAATAAAATAAAATAAATAAATAAATAAATATCATCCTTAATGATCGATCATATATTATCGTTCCTCGGGAAACAGCTTTACAAATTATGGCGATCCATAAACTGATAAAGGTCATGCGGCATGACATGCGTTATGTTTACGTGAATTATCATGCTGCATGATGGACCCTCATGCTTGCTATCAATCACTCAGTACAGTGAAGAGTAAGCTTGCATGTCAATGTACGGCCAGCACATGGTTTGCATGTCATTCGTGTCAATCACTACAACTAGATGGTCATACATGAGTGACAGCACGCAATGCATGTCATGCAGCATGATCGTGTACGGACCACTTAAGTCACAGTCAAAATATGTTATTGCATATGAGTACACTCAGTGTACCTACTACATAAACAGTATACTATATAAAAATTCAAGTTTTTTTTTTTCTACCACCGCTTCTTAGGTGTTATATTAATTTCCCAACATTAAGCAACAGTTTTTTCAAAATCTGTCATCATGCCTATTGTAATAGGAGCCTATATTTCCTGTGTAGGCGTGCTGCTACAAGTGTAGTCTGATGACCGAAGTCAAATGACCAGGGGACGTCTAATACTAAACCCACCATTTCCGTTGGTAGGGCTGCTGCGCGCGTTCACGGCGCCCGAGATGGTGAAGGGGGTGCGCTGCGAGAAGTGCTGCGCGGGCGCGGGGGGCGCCCCCGCCGGGCCCGCCGGCGAGCCCGCCTACACCCAGCACATACGCACCGTCAGCTTCGGAAAGGTAGTTTCTATATTGGTAAAAATTACAGTACTTAATTAAACTTATAGAAATATACTTCTTCCATTAAAATGCAGCTTATTTACGTAGGTCTTCTGAAGATATCTGCGATGATTAGTACTATTGTAATTAATAGTATTGACGATCGCCGGAAGATATACCATATTTCTTTTATATTCATTTGTCGCGGTCCAAATCAAAAGGTACATTGTGGCGTAAATGACTTATCTATACAGGGCTGAAATAGTTATATTACGTACCGAGTACAAAGTGACGCCTTTTCATACCCTAGGGAGGAAGCTAGTTGTGACGTGAGCTGAAGGTGAACCTCGAAAGCTTATTCCTAAGTGTAAAAATACTAAACGAAATATTAAAGGGCAAAATATTAATGGTTTTAATAAGTTCATAATGCCTTTTGACGCGTGCTTCCAAGTGCTATCTGTATTTTTTCTAATATAATATGGTGTTGGCCCTCAGCTGCCGGCGTGCCTGTGCCTGCACCTGCTGCGCGTGGAGTGGGCGGACGGCGCGCTCAGCAAGCGCGGCGAGCACGTCGCCTTCCCGGAGACGCTCTCGCTCGCGTCCTACGCGCACCCCGCCGCGCAACCCCCCAAGGTGATTGCACCGACCGTGGTGTCCCCATGGCTGCCCCCCTCGCTGTCTCTATCTCCTGCTCCACTACTTCAGGGAGCCGGTATTGCTGGATGGAAGGGGGTCGTTAGGCTGGGTTCACCTCCCGTACAGCTTGATGTAATGCGTGTGGTGATGTAATGTCGGTTGGTGGCTGGCAGCTGGACCTGGGCTCGCTGCTGGAGAGCCGGCTGCGCAGCAAGCTGTCGGCGCTGAACGCGGCGGGGGCGGAACACCTGGGGGCGGAGCGCGCGCAGTACCGGCTGGCGGGCGTGGTGGTGCACGTGGGCGGCCCGCGCTCCGGCCACTTCGCCACCTACCGCCGCGGGAACGGGTTCGAGGCCAACAGGTGACACCATCGATATAGGCACAACAACCGTGATGAGTGACGTTCTTGCATTACGTACAATACCTTATCAACAAATTGATCCGATTTATTATCTACCAGCCCATGCCCCGCGGCTTCATCCGCGTTATAAAGTATGTGTATTCATATGTTATTAAAAAATGTTTAACCCATTCTGATCATGCCAGTTTCTTAGTTTTAAAGTTTGTCAATAGATGGCGTTCCGTGTATTTTACACCCCGCTATCATTTGGTTCTTTGCAATTTTGCAACATTTTACTATTCTTTTGGCAGAAGCCAAGATCATGGAAATTAGAATGATGGATGTCTTTTTCTGTTGAGTGTCATTGTTTTTTTGAATTGTCATAGTTTATTGTAATGGGTCACACCAAAAAGGCGTTTTGAAAATGGCCCAAATGTGAATTTCGCCCAAAATAATTTTGTTTCAAAAAGACCACAGTCTTAGAGATTCTAAGATTAGGTATTTTCAACTTAGACATATTTCCTATTGGACTTAATTCAAATTGAACGTATTTCCTCATGGACCATTCACTTTGGACGTGGCCACTAAACCGATGCGTGGTGTGTGTGTCAGATGGTGGTACACGTCGGACACGCTGGTGCACGAGGTGTCCCTGGCGGAGGTGCTGCGCTGCGCGGCCTACCTGCTGTTCTACGAGCGCGCGCCCGCGCCCGCCGCGCCCGCCGCGCCCGCCGCCCCGCGCCCCGCCCTCGCCGCCGCCGCGCCCCGCGCAGACGACAAGAACCACTTCTAAGCGCGTACTGTGTCACACCACAGTGAACGAGAGCGCCGTGTTCACCTACCTGTCCTATTGTCTATTCTGTATTAGCGGCGCGTCGCTAAGTACTCCTTTCCCGCGCTTTGTTCTGTGTGCTAATGTAGGTGAACACGGCGCTTGTGTGCGTGCGTTTCAGAGCGCTCGTTGTCGCAGTCTCGTTCGCTCTTGTCTTATCTTGGGTTGAGTCTGTGGGTTGGCGAGGACGGAACAGAAACAGTTTACGTCCATATACGACAAAAACAAAGCACGACTGAGATCGCGCCTCAGAACCTCTTTACAGGGAACCCTAAGTTACATTGTTAGTTTGAGTGCGCACGCGTCTTTTCGCGACACCATTAGTTCCGCTCTAGGATTGATCACGACTGAACGGGACGCTCGAACGTGGCCTGACAATGTTCAGTCGCGCCGACACGGTTCCGCCCGTAAGCGAGTAGTATCTTATCTTATTTTATTTATTCATTCTCAAATCTACAGCTAGTTACAGAATATTTTAACCATTATAATATAACTTGTACATTAGCCAATAACAGATTTCTTTTTTGTAAACTATAGTTTTTAAATCTTATCTTATCTTATCTTATCTTATCTTATCTTATCTTATCTTATCTTATCTTATCTTATCTTATCTTATCTTATCTTATCTTATCTTATCTTATCTTATCTTATCTTATCTTATCTTATCTTATCTTATCTTATCTTGTAGGGGACAGGATCGCCCGGCGACACTGCGACCCTACGGGATCTAAGTGTCAGCCCCTGTGTTTAACTGGCGTTCTCCTCCCCAAGTGTTAACGCTATACAAATGCTATTGTGTGTACGGGAGTTGTAGCACAGAGTTCCCTCTGGAAAGGTTTTATGGCGGCGAGCTGATGATTTATTTTTTCACGGGCACGAACTATCGCACGTTGAAGTTTTCGCGGACGTAAACTGTTTCTGTTCGGTACCTTGGACCGTGCCGTAAAGTTACTAAGTACGGTTAATTATAATACACAGGTGTTTCGATGAATTTCGACAGAATTTTTATTCTAAGTAACCGATTGGGGCACCGTTGGTGGACACGGGCTTGGCGCAACAGATCCTGTAGGGTCCGAGTGTCGCCGGGTACTCCTGGCCCCCGATCAACGAGATAAGCTCAACTTCACTACACTTACAAAGCCATAGTTGGAACATGTAGCTGTTGGATAATACTTATTATAATATACTTGTATGTAATGTCTTGTAAATATTTTGTAACGTTCCTCTCAATGGATTCCAATACTCCACTAGTTTTCGAATGCTGTATTGTACTACATTTCTTATAGCATTTATGGAAACGCGACTCTACATATCTGTAAGGACTTATTGTTAATATGGCACTGACCCGGACGATTTAAAAGACAAATCGAAATTAACTCTATCAATAATTATATATTATATAATACCTAGTCGAGTAAATTCACTCGATTTTCGCATAAAAGTGTTAAGTTTTATGTAATTGACGTTTGAAATCATTTTATTATCTGTGATTCAGATCGTACGTCAAAACCCAATTGGTACAAGCCGGGGATCGAACTTCGAACCTTTCGATAAGACGCGGCCTATCATATCGAAAGGTCCGACTCGATCCCAGGCTGGACCGTGTACCGATGGGTTTTTATCTCGAAAACTCAAGTACATTTACTGACTGCTCTCAAACGGTGAAGGAAAAAATCGCGAGGAAACCTGCATACGCCGAAGAGAGAATTCTTAGGCGCATGTGAAGTCCACCAACCCGCACTGGACTAGCGTGGTGGAGCCCGAACGCCCTCGTTGAGAGGGTAGGCCTGAGCCCCAGCAGTGGGGACATGTTAATAGGCTGTTGATGATCTTACGTTACCTTGATATATTCGTGATGTGCCATAATTATGTGATAGATTCTGCATATTAAATGAAACTATACTTAATTTATTAGTTTAGAAAGGTCTTAAAACGCACACTTTTATAATTTGAAAGCTCTAAAATTATCTCTCGGGAGGAAAAATATACCTTGAAGCACCGCTTTGAAAATGTCATAATAATATAATGCAGATCGAACGGAAAGAAGATCGAGCAATATTTTTTCTGTAGCATGTTGCTAGCTGATGTCATTATCGTCAGCCTTCACTAGTAGGCCACTGTTGGGCATAGGCCTCTCCCAAGGTGCGTCACTGAACCCGCATCCAGTCACTGCCTCACGCAGATCGTCGCTCCATCTAGCCATTGCCCACGCGTGGTCTCCACTCGAGAACTCGTCACGGTTATCGGTTCTCCGACAGATGTGACCAGCCTATAACGTACGGTCGACCGCACGTCAGTGGAAACATACCAGTATAAACTGGTCTCTCATAGGATTGAAACTCAATAATAAGCTAGGCCAGTGTTTCCACTGACGTGCGGTCGAGTGTACTAACTTTATATACGGCATAATAAGATGTGGACCAGAGCTAATGTTAGTGCCGTCAGATTATTAAAGTGCGCCTTCAGAATATGACCTATAGGGCTTCTTTCACCACTTCCTGATATTGTTACAGATAGACTATATAAAATATATAAGATATAGGCAATCAGATACCTGTGAAACCAAAAAAATAGGCTGTCTGATAACCTGCAGATAGGGTATCTGGGACTTTATCACCAAGTTGTGAAAGAAGCCCTTGGTATACTTATTTGGTAATTTCTCGAGCTTGAGACAAAATGAAACGAATTTTCCTGTCGCACAATGAATACCTCTGTCTTTAGTGTTTAGATTGTACTCACTGTTTGTGCATTTACTTAGGCTGGTTTCACAGTTGTCTCCCGTACAGCTAAGCTGTGAAATCAGCCTTACTTGACCTGTCCATACAATGGAAAGTAATTTCTTGTATATATTTTTGTTGTTCAAAATGTATTTTATCGATATGTAAATGTTTAGAGATTGACTGGCCTGTCGGCGTATTTGGTAGTGACCCTGCCTACTGCGCCAGATGTGGGTTCGATTCCCACCCGGGACCAACATTTGTGTGATGGGCACATCTGTTGGTTCTCGGATTCTAGGTGTATTTATATATATAAAAAGTATACCTAAATGTATGTTTATCAGTTGTTGAGTACCCATGTACAAGCTTCGGCTTAGTTTGGGACTAAACAGCCGTGTGTAAATATGTCCAAATCTTACTATTATTATCAACGAATAGAGGCTCGATTACGGAGAGGTTTCAAACCTCTTCTAACAGTCGAATGTTAAGGGTATGTTCAAACCACGATAGGTAAAGCTGCTACTATTCGCTGCTAGGCGGCGCCACTAGCGCGTGCGAAAAAACAATTGGATTTCACATGGCAATTGAAAATTCGGCTTGTAAACTCGGCAGAAATTCAAAATCTTTATTGTCGTATAGATGTTAGAATACATACATTTACACTGTCAGTAGCTTAAAATTAATCATAAAATAAAATTATCTGTATTAATTAGGAAAACAAATCGTTTTTACTTTTGCCACTCGATGCTAGATGGCGCTCGACGCTACTGTAACATGAGATGTTAATTTTGGAAGTTTGTTATATTTCGCATTAGGATTTTTCAGGAATGTTTCGAGCACCCAGCAAAGAGATCCTATCTCTATGGGATTTTTAGTCATGCACTGATTAATGCTTTTAATAGTTTAGTTAGATTGGTCACTGTATTTTGTATTGGCTTCGTTTTCGTTTTATGTAATCAGACACAGAATCGTCAGTGGCCTCGGGGATAAGACGCGACCTATCATATCGAAAGGTCCGAGGTTCGATCCCCGGTTGGGCCATGTACCAATGGGTTTTTTCTCGAAACTTAAGTACATGTACTGACTGCTCTCAAACGGTGAAGGAAAACATCGTGAGGAAACCTGCATACGCCGAAGAAGAAATTCTTAGGCGCATGTGAAGTCCACCAACCCGCACTGGGCTAGCGTGGTGGACTATAGCCCGCACGCCCTCGTTGAGAGGGTAGGCCCGAGCCCCAGCAGTGGGGACATTAATAGGCTGTTGATGAGACACAGAATATTGTAAAAAAATTTAAACTGATGTGGTTTAGCCAAACTCCTTGTCATTCATTTCACCAGCATTGGAACGAGGTAGACAGAACAACTGGATTAGGTTCTATATTATAAGGTAGAAAGCTGAATATTGGCTCTAAATTGCAACATAGTTGTTTTAATATGAATTTTTATTAAATAAATTATGTGTTGTTTTACTATGACATGCCTTTATACTGAAGCTTTATGATAAATCATCTATATTTGTTAGTTATATACAGCAAAATCATGATCTTACTTATTATTGGTTGGCATAATACCTGCAAATAGTTGTACCTGTTTAGTTATGCTTATGATGGTTTGTATTTGTTATGACACTTACTTGATGTTGGTGTCTGATGATTGTTCTTCCCGAGCAACACATGTGGCAATGTAGATAGGGTGGACTGTTGTGTTGATATCAGATGTTTATAAAATAAAATGAATGTATTTATAAATATGGTGTAATTTTTTAATATCCATATTTTTAACAACTGGAATCCTGTTCTAAATTGCAGGCGTATTGCAATATGTGGACTTTTAATAAAATTTATTTACTTATTTTGTTTCCTTATGATTGCGCAATATTTTTTATTATATTTTTTCTGTTCTTGCTATGTGGATTTTAGTAAAAAGATAAATAAAACAGTAGACATGGTTTATTTATTTACTTATTATGTATAAAACAGGTCAAGTCAAGACTCATTGGTTTGTTATGCTATCTGTTCAACAGACTTAGAAAACCTATCAATTTTATGCACAGCTTTGACAACAGAAAGAACTTAGTACGTAAAACAATATCACATAAAGATCCCTGTTATATTACAGTAGTCCATCGTTATGACATGCTGTCGATGAGCGAGGCTCGCATAGTGGATGTGATAGCCGTCGGCTTGGCATCATTCAGTTTGAATACACTCTCAATCACCGAGATCTCTGTAGAAGTAGTGTCCATGCCACAGAACGCGCACCAGTCGTTGACCACCATGCCGGCGGCGACAACCTCGCTGCCCCGGTTCACCGTTCCGGCCACCAGCGGCACCTGCAGCAGGGACGAGAGCTCGTCCTGGTCCTGTATAGGCGTCTTGGGGTGCACCAGCCCGCCGCGGTTGCTCAGAGCCGCGTACGAGCCGACGAGGACGTTCCCGGCGACGGTCTGCCGGAAGACCTCCACGTTCAGCGTGTCTGCTAGGATCTCCTCCGTGTCCCGGTCTAAGTCGGGATGCACCAGCGCTACGTAATCGTTGCAGGCGATGACGTTGCCCAGAGCGCTCAGGCGCTCCTCGACGCGCTGCACTTTGACTGTATCGGGCAGACTGTTGCGAATGTGCTGCAGCTCTGTGTCGGTGGTGGAAGACGGCACGAGCAGCCCGTTCTTGTTGGCGACCGTCATGCGGCCGATGATGCGGCACCCGGCGATGCTCACGTGCACCACCGGCACCGTCTCCGCTAGCTCCGCCTCGAACACGCTGTAGAAGTTCTCCGAGCCTCCGATGGCGACCAAGCAATACGAGTTTGTCAGTTTACTAAACACTCCCACTTCATTATTATTTTCGAATTGGACGCGGACCGCCATGATTGCAGAGCTCGTTTATAGTTTACGTGCAATTTCAAATGTATTTCACAATAAAATAAAATCTTCACGTGCGAAGAAAAACACTCGAACGTCCAATTCGACAAACGCAAATTCAATGTCAAATAATTGTCATTTGTCAAACAAATAGTTCTTTCTTTTTGCCGGCAAAAGAATCAAAATCATACAGCCAAGTACGACTAGTATAGTTAATTCCTTCTTACAGGACAGATAATTTTATTTTAGAATAAAATCTACGCGAATGCAGAAATTATTATGAGTTCCTTTGTAGCACTCATGAGAATGACAAGCATTTGAAGTGTTAAGTGAAATCTATTTGGTCAAGCAAATCTCACAAGTGTGACATTGTTTGGTCATTGTAATGGGCATCTAAAATACATTTCATCCTCGGATTTCTTCCAATTTCACCATGTCCTCATCATAACTTACATTTACATTGTTTAGAAAACCCAAAAATATGACGAAATGTCTCCGGCATCACAATGAAAAATGCGTAGATTTGTAACGTTGGACTGTCTGGTTGATTGTAACAACACGTTTCGCAGCGATGCTGTACAAAGCCTGAGACAGGCGGTGCTGCTCCCAGCGGTCTACCGACTAAATATACAGCGAGCGCTACAGAGTAATAACTTCAGGTTCCATAGAACTTGTAGCTTCACTAACATCATCCAGGTACCAATAATATCTACCTAAAAGGGTTCGTTCCCCTTGTAAGTCTTAAAAAGTAGCGGTAACGTTTAGATACCAATGCATCAGCCCATGTACGGCCTAATATTTTTCCGAACGGACCATCACATCAACAAACATACATACATAAATCTAGAAAGCTAAAAATATGAAGGAAATATGTCATCCAGCTGCTGCTCGCTGCTTGTAAATATCCTCATCAAACTTAGAATTAAATTTTTCAAAATACTACGTCATAGACTTTATTTCTTAATGCTTACTCAGCTCCACCTGGTAATCTCCATTCTGTGTCTTTTCCATTCCCACAGGAGTGCAATGTGGGCGAGTGTCAAACGCTGCTAATGTTCTGGGGCTACACGCGCTCCGAGAGCAGAATTACCACAAGCATGTCATCCAGCTGCTCCTCGCTGCTCGTAAATAAACTATCCTCATCAAGCGCATTTGGCGAAAGAGATGGTGAAAATGTTAATTGTGTTTGCTTTCAAAATTCTCAGGTAGCACAGAGTCAGCAGCGCGAGAAGGAACTGCGCTCCATCGCTCAACAGACCGACATCAGCTGCCGATATACTCCGAGCATTCCTACACCTGCCGGTAAAGGTTCCTATGCAAGAGTTTTATAGTTTCCTAGTATGACATTTTGTTAAGAGTTGGAGCCGATCTGGAGTCGAGACCGCGGACTGGTACGCGCAGCGTGGGACGCCCCTCCGCCAGATGGACCGACGACCTGAAAAAGGTGACTGGGAGCGGCTGCTGGATGCGGGGGGCGGAGGATCGTGTGTGGTGGCGTTCCTTGGGGATAAGGCCATGTCCAGCAGTTGACGTTTTAAGGGCTGCTTTGATGATGATGTTAAGAATACATGACGCTAATATTATGTCCATATCATGAGCAAAGGGGAAAAGGGGAAAGTCGTGGTTCAGAAACTGCTGAAGGAAGAGCTGCTTCGATAGGCTAGAAACAGCAAAGTATGCCGAGCTGACGGCCTACTTCCGTTAGTGGAGGCAATGCAAGAAAAAGAAGTGTGACCAGTCTCCACACAAATGATACACACATTCAAAGGATTTAACCACTTCCACCACCAGACCTCGTCGTCGTCCATTCCTGCACGGTGAACTACTCCACATCTTCGTTGTCTCTGGGCTTTCAGCTCTACTAATGTAAGTGGTGCTGTTGATAAGAAGAGATTAGTGCGTTGCGTGTTGCAGGCAGCCTGTGCGGAGCGGACGGTCTGCCGTTCTCCTCGCCCGCCTCTCCGCTGCTGACGCCGGCCGGCGGGCCCGCGCCGCCCGCACGCTCCATGTCCATCCTCGGCTCCGTGTGCGCGCTGCTGCTCAGCAAGCAGGTCGGTACATCACCACCACCGGAATTTGTATTTTGGATGTACCTAACATATTTAAAACGGATCTATTGTTTGAACAGTATATTTAGATTTCTTATGCGTACTCAGCGTGGTGATTAAGTATTATCACCATCATTGTGGCCGTTGCAGTTGATCAATTCTCGGACATAGGCCTCCTTGTTAATAATACTTTCTTTCTCATGAATGATGATGTTTGGAGTCACTCTCTCGTGGGTGTGTTTACAAAAACCTTTGTAATGGCTCTGTGTTCCCAAGCGCTGAGCCAGGTGGACGATACGCCGCTAGGATCTGGTTGATGATAATAATGGATTGTCTCGAGCAGGCGTCGGCGGTAGAGCCGAAGGAGGTGGCGAGCCTGCCGGGCAGCCCGCGCTCCGACAACATCTGCCGCATCTGCTTCGGCGGCGAGTCCGCCGAGCGGCTAGTGCGGCCGTGCTCGTGCCGCGGCACCATCGCCGCCGTGCACCGCACCTGCCTCGAGCGCTGGCTGCTGCAGGCCGCCACCTCCTACTGCGAGCTCTGTCGGCACCACTACAATGTCACCAGGAGCCACAAGTCGGTTCAATCGAGTGTCTTTAGGTCACACTACTGTCCTATTTCTGATCGCCTCGCACAAACCCTTGCTTCACTTTCATTAGGTCGTCGACCATTTTAGGGTTCCAAAACGATAAAAGTTACCCCTTATTTCCGACTTTGTTCGTCTGTCTATTTGTCGGTCTGTATCAGCTGCTTATCTCAGCAACTAGGTACTTAAACTAGTAATAACGACTTGAAATTTGAAAAAAACCCGTTCCCGTTCACCAAAGTATGTAAATCGAAAAATTTAAATAATTACAGTTCGTACTGCTGAGAGACGACATAACGCAAGAAGAAAACTGTTCTAAGGCATTTTTGGTGCGGCTGAAATTTTGTATGTTAGATTTGATGAAAGTCAGGGGGATACTACTACAATCGCTTTCGTGTACGACCATTTTGACTTTGAATTTGACTCCCCAAACATTAACTTAGATACTGATGGAGAGTGTACTGGTGGGTGTGATGTATATGGGCGCAGATGGTCGTGGGTGATGTCTGTGGCGGCATGGGCCATGTCCGGGCGCGGGCGCGCGCTGGCGGCGGACGCGTGGCGCGGGTGCGCGCTGGGCGCCGCGAGCGTGCTCGGCACGGCGCGCGCGCTGCACGCCTGCGACGTGGCGCTCCAGGCTGGCGCGCGCCGCGGCGGGGGCGCCGCCCTCGCCGCCAACCTCTTCTCCTCGCTACTCATAGGCATTATCGGTTAGACCCGCACTAACCACTTTAAACACCACATACGTTAAATCTTCACTTTCTTTACCTTAAACATTGACGGATGGGTAAATATCAAATAGTAGCACCATCAGATCTGCAATCGTTTTGGGTTAAGCCAACTTTTCTCCTTGCTACTCATGGGCATCATTCGGTTAGACCTTCACTTTAATCACCACATACGTTAGACCTTCACTTTCTTTACCATAATAGAATAACGGTCGGGTAAAGACAACCCTCTTGATATTGAGGTAACATTGCAACCGTTTTGGATTAAGCGCAATGAAATACCGATTGGATTATTTTCGCCACCCTTTCACTACTCCTGTCGCCAACCAAACAGCAATGTTAGTAGATTTGTTTAGTTCCAGTGTGAAGTGCACTTAGGCTTTTTTTAGCTGCAGGTTTTTGAGCGATAGTGACCGCATTTCATTACATCAGGTGGCCCACTCCAGGCCCCAAAAAATCTACAATTACCTAAGCAGAGTGTTTCCTGGTACCCCGTTGTTTGTTCATGTTGTCGCCATGTAAAAGTTCAGTGCCGTTGTCAGGAGCGCTGAACGGGCTGCTGACCACGTGGATGCTGCTCAAGATCCAGGAGCACCAGATGTCGTGGCGCGCGTGGCGCGACAGCACGCTGCACGTGCACGTCACGCTGGACGACGACCAGCTGTCGCCGCGACCGTCTGACGTCACCGTCGTCGCCAGCGACTCCGCCAGCGACAGAGCCGACAGGAGCACAAATGTCGCCGACCCCTTCATGGTCGCCCTGCCTTACACGCTGCCTGAACCCTAACACAGGATTGACCCCACGCATTGCCTAACCTTTAAGATCTTCAGAGTTGAAAAGGTTTCTAAGGACCGACATGTGTGTGTCGTTCTTGTGTCTGACCACTTCGGCCGGCACCTGCTTCGTGATCATGTTCACCATCGCGATGTGGCGCCACTACCGATGGCGGCAGGTCATGAACCGCACGGAGGCTAACTCTTTATAAAGAAATTGAATTGAAACAAAAATGCTCTTACTAAAATAAAACAAGGATGTTTTGTTAATCATAATTTTATTTTCAATTATATCGATATAAATTAACATATTTTAAAAATCATAAGTTATAATAATATCAATTTCATAAAATCAGCAATACAATTATTTGAAGCCGCTGTTAAAGGTCAAGTTGAAATAATAAAAATAGCAGTAGTGTTAAAAGTAATCGTAATAAATGACAATAATGGACTATACACTGAAGAAAAATACAAGGATACAACTTTCTTATATAAAATGAATAAGTAGAAGCGATCCCTGCGGTCAGTGGTTCGTATCACGTGAAATCAATAGCGAAACATACACTAATATCTAATCTATCGACTATCACCTATAAATATTCGCTCGCAATATAACTGTTAGCAGGTACTTACAATCTAGTGTAAAAAAAATCACATACATCTTGAGATTACAATAAATAGGAGGACTGTTCGAGACAGCGCATGGAGAAACAACGAGTGGGCGGACACTGACGATAAATAAACATCTTACAAACGTTAACACAAACAAACAACAATATTTAGGATTTGTGAAAGGGGAAGACTATTTGCTGTGAAAGGTTGTCATTAAATGAGACGCCATCGCCAAAGCCACGTGGTATTTTGGCCTTATTTAGGTAATGTTCGGCTGCCGCTTAGCTAGGGCCATGTTCAAGTTTTCACTTATAGCAATGTTATGTCCTTCATCTTCTTCTTTCAAAAATCATAGAACAATATCAACAAGATACGAGCTCTTTGGACTAAAATATACTCTTCCGTTACATACATAATTGTTATATATTTTTGTGACTATAGCGTTCAACTACTCCTAACTAACGCCCTGTGATTAAAAAACCAACAACTCACTGTACAGTCGCGGTAGGATCGACGATTGCTTCGTCGACTTAAACTTGAAAATAAGCAGGCGGCAGTGCTATGGTGATCAACGACAGTATAGTGGGTTTTTGGTTTCATCGCTCGGCTGATTGGTGGGCACCGGTCACTGTTGGTCCTTGAACCGGCGATGGATGGACTGCACGTATGTGAACACGCATTTCCAGTCAGGCTTGCGCATCGCTACCATGTCGTCCACATCTAGCAGGGGGTAGATGCCCGCCTTCTCACTGAAACCAAATAGGTACTCAACTTAACACGAAATATTTTCGAAACACGTCGAGAGGGGTCGATGGAGGTTTCTCAAATGACAAAGGTAATTACTGTCTATACTAGAAGAGGATTTGTTTTTAAACTCTCAACGGTTCAAATTGCAAGGTGTGGACCGTGCATCAGATATATGTATGTATATGTTAATTATTAAAATAAGACTTTTTTACAGTCATTCTTGATAAAATCAAGTCCACTGCTTTGCATTGAGATTTCTCAAATGTCAAAGGCAACTAATAAGAAAATATTTTTTGTAATAGAAAGGGACACACTGTAACATTTTAATTTTGTCAGAACTTCATTGATCACTACGTCATCTTGATCTTTTCCAGTAAACGCCCTATTGTTCTGTTCAGCGGCAGAAATATGTAAGTTGACAAATAAGTCTGTTGGTAAATGTATAAGTGGTTACTCACTCAGCAACTTTGAAGGCGAGCGTGAAGTTGTGCCGGCGCTTGTCGGCCGTCAGTTTGGAGTAGTCGAATGCGTCGGGCAGGAAGTGGTGCACGAGCGCGCAGAACGCCAGCCCGTCCGCCCACGACGTCGAGAAGTTCTCCAGCTTTACATTCTGTGGCCACATCATCACATACATCCTCAGCATCAGTGTATACTATATTGCAGGTCACGTGACCCAACTCATCAGCCACACTATTCAAAGGAAAGATTCCCTCCTTTTAGCAGCGAACTATTCCAGTTATAACTTGATAATAATATAGGCTCTGCATTGGAAATGATAGGTATAGAGTAAAATCAAAGCAATAATTACGAAATAAATAGCAGCTACGTAGGTATGTACGTATGTATTCCAACATAATATTATTGTTTATTACACACACAAACTAGGTAGGTAATATTTTATGATGGAGCCTGAAATAAAACTAACATTATATCCTTTTCAGGTTTCGTCTCATTTTAGGTAGGTACCTACATCTATTTTCATTATTAACAAGTGTTTTTTTGAAAATGAAATGGATGGAACTAGACCTTAGAATAGAGTACGCCAGTACATTGTAAAGAAATTAGGTGCAATAATGAACGTAAATTACTGCAAGAATGTATTCTTCTAAAGTGTCTTTTTACATTTTCTGTGAAAAGGATAAATGTACAAATAATTTGATAACCATAAAGTAAATTAGGTACCTAGAATAAGAACAAAAACCCCTGTGTAAATAAAACACGACACACAAAAATCATGCACTGTACACTTTTAAATAATTTTCTTAAAACAACGTAGGTACACATTATATTTCTTCAACCTTCAATTGTAAACATTTACCAAACATGCGTCACTGTCAACAAAACTTGATGGAAAACTGTTAGTTATTTTATTACAAAAAAACTTCTTACTGCATAGTCTAAGTTTTAAGTATAATTTAGTCTATTGTTGGATGTTTTATGTGGGTATGTCATTTTATTTACTTAATAAGGTTTTTGTGATCGAAACCAAAGTAATATAATTTGGTTGCGACTTGCGAGATGAAGGTGAAAAATATATATAAAAAATAACTGGTGATATATCGCACATAATAATGTATATAATACACGAATAGCGCAGCCATATTGAAGCGACAAAAGCGTGGGGTATGTGAGTGGCGTGACGTCAGACGGTTAATACTCGGTGCGTGTGCGCAGCTCAACCAACATGCTAAGTATCTCAACGCGGCCGACTCGAACTCCGTACGCCCTCCGCCCTGCCCTCAGGACAAATGCAAATTTTATTGTAATTACATATTATACACGGGTCTTACACGCAAGTATTTTTTTCCGCACTGTGTGACTTGGTCGGAACGTCAGGCAAAAGTACCTGAAAAGGTTTATGGAACCTACCGTGCATAATATATAATTATGTGTACAAAGCGCGTGAGCCTGAAATGTATAAATGCAAATTTTAATTCGGTTATGGATTTGCTTCAAGGTTTTTATCAAATATTACTACAGGAAGAAATTGGCGTTAGTGTATCAGAATTGTATTAAAAGCATCACCGTTACGCTTATATTGAAAGTAATGGGGATAATTACGACTATACCAATGTATAACCAAAAAAATTAAGGTAAAAAGTTGAAAAACAATTATGTTCAGTATAAAGCTATATCGATGATGTACTGATCGCACATGGAATATCGTATGGGATGGCGGCGGGCGGCGGGCGGCGGGCGGGGGTGTGAGGTGTAGTGTGTACCTCGTAGTCCCGGGTCTTGTCGCGACACCACTGCAGCAACCGTTCTTTAATAGTGAGCGCGCTGGCTTGCAGCGCGGGGTCCGTGAACTTGAAGTAAGGCTGCGCCGGAGAGCCCGGGCTCTGCGGGGTCTGGGGCGAGCTACAACGGGGGCGCACGTTAGTCTCACTGGCAGCCTCCCCTCTCCACCTCTCTCTCGACCAACTCCAGTTAGTTGTATCTCGTTTAGACGCAAAATTAGTCGTGCGCTGTCACATTCGAGTGCTGATTAAACGCTTTGTGCGAGTTAACAGGAGTCGCTGGTTATTTACAGGAATTGAATGAACGCGTGCTTTTTATTATCTCGTGGAGTATGTTATGCGACTGTCACAGAGCGGGGCTTTCGCTGTAGAATGAACGATACAGACTGATGCTTATGGAAGAAGGTTATGTGGACACGCAGCGCTTTGCAAGGCGCGGTGACAGTTAGCCGCCTCGACACCGAACGTGTCAAACGCTCCGTACGAACTTACCCTAAGCGATGCTCTCGCAAATAAAGATATTTTTTATAAATGAAGCGACTAATATACATGTTAAATGCATATCATTAACGTTTATATTTACTTGTATTCTATTCCTTATTCGTATCCACAGATATGGCTGCCAAAAAATAAATATAATGCATTAAATTACGTAATAATAAGCCATAATAATATAAATATGAATAGAGTCGCTGTTGTTTCTATCGAGTATCGAGTGTATGTAGGTATTTAGATAGGTAATGGTTTGATTTCGTTCGTATACAGAGTGAATTTTAGAAGGTAATGCACGATGATCGTTTTCGAATCTGTACGTTATGGAATTGGTGGGTACCATTGTCTCTGTTTCAAAATTGCGACATATTGCAATTAAAAATATACATCGGATGGACATGGAACTTGCTCTATATAAAATGGGACTTACTTAATTATAATGATGTTTTTTTATAAAACAATATAGTATATCGCGATCATCGTGCATTACGTTCAGAAAGTCACCCAGTTTCATTTGTTGCGAGTGCGTTGGTTTTAGGGGGCGCGTCACTCACTTGGGGGAGGTGGTCGAGTTCTGTTTCTCGAGCTGCCGGAACTTGGCAAACGGCGACACGGGTTTGGGCGCCGGTCGAGTCATGCTCTCGATCACTGCGGAACAAACGGCATTGCTTTAGTTATTACACTTGTGGCCATTACACTACTCATTGCATCATCATCATATCAGCCTGTAGACGTCCACTGCTGGACAAAGGCCTCCCCCAAGGATCTCCACGACGACCGGTCCTGCGCTAACCTCATCCAGCCGGGTCCCGCGACCCTCACCAGATCGTCGGTCCACCTTGTGGGAGGCCTGCCTACGCTGCGTCTTCCGATACGTGGTCGCCACTCGAGAACCTTTCTGCCCCAACGGCCGTCAGTTCTGCGGGCGATGTGCCCAGCCCACTGCCACTTCAGCTTCGCAATTCTTTGAACTATGTCGGTGACCTTGGTTCTCCTGCGGATCTCCTCATTTCTGATTCGATCTCGCAGGGAAACTCCGAGCATAGCTCTCTCCATTGCCCTCTGCGTGACCTTGAGCCTTCTTATGAGGCCCATAGTGAGCGACCACGTCTCGGTACCGTATGTCATCACTGGCAACACACACTGGTCGAAGACTCATTGCATACAAAACCGATACCTGGCGGCAGATTATATTTTAAGTACTTTTAGGTCCTCAGAGATATAGGGTTTATTTTCTGAGGTCATTACCATGAGTCAATAGAAATGTCCAAATCGACACTGTAAGTAGTAATAATAAAAAAATAATTTAAACACAATTTTTTTACCAATTATATGGTAATCACTATTCGGTACCTATGCAAAATTTTAATGACCAGCTCCTGTAAATTCCTGCAGGGAAACCCCATTGGCTAGAAACTCAAGCAAGTGGGTCAAATTTGGCTTGTTTCGGGCAGCACAGTTTCAAAAACAAAATAGTTCTATGGCACCGAAGAAAAGATAGTATGTTATTTATACAAGAAATAAATAGAGTATCCAACCTTTAGAAGATTTAGTGGTGGTGCTACTGCTAACGGTTTTCTCGGACGAGTTCCTCCTCACGCTCGATGTCACAGTCACTTCCTTTTCCTCTGCAAACCAAACAGAGCAAGTTGTAGGCACACGCGCCGGAACTACGCACACTAACTCGGAACACTTGCAAAACAACAGCAAGACAAATACAACGATACTTAAGCTATTAGTCAAAATAACACGGTTATGGGAGTCGTGAGATGAGAGAGTTACACAGTATGTACACGTGACGTGAGGGCGGGCGGGGCATGCGGGCGGCGGCGCGGGGGGCAGGCGCGACACAAGCACGTAAGGCAGCCCACACACACACGACTCACGCGCGTCTCGCTCGCCTCCGCTCCTAACTAGTGGAATGTCGCCGGGGCGCGGCTACGCCAGCCCCGACACGAGGTCCTCGAACGCGTCGTCCGCGTTGCTCTCGTCCAGGAACTGCAGCTCCGACACGGTGGGCATGGTGCGGCTGCGGCCCAGCGCGAACGAGCCGTTCGCCGGCGAGCGCGTCGGCCGCGCCTTGGGGTGCGCTGGGCTCCGCGACGACGGCTGCCCGGAGAAGTACGCCTCCACCGTCCGCTTCTTCTCGGGGAGCTCGTCCCGCGCGATGCCGCCCTCGAACAGTTTGGGTATCGCCAGCAGGTGCATGGACTTGGCGCGGGAGACGATCCGCCGCGGCGACGGCGCCTTCGGGCCGGGCGCGACCGCGGCGGGCGCGAGCTGGTGCCACGAGCCGGACTTGCTGAGCGGGCTGGACGCGCAGCTGGCGGGCGAGCGCGCCGGCGACTCGCTCGACATCAGCGACTCGCGGGACGCGGCGAGCGGGCTGCGCGGGAAGGGGGCGCTGGCGAACTCGATGGAGGGAGGGGGGGCGTGCGCGTGCGCGGGCAGGGGGGAGTGGCCGTTCTGTACAGGGGCCGGCCGTACCTGCGTGCGCACCTCGCGCTTCTTACGGTCCACCTGTGCGACAGCGTCGCGCTTGGGGGTGGAGATCTTGTCGAGCACGCCGCGCAGGCTGTCGGCGGCGCCGCCGCGCAGCGCCTCGCCGTCGCGCGTGCGCACGCCGGCCGTGATGGTGGCGGCGCCGCGCACCGGCCCGCGCATCACGCGCGTCTGCACGCTGCCGTGCTCCGTCGTCTCCTCCGTGCCGTTGGTGTGGGCCACGCCGTTCTGCTGCGCGTAAGGCGCCTTGGGCTTCTGCGCGTAGGGGCTGTCGGGAGTGCGCGGCGCGACGGGCGAGGCGCCGTACTCGTACGTGTTGGTCTCGTTCATGACGACGTCGGGCAGGTAGTCCACCTTGTGCGCGCGCGCCTTCTCGATGTCGGGCGTCTGCTGGAGCGGGACGAACGTGGACACGAGGTTGTTGGGCGTGTAGTCGGTGACCGTGTAGGTGGGCTGCAGCGGGAGGGGCTTGGACGCGCGCGGCTTGCGCCCGGCGGCGGGGGGCTCACGGTGCCCGTTCGCCTCGCGACGGTTCTTTTCGCGGATCCGCTTCTCGTAAAACTCTATTTGCAGCTTTTGTGCATCTATTTTAGGCGGTTCGTACTTTGGTATCGGGGACTCGTAAGTTTGTTGCGGGGGTTGGTACGCGGGCCTCATGTTGTGTATCTTTTTAACGAGCTCGGGGGCCGCGAGGTTGTTCTGACTCGGGATGGATTTGACCGGGTAGCTCTGGATCTGTGGAGGGGCGTAGGTCGGAGGGGTGGGCGGGTTGGAGTTGTATCGGGGCGGAGTTGAGGGGGGAGGTACCGCCCTAGAGTTGAACTTATCGCCCTCAAATTTCGAAGCGAGACTGATCGTTCTTCGAGGTTTATCATTTTCAGGCGCCACCCAGGGTGGATGATGAATAGGCGAACTAGGAGCGATCGGTTTTGGACTGATCGAATAACTAGGCGCTTGATCCATAGTCGGAGAGATTATATTGGCCGACGACGGGGGGCTCCAGATGTAGGAGGGGACGTTCGTCGGTGAAACTATTTTCTTCAGCGGCTTGAACGCCGACATCGGCGCGTGCGAGAATTGGTTCACTGGGATAGGTTTGGCGACGAACGGCTTCACACCCACTGGTTTCGTCGGTGATTGTGGTATAGGTGGATGGGTCGGGGGCGGGGGGTACATGGGAGCCGGAGGCGCCGCCGACTTGCTGGGAGACTGCGGGATGGGGAGATGGTTCGGGGGTGCCACGGGAGCGGGAGGGGGCAAATGTACTTTTGGCGGTATGTATCCCCGAACCGGTTCCCTTCGTTCTGCAACCCACGGGGGTTTTATTATATCTACATTATTGACATCAGCAATGACCTTTCTGACCGGCCGAGGGGCAGACGCAGGTTCTTCAGCCGTCTGCCAGAACCGCTTCGCGGACGACGAGCTCGAGGACCTGCTCCGGTCGTCCTGATCGCGATTCTCAAACGTGTTCTTAATGTTGCCAAATCGATTGCTCCAGTTGGTCTGGCCGTTAACGATTCCGTTTTGCTCATTCTTCTGCATGAAGGCTACGAATTTCCTATCGTTCTCGGTCTGGGGCTGGAATGGCGGTACGGCGGGTCCACAGCGCGGGTTCTCCTCGTCAGTGTCACTGTCGACGCGGTAGCCAGCGAACGGTTTGCCGATGTCTATCGTGTTGGCCCGCTTCATACGATTTCGTTTGTTATTATTGAAACGACTCAAAGGCTTTGATATTTCCTCAGCGGGCAGGGGCGCCGCGAAATTGTATGTGGGCGGGAGCGGCTTGTACAGAGGCGCCCGCAGTCGGTCCTCCCTCACGAAGGGCTTCTGTTGCACCGTCGGCGCAGTCACTTGGGGCTGGTGGTGCACGGGCACGCGCCTCATCGGTGGAGTTTCCTTCTGTATCTGAGCGTTAAATTTGTTGGCGATCGCTGCTATCCCGCTCTTCGTGTCTGAGGTTCGACGGTCCATTCGCGGCAACGCCGGTGGTATAGGTTGCGGCTGCTGCGCGTCGGCGATGGAGTGGCGAAAGAAATCCGGTCTCCTGGGCGCCGCCGGCCTTCTCTCTACGACTTGGACATCCCTGTTGACAGGCGCAGGCTCGTAGCTGACGGAGTGCGCGACCGGTGGGTGCTTCTGTCGGGACGCCACCGCGCCGTGGAAGACCACCTCGTCCTCGACGCTGTGCTGCCGCTCCGGAGTGGGCGGCTCCTCGCTGGGCGCGCTCGACATGGAGTTCCCGCCCGACGAGGTGGACTCGACCCGGTCGGGCTCCGCGCCGATGGCGAGCTGGTCGCGGTCGACCATGCGGCGCGCCTCCTCGAGCTCCTCGTGCGTGACGCCGACGGTGTGTCTGGCGGCGCGCGTGCGGCGGCGCGGGCGGCGCCGGCAGCCGTCGAGCCGGTCGGCGGCGTCGAGCGCGTCCTCGAGCCGGTCGGCGAGCGAGAGCAGCGCGCGCGCCTGCGGGTGCGCGGCGGGCGGCGCGAGCGCGGCGCGCAGCCGGCCCAGCGAGCGGCGCACGTCGGCCAGCACGTCGGCGCCGGCCGCGCCCAGCCCGGCCAGCAGCCGCTCGCCGCCGCCGCCCAGCAGGCCCTGCAGCAGCGGCAGCAGGAGGGACTCACCGCGAGCGTCGCCGCCCTCCGCCGCCGGCGCGTCCGGCGTGTCCGGCGCCGCGCCCGCCGCGCCCAGCGCCTCCGTCACGGCGCTCGCGCATGCTGACACACAATGCACTGTTAGTCGTTTCTAAATTATACGTATAAACTGACCTACTTACATTTTAAAACTAAACATTGTAATACGAAGCCATGCAGATTTCTTCGTCTAAACCATTATTTAAAAAATTCATGAAGAGGAGACAAATTGAGAACTAGAACATTTTGAACAGTCACTACAACTCATCCAATTTAAATGAACACCTACCCTCGAAATGCTGCGGGTACTATGAATTCTCCATTTAACTAAAAGTAGGTGTGTCGCCATAAAGGAAAAAGAACAACCCAATAGGGGTCGACCACCAAATAGTTTTTAGAGTCATGGGTGTTGCCGATGCTTGGCCTCGTGTGGATAAACAGGAGCCATAGTGATGTGACATGCTCGGGCTCACCTTCCTGCTCAGCCATGAGTGTGCGGATGCGCGCGCGCAGGCGGCGTCGCTGCTCGTAGTCGGTGCTCGCCTCCAACTGCAACCAAACAATACGACACACTATAGTTTAACAGATGCGGAGGGCGGAGTACCGGGTACGTACGGTGGCGTTCATTGGGAAAGGCCTATGTCCAGCAGCGGACTTTGAAAGGCTGATATGATAATATAACACATATCACCGTTACTACTGCAGCTAACGCAACAAGATAATTACAAAAAGAGTAAAGTATTCAAAGACGTTAAAAGACCGTTTGAAAAAGCCGAAATAGTCCTAAAATGTATTCGGCCAAGTAGATATAGTCTTTTCATTACTCATACTCTGAAAGAAGGTCTGAAGTTGCCTGAGTAGCGGGTTGAAAGTAGTACATCTCAGCCCTAGGGAGAATCGCTTTCAACTGACAGCTGTCAAATTATAAATAAAAAAAACTAGTACTATTTTGACATTTCTATTGGACCATGTTCCAACTGTCTATACAGCCACTCAATTACAGCGCGATGTAAAATTGAAATAACATAAAGTTATGTAATAATTAAAGAATATATATATTTTAAATGACTTTATTATAATTATTACTGTCAACTATTTCTTTAAAATAACATAGATTTGGGCAAAATATTTATCATTTTTTCAATGATGGAAATGAAAAATAATGGCAGAAAATAGACATGAAAGCGGCAATCCGATCTTCTTTTGTTTTTTCGAGTTGTAGAGTTTTGTTTATACTTCCGTATAGCAGAGATTTGTATTAACACTCCTGTTATGTATTTGCTTTTACTTTCAGTGTATTCTTAATGAAAAGCACAGTGTTTCCCTCGGGTTCAAGACTTATTTAGAGGTCCCTCGAACTACAACCCCGTCTCGGGACTTAAATAAGTTACTTTCACCCCTTGGATAACAATGTACTATTCTTTACGTTTCGATAATGTACCAAATAGTAGAAGAACAGTAAAAAATATATATTAGTGTTTAAAATGCAGCTAGAATAAAATAACGATGGGATTCACTTTCAAATAATATAGTAGATTATACAATAAGTGAATAAAAAGGGAATTTCATTCGAGGGACTAAGTTGGATCCCGAGAGCAACGAAGGATTCTAGATTAGAATCCTGAGCGTAGCGAGGGATACAAGGACCGAGATGAATTTTTTTATTCACGTGTTGTGTACTCTACTAAACTTTATACCATTGACTGCGAGAAAATAAATAGGAGTATGGTATTTACATTTATCGCATTTTATTATATGAATAGGAAGGTTGTAAAAACAATCCTTATCTGACAGATAAGAAAATAACAGCCACATGATCTTGCTGTTAGTTTATCAGGCAGCTATAAAATAAGGAAGGTTCGAAATCTCGGGCGCCCACCAAAGAGATTTTAGCTATATGGTGAAATTAGAACATAGCCCTCTAGCCAGCAAATTTTTTATTTTTATTCACTAGTGATTAAAAGAGAGTTTTATTCACTGTTTTCGAGTAACAACGATAAATTTTTATTATTATTCTCTAGTGACTAAAAGAGAGTTTTATTCACTGTTTTCGATGAATAAAATACTCTTTTTAGAGTGACAATGGTATAAAAATAATTATGATGTAGTAAATAACTCGAAAAGTTCTCGATAGAAGCGAATCTAGTAACACTTACATGTAGCCTGTGAAAAAACTCGTTCATTATTATGTAGGCAGGACCTGTAGGTACGTAGTATCCCTCTGTAGTCCGTGATGTAAGACCTACTCCTAATAACAATGATGGATGAACACAAAGGATAAAACTTTGTCTATAAGTTTGTATCTTCAATTTACTTTTTAATCACTTTAAAACGTAACTTTTTATCGTGAAAATGTTTAATAAACACTTTATTTACTTAATAGTAACCACCTATAGTAATGTCAGTAAAACATCGGCGCATATTTTATAGAACCAACGTTTTATTTTTCGGCGATTTGGAATTTTTTTTGATAAAACCTTCACTGTTCAACAGTTCACTTAAGTAAAACTTATTTATCTAGTGGCTCTTTACTTGGTGTAGCGTAGGTATTTGTGTAGCTGTATCGATGTATTTGGCCAAATATTTGTGCAAAAATAAAATACATAAACCGGCCATCACACATGGACTCAAACTTTTGGCCAAATATTTGCGCAAAAATAAAATACATAAACCGGCCATCACACATGGACTCAAACTTTAATGTTTCCCTTATTTGCCTTGTCATTTGCCAACTGGAACGCACCATGGACACGTTGGGCGTTTTCGGGCGATTATGGTAAATACATAAGCTACACCAAGTGAAGTACCACCACACCTATAAATAATAGCCACGGTTTAAAAAAAATTAAATTATTCTGTATAAGAATTAGAATTTCGATATAATGCGTTTCGAATGCGATTGGAGTGCGCGAAAGTCTGCAGCACAATGCATGGTGCGCGCGCGCAGCCTCGCGGTGACATTGTGGTGGTCGGTGGCCGGCGCGCGGCAGGCTGGGGGCGGCAGAAGTTCGAGGGAGCGGTAAAACCTCGAGCGGGGGGGACATTGTTGGCGATGAGTTCGCTACATGAAAGATTTAATAACGTGACGAAAACAATTACTTAAATGACAAGCCCAGCCTCGCACAATCTTTACAAAACTAAAGTTATGTACGGTCGACCGCATGTCAGTGGAAACAAAACCAGTATAAACTGGTCCCTCATAGTATTGAAACTCCTTAATAGGCTAGACCAGCTCAAGGTCAAAGTGTATCGACTGACATGCGGTTGACTGTACAAACTTAATTTTAAAAGATGTTTTGCGGAAGTTTGTTGCGCCGCTTCTTCTTCCCAGCTCTATATAACACCTTGGAGGCGGTGGTAGATAAAAAATTGACGTTGTATAAATGTACCCAGTGTACTTACATGCAATAACATAGTTCTGACTTTGACAATCCTACTAATATTATAAAGGCGAAAGTTTGTAAGGATGTTTGGATGTGAGGATGTTTGTTACTCTTTCGCGCAAAAACTACCGAACAGATTTTCATGAAACTTGGTACAGTGATAGCTTATATCCTGGAATAACATATAGGCTACTTTTTAACGCGGACAAAGCCGCGGGGCGTCCGCTAAGACTCCCTAAGTAACAAAACGCCTACATAGAGGACGCTGTTTCACAATGTACACGGGAAAACTTTTCTACGCGGGGGATGCCGCGGGAAAAAGCTAGTAAGCAATATCTGTGTACCTTAACATAGACAAGGGGGTCTAACAGAGCAAAGACAATACGTCACTGGCGGTGGTGACACGCCATCGATCGGAAGCGGAGTGGGCTCGGTAATCCGGCCGGAAGTGACGCTCGTAGCTATAGCAATTTGTCTACTGTTTTGTCTGCCCTACTCTAGTTTGTCGGACATTCATCACGCATTCGCGGAAACATGCTACCATGATTCCAAATGTATGTACCCACAGTACTGATGTTCCGAGAGGACAAATCTATACTAATCATCATCATCAACAGCCTATTAATCTCCCCACTGCTGGGGCTCAGGCCTACCCTCTCAACGAGGGCGTGCGGGCTATAGTCCACCACGCTAGCCCAGTGCGGGTTGGTGGACTTCACATGCGCCTAAGAATTTCTTCTTCGGCGTATGCAGGTTTCCTCACGATGTTTTCCTTCACCGTTTGAGAGCAGTCAGTACATGTACTTAAGCTTCGAGAAAAAAAAACCATTGGTACATGGCCTAGCCGGGGATCGAACCTCGGATCTTTCGATATGATAGGTCGCGTCATATCCCCGAGGCCACTGACGCTCTCCTAAATATAATGAGTGTTTCAATTTAGGTATAATTTTCTTATCACGTCGCTTTAACTTAAGACTGTAGGCACACCGGCGCGGCGCGGCGCGTTTGTTGCGCTACGGGTTTCCCGCGACGCTCCCTGCCTGGTGGCCAGGTACCCGCGACGTGCGCGCGCGCCGCGGAAACCTATTACCGCAAATTGCTTTTCATTTTATTGCCTCCGTCCATAAAGTGGTTATTGGCGACTGCTTTGTGTGCTTTGAAGTGACTACTTTGGGTAAATCATTTTGCTTGAAAGTGGTTCGGTCGTATGCTGTACGGTAGACCGCGTGTCAGTGGAAACAGAACCAGTATAAACTGGTCAAAAAGTCAAAAGTCAAAACTATTTTATCGCATGTAAGTACACTGGGTACATTTATACAAGTCAATTTTTTATCTACCACCGCCTCCAAGGTGTTATATAGAGCTGGGAAGAAGAAGCGACGCAACAAAGTTTGACCAGTTATTAGGGAGTTACAATACTATGAGAGACCAGTGGTTTTGTTTTAACTTACGTGCGACCGACCTTACTTAACGTAAGCTATTGTGTTATTGCACAGAAGAAATAAGAGTTAGGTATTGTTACAAATAAATTGTGAATAAAGATTCAAGTCAAATCTACAGTCTTTAATTATAATACCATTGGCTTGGAAATCGAACTCCGTACCCTACAAATAGAAGGCCTCGTATTTACAACAGCGGCTGAGCCACCGTTGACACGTAATTTTGTTTACCGAGCGATATTACCGAAGGCTGTTCCACAGACGAAGTGAATACATAATTGCATGTAGCGGGTAATGGTGGTGACATAACAGTCACCGTGACCAGCGGTCCGCTCCGCCCGGTGACGCGGCTAATTCGACCATCCGACCAACCGGCTACACACGACACGATTTTGTGTTAGTCCGCCATGTATAGATACCAAGCTATCTGTGAAGTGGCAGAATCAGGAACTACGCTGAATGTCATTCGGCCGTCAGAACAAAATATATACGGGCATGGGACGAGGGCAGAGCCACCCGTCAGTTCACAGATAACTTGGTAAGTCTATAGTTGATTTTCTGATCAATCAGTCAATGTTCGATAGTGCTGTCCGATGGTATTTACACGTGGACATACTATCAATAATGAAAAATATGTGATACAAAAACGGTCCTGTTTACAAAAATAATGAATTATTTGTGTAAAAGTGAAAACAAATGAATGTTTGGACAAATTTACACGCGGCTGTTTAGTCCCAAACTAAGCCGAAGCTTATAAATGGGTACTCAACAATTGATACTAACTACTATGTAAGTATGGATACTATCGAGGGTACCTACTTATATTTCTAGTTTCATGAGAGTTGACGCGCGCCTCTAAAAGCTACATTCCCGAAACGACTAAATCTGAAAACAGTGTCTGAACTGATTTTGAATCGTTAAATTTAAGGTACCCGACGCGGTCAGTCCGACCAGATCTGACGCTGTGACGCGGTCAGCCGGTCACCGTAACGAAAGTGAGAGTGTGATTGTAGTTTGTTGGTGGTAGTTGGTACGGTACACTTGCTGGTTGCGGACAGCTTTCTTAACTACGCGTTAAGCTCTCGTGGGTATGTTAATTGAAAAATTATGGGCAGCGAGTGTCTTTCGCTTTTTATTTGCTCGATGCGTATGACTACGTACATACACTAGAGGTGCAATCATTTTTCGTGTTAGGTGCTAACTTGTGATATAACTTGATAAGCTTAGGGCAGTTCAAAAAACTGTTTTGTAAGTTTCAGAAAATAAATTGTCCGGATTCCGGGACTCAGTTGGACCACATCCTATCCTACTAATCCTATCCTACTAATATTATAAAGGCGAAAGTTTGTAAGGACGTGAGGATGTCTGTTACTCTTTCACGCAAAAACTACCAAACAGATTTTGATGAAACTTGGTACAGTGATACTGTTAAGGATATAAAATAATAAAATTGGAAAACTTTGGACCCGTTTATTTTAAGGGCATTCATTGACAGATTCTAAATTTAAACGGTAAAAAAGAACAATAAAATAACATTATACAAAGCAGATTGTATACACAACAGATACCTTATATCCTGGAATAACATATAGGCTACTTTTTAACGCGGACATTGTCGCGGGGCGTCAGCTAATACCCCCTAAGTAACAAAACGCCTACATAGTGGGCGCTGTTTCACAATGTACACTTTTCTTACACTAAACTTTTCTACGCGGGCGAAGCCGCGGGAAAAAGCTAGTGTCAAATAATGAGGTTTTCTTTTGATGCCATTGTAGAACTTTTTTTAATCTGACGAGTCTGTAGCTTGCCTGATCAGTGACTCCAGACAGCCACCATCAGATCTCACGCAAATCGTCCCTTCGAACTTCGTTTCCCGGCAAAATAGTCCGCGGGACATCCTGGATAAGATTTTTTTTAAGTGGCCATGTAGTAAGTAAGGACTCACGTGTTTCCGGAGCACACGCTCGTCCCAGCACTGCTCCGGGTTGAAGGGTCCCTGGGCCGCGGCGCGGGCGCTGCTCGACTCGACCACGCGCGCTGCCTCCTGTCGACAACAACAAACAAACATTCAGTGTTGCCAGCCCTATAATGTCACCGAAACGAAGACGCATGGAGCTGCCCGACGCTGAAACTGTGGTGTGACATCACGCCCAAGAAGGAGAAAAAAATTAAAAATTATGGAGTTCATTAGGAATAGAGCCTCTGGCGAGTACCGGTACACGCTCGTATAGATTTTTCCCAGGTTGGAAGGGCAGGAAGGTGAGAATATAGCCCTATGTCACTCCACAATATGTCGAACCTTTACTATTAATCGTGTAACTCGTGTAACTGAACAAAATGTAGTATTTTTAGATTATACTCTGAAAAAACTTTTAAAAAAATGCTACTTAATCTCAAAAGCTGAACCTTCAGTCTACAGAATAAGAAGCTATCGTCACGTAGCAAACCAAAATGTATTACGAGTAAGCGCTGGAACAGAGGAATGGGAGCGCTCTAGCCTAAGATATTATAGAGGTCAATTCGCCGAGGAGCACATTTTCTGTGACATTCGGGAGTGATGCTTCTGTACAGTAACATAAGTATTGTATTCTGTGGTTTTGCTACGAAACAATAGTATTGTACCTATATGTATTATTGTATTGTGTATATCCCCCCCCCCTTCCTTTTCCATGGACGCTATAATACCAATGAAGTGGTAAATCAATTATGGTCGAATTCCAAGTACCTATTTACAGTTAAAAGTTGAAATTAAACAAATAAAACAAAAAAATGTCTGCAATAAATGAACCCTCGATGCCGCAATCGGTTTAAAAATACGCGCAGATTTGTTGTTCTATTATTAGTTGTAAAACTATCGTAGTGGAAAAGACCTTGTGGAAACAACATGGCGCCCGCCCTTCGGCCGGCGCACGTATTTATAACTGCAAGTTTTCATTTGAACATCAACTCTTGGTTGAAGAAGAGGGAAAGAAAGAAAGGAAATATAGTTTACTAGCGGACGCGCCGCGACTTCGCCCGTGTTCAAAGTATCCTAATAAGTTATCCCTCCATTAAAGTTGAACCTTTCTTAGCGGATGCTTGCGTTAGAAAATAAACCTAAAGTAGAATCCATAATGTAAAATGTTTAAAAATGGAGAAAAAATGTGTGGAATTTTGTGGCTTCTTTCCACTCCACTGCGTGGTGACTGTGATAGACTATAAAGTGTGTATAGGCTATAGAAGTGTAAGTAGGTCGCGGTTGGCGGCGGTGCGGTATCGAAATGGGGTCAAACTATATCCGATTCGGTTTATTGGGTTTCAACGCGCGATCCGGTTGCGGCGCAGTAGTGACGTCGGCAGACGTCTTCAGAGAATAAAAGCTATGAAATAACCGTAAAATCTACCTTTTATATTGAAGTTCATTTTACTTCATGACATGATGGAAAATTAAAATTTTAAAGACTGATATGATCGAGCATCTTGCTTTAACAAATCTCTCAAAGCAAGAGTTGGGGTTGCATACATAGTTAAATTCCAGTGGTTCTTTGATTCTTTCAATGATTTTTAAAATGACGACTTACAACACTTTAACATTAATGCATTTTGAAAATAACAATGTGTTCAGCAAATGTAACATTAATTTCTTGTAAAAAAAAATGTAAAACCGTCGGTTTTTGGCCAGAGGAGTTATGTCAGTGGGTGTTTTAAACGAGAACCGAAGGAAACTGCGAGTTTACGGTTCGGTGGCGAGTGGGCGCAGTCACAACACGCTGTAAATATTCAAATATACTCTGACACTGACCGTGAAGCGAACATACACTCAACTAGCTGTTACACGCGGCTTCGCTTGAGGGAAAGTCTTTAATGTTGCTCTAAAAATCAAAAGGGAACATGTGGCGTGGCGGAAATGAGTTGATTATCTGCCAGAGATGAAAACTACATAAATATACCTAGTCATAGATCCACGAACCGATCTACCCTTATGGTGAGTTTTTTTATAAACTTTTGTAGTGACCCAACCGTGTCGTGTCGTGGTATGAATCATCATCATCATACCAGCCTATATAGACGTCCACTGCTGAACAAAGGACTCCCCACAGGGATCTCCACGACGACCAGTTCTACGCTAACCTCATCCAGCTGGGTCCCGCTTCACCAGATCGTCGGTCCACCTTGTGGGAGTGGTCCACCGCGTCTTCCGATACGCGGTCGCCACTCGAGAACCTTTCTGGCCCGAATCGGCCGTCAGTTCTACAAGCGATGTGCCCGGCCACTGCCACTTCAGCTTCGCAATTCTTTGAGCTATTATTAATATATTATTTGAATTATTTACTAAACTTTAATTATCTCGGTAACTAAAAGGTCCTTTTGTTTGGAACGCCACATTTACTTCTTTCGCTAAATGTTTACACCAATGCCTACTCCCGAAACCCCGTTAGTGTAGATATACATAGGTGGACGGATAATTACAAAACAGGGCAAGATTTTCATACAATCGAGGTCACTTTGAAGCCATGGTTCTCCGTGAAGGATCGATCGGGGCGTGATCTGATGACGGTCATCGAGAGAGTAGATGGAGGACTTTTAGATCGCTGTAGATATCCAACTGATCAGATCAGCCGTTTGGAAGCAGCATCGTCATGATTCCTTAACTTCAAGATTTTCATACATTTTGATGACATTTTACGGGTTTTTTTCTTCTTGCCCTGTTTCTAATTATCCGTCCACCTATGTAGGTACTAACTGAAACATTGCAATAATATCGTCACAAACTACAACAAATGAGCAGACTGACAGACATACATTGTATATATGTTCATGTACGATATAAATACTACATCCCGGTTGTAACATTTTATTAGTTTCGCAAATATACTTACATTTCTCGCTGCTAGTTCGCTATAACTTCCGCAATCTGACTGCGGGAGCATTTATCTCAGTCATTAAAGATCTTTGTGCTATAAAATTATAGCCTTGATAAAAATATGTTCTCGAAATTAATTATTATTGAAAGCTGTTTACTCAAGAACTGATGCCCACTCTGCGAATTCAGCTGATTCTTTCGGTTGCGTCGATTCACCTTGGATCTTCAGTGACCTGCCCACTGCCACTGGGAGCTCGCTGATCCTTTCGGCTATGTCTATGACATCAGTTCTTCGTCGGATCTCCTCGTCGCGGATCATATCCCGAGCATAGAGTCTGCATAGCTCGCTGAGCGACCTTAAACTTCGATTCGTCAACTTTGATGATGGTATTTCGACCGAGAGTGTGACTCGTGGTGTATATTTTCGCTCGGAAACTTCCGTCTCATCTTACGAATGGTTTACAATAAAAAGGCGTCGTTTCCAGATGGCGACTTCTCCTTCCCGGGCACGGCTCCAAACCGGAACCGAATCTGCGGCGTGCAGCCATTTCGTTTCTGGACATTCCGGCATATTATTAGCTAAATGAATAATTCAGGGAACAACTAGCTGTGTTACTTACCCAAATAACACTTGCTTTTATTAAATTTATAAATAGAAATTTATGTATGGGCAAAGTGCTTGGCTTTATCCATACACTGTCGGACTGTTTGATTGTTTTATTGGTTTGTTCCTTAAAGTACCACTACCACAGGACCGTACCTTCGGCACGAATAAAGAGAAGTTTCTGTAGTACGATCCTTTTCATTGGTTTTACTAGTAACCACCAAAAACATAAAGAACTTATTAATCAGCCATAGTGGTATAATTTCACGAGATGAAATTATAAATATGCATAGCTTTGTTTTAAGAAGAGATGTAGGTAACTACAAAATTTTTGAAATCGCTTTAAAACTTCTTTCTCTATATTATATTGGTGTAGTGGCAGATAATGTATGCAAATTGACAGCTGATCTCAAAAGCTGAACAAATGTTTACACATTAAAATGAAGGTTTTTTATAGTGTTTGATCTTGCATTAGCTTTACAAATGTTGAATCTGGAGATATTATTGTTAAAAAAATAAACATACGTCAATAAAGATTATTATATAAGAGTGAGTAGCTCATATTAATGTAGGTATATCCTTAGTTCATTTATTTTGACACTCATTTCTGGCAATCGCTTGATGTTTCCTAGTGAGTTGAATTCCCTCGGGGACCATCGGTCTACTTGTCCAAACGGTCTATTTTGATCATCGGTCAACTTATTATTTAGGTATTGTCTATTACTTACTCTGTGGTATTGTATTTCATTGTGGTATTTTATTTAAAATTTATTTTATTTTATTTATTTTATTATTGTATTTCAGGTTGTATGTTTACCACAACCAGACCCAATGTTATTTTGATGGTTTCTAACCTGGAAACAATGATCTCGTGCTATTTTTTATTGTTCATAAACAAAAACAGTTGGTTACGGAAAGGGCTTCACACTATGCTGATCGGCGATTTACACTTTTTTACATTTCACTGAAGTGATGCTTTAATGGCATATCAAGGGACGCGACGAGCAGTTTCATATAGGCTTTTGTTGTCATTCACTATCTCAGATGTATCATACACCAAAATCCAAGTACAAAAGAAATCTTCTGACGGAATCCCGCCAAAAAGTCCATATTTTGTACGTTAGATGACAAGCCAAATATAAAGTTTTCCAGAAGTGCTTGTCGTACGTAGAAATGCGAATGAGTCACCCGCCAGTCAGCTTCGAGTGGCACCGTTTTGTTTTGTTGCATTCTCTCGGAGGAATGTTTCCCATTCGGTTCAAATATAATGCTTCTCTGTAATGTTGCGCTTTCCAGCCCGTTAACCGTGTTCAGCGCACACATTACTTTGACTAGTAATTGGCACTTACTGGCCTAATAGTTTGTAGGCACTCTCATCTAACTGAAATTCTTCGAAAACTGCACGGGCGGACCTCGTCGTGTAACACTTTGACGAAAGTTGAGCAGCTAGATCTCTTCATGGAGTCAGGTGCTTTGCCCCTTGCAAAACTGGATTATAGTGCGATTTAACGTCATTGACTTTAAATTAGTATCTAACTGGGAGTACCTATTCGCAGAATCGAGACAGACGAATCGCTAAAGATATATCTGTACAAATTATGCAGCAAATACACGTCAAGTCACCCGACGACGCGTGGGCGAAGAGACGGTCTCCGAAAGTGTCTGACAATTCAAAGTCCATAAAGAAGTGTCACCTTCCGACATTGTAGAAGAGAAGAGAAACGAAAGAATAGAGGCAAATAGAACACACTAGTTATTTCTTGAGGGTGTGCGACTGGATCTCATACAACCGGGCACTTCACGCTGACATGCTGAAGAGATGCTGTACTGGATCCAATTCAAACTATAGGGTGTTTAAGCTTCTAAATATAGAAATGACTAGTCTTAAACTCGTCGAAACTTAAGTGCTGATGATACTCATGGGCTTTGAGGTTCCAGGAGATAATAAATAGGAAATTAAGAGCTGTAGAACAGGCAGCGTTACCGCCGGCCAAGAGAAAAGTGACATTTCCACAGAAAAATCGGCCGTCGATTCGAAACAATTCGAGGAAAACCTGGACTGGATGGGTGTGTTATGTGATATAATAGAAGTGATGTCGAACAATACTGGAAGCGAGGTGATGACGCGCGAGTGGCGACGGACAGACTGACAACATTGCCATCACATTGGTGTCAGGTGGGTATAGGTAGTAGTACCGTTTTTGTGTTGTTTGAACGATTCATCCTGCAAGTGATTTCATAAAATAACAAACGCTATCAGATATTTGGTGTTTTTGTTACTTACTTGGTGTTTGAATGTTAAGTTTAGAGCATTTAGTTGCAGGTGACCCAATGTGCATCCTGTTTATCTAGTAATGAGTGAGTGAGTGGTAAAGTTGTGCGGTGTGGCCGTACCGTTTAATTTCAAAGAATATTGTATTCATTAGAGGACATTGTACCCCCGTCTAACATTTATAGAGCGGTGTAAGGCGGATAGTTGGCAGGTGACCGCGCGGGCCGCGCCGCGCCCGCCGCCATCTTCCAAAATAGCCGGACCACTGCGCCCGCGCAATCTGTTGTTCGCATCAAACAGCTTCACGCAGATTCCCGCTGCAGATGTGACGCTGGGATTAATTTACAGATGCACTGACGATGATCAACTTTGTTTATGTTCCTACTCTGACGTTGATTACTCGGTGGTTAAAAATAGACGCCTAATGCGAACCACGTAAAAGCGTAGTAATGCTTTCCGATATGAAATGCGGGATCATGATTGATTTGATATGGAAAGTGAAGAGAGGGGATTTGAAATCTTTTTTTTACCGAGGCTTTGGACTTTTGCTGTCCATGCCAGCCTCATAGGGAAACACAAGTCCTTCGGAGGATTAGGCAGACAGCGCTTAGCGAAATCAAACACCACTAGTGTCTCATCCGATCTTGGGTTATTTAATATCACGTTTATTCCGCCATTGTGGCCATGGTTGCCGCCAAACAAACGCTGTCCCTCTACCTCCGTTCGACCACACTCCACCAAAAAAGTATTCTTCTTTTCTTATTAGACGGGGATGGCGGTCCCTGCACCGACTCCACGAATGCGGGAGTTTTGTGCAATTCCCCTGGGCCGTCAGTCCAGCCATCCCAACTCCTTGAAGGAGTGGAGTAGGGCTTCGGACGGACGGCAGCACTGTTGCAGGTTGCTCGTTGCCGAGAGGTCGTGATCTTTTGTCAGCTCCGTTTCGGATGTGAATGCCTGGCTTTCTGGACAATGTAGCAGCACGTGCTCCACTGTCTCGCTCTCCTGCAGACAGCATTCAAAACTAGCACTAATCAGGTCGTAATCTGGCCTGACACGACTGCCTAGAAGGCATGAAGGAAGGTTACCAGTGGACATATGTGATGTTACTAAAGAAGAATCTTTGTTTACGCATTGAACATCAGTCTGCCTCCGAAAGGAAAGCTCTGTGGCCCGAAAAACACATAAATTATCGATTTCCTGAAATTGTTTAATTAGGTATTAGCAATGTCGGGGTTTATTTAAAGCTATTGGATCGAATCCAAAAGTCACTCCAAGTTCATTCACTGCGTAAAAATCAATTAAATTGGTGTAGTTTTTATGGAACTTTCGTACAACTTTCGCCGCAACACCAAATAAATGACACTTCTTAAGTTTACATCAATTGATTACTTTGTTTACATCTTTTGATATCGACGTTTATAACCTTGTATTATATTTTAGTGACTTTTTCTTTTTCTTCTCAATTGCGACATTTGCAACGAGCCGTATGATACGAAGGTATTACTATAAGGAATTTAACAAGACTCAAGCTGAATCCACTTGATGTAGGTTTGGCTCAGTCAATCTGGCTCAAGCCTGCATCTGTGGCGGCACGATCCTTATGTGACATCCTTGAGGCGCCTCGTCAGTAAATCTTGGTTAGGGTACGATGGGACTGACATGTGGATAACAAAAGCCCCAAAATAAAATAAAGATTTTAAAAAGAAAAGGAATTTACGAAGTTCCGCTGAAAATGTCACAGTACAAAATGACAGAGGCGACATAGCTGCAGAGTGCGAAGATGATCAGGTACAATGGCCGCATAACTGAGTGCACGACGCGCACGCGATCCTCATTAGCACGTGCTCGAGTATCGCTCCAAGGAAACATGGGCAGCATGCGCGCGCGCCGCGCGGAACGAGCCGGACGCACTAACACTTAAGCGTAACACAGACAGCGCGGCGGCGTTGCGAAAGCGTTGCGGCGGCGAATCTGCGGAAAGCGAATAAAAAGCGGAGCCCTTCAGACAACATATACCGCTAGCGGCGGCGGCGCGGCGGCGGTTTGTATGAAGAACGCTCCGCACCGCGCCGCGCCCGCGCCGCTCTGTGTAGGGGCTCTCATACACTACAAAGAAACATAACGCGCCGCCGCCGCTCCGCAACGCCTGTCTGCGCTAATATGTCAAATCAAAACGTCAAATCTGTGCGCGCGGTTTTGTCGCTTTCGCCGTCGCACCGACGCCGCCGCGCCGCTTTGATGTAAAAGGCTTCATACTATTTCGAGCATTACAAAAAATTACCGCGACGCTTTCGCACCGCTGCCGCCCTGTCTGTGTTCCGCTTTACTGAGAAAATGTAGACAAAACGAAATTGTTAACATAACAATTAATTTAATGTTATTTGTTGTTGCTATGGGACAAGACTGGAATAAGACATTCGTACGGCATATCATTATAATTATCTTATTCGTGTTAATAACATAGTTGTGGACCTTCGGGGAAATGGACCTAACTGACCAACTGGACATTCAAAGAATTCGAGACCGGAATCATCGAAAGTAACCTTGTACAAAATTTCATGTCTTTAGGTTGTGAACGAAATGAATGACGCTGCGACAGACTGGAAAGGACAGACAGACAGACAGACTGGACGATCTTTCAAGAGTTCAAGTCGGACTACGTAACCCTAAAAAGGGTGAATGATTATGAGACGACCGACCGGTGAAATAAGGAAGAAAAAACATAATAAGGCGCATAGACACACACGCGCCGCCGCTTCACTTACAACTGCAAATATCGAGTTGCTTGTAGTAAAAGACCGGAGGCCGAGCGACAAAACAGAACTCATTCCAATTTACATAAAACCTCTATTACCGCGGTGATTACCCGACGGTTGTTTGGACAAAAAATAAACGAGCTAATATTGAAATAAGTGGCTGCAGGGAGAGAGTGGCCAATTGGTGGAAAATGGGCAATACACCGTGACAGACAGATAGACATGTCTCCAGCCGCGGTTTCTCCGTCCTGCGGCGGATACATACATACGTGACAACATGTCAGCTATTTGAAAAGTGAGAAAGCAGCGGAAAAGTAAAACTTTAAGAAATTAATGCTTTCCTTAATAGGTATTACACGAAGTACAATACTATCACTTCTTGTTGTAGGAGAATTAGATGGATTTTCAATCCACAAATAGGTACATAGAACACTAACAACAACTAACTGTTTCCAGTGCTTTTGAAGTCAAGTTTTGAAGTGAAGATTTATGCAAAAAATCTAAATTAAATGGTACCTATTTCTGTCAATTTTTAATTTTAATTTATTTATTAGAAAATCTCACAGCACAAAAATTACAATTTAAAATAGTGATTAAAATTCTGAAAGCCAGTAAAGAGATTTTACATCATTTAGTCAATAACAAGAAATCGTGTAAAGCCCTGGCACCACCAGAAAAGGGAAAGATACATTTCTACTTTCGACTAGTTTAAGTTATTCAATCCTTTCAATAATTAGATTTTATGGAAAGATGAGATAAGACAGGAATCAGTGTAGTGGCCTTACATACACACGCACCTACAAACGGAACAGTGGTGTACGGAATGAACAGAAATTGCGCGGCGTCTCGGTGAATAATCAAGTCGCCGGAACTAAACACAGTGTGCAGTGAACATCAGATGAAAGTGACGCGACAAGTGTCGGACCGCGTCATGACAAGTGCGCATGCAGCACAGACAGAGATTGCTCTGCAATGCCGCCGTGTAAGGATACAATAAACGCTACAAACCCAATTACACTACAGACTATTTAAAGTAAATTAGGTTTAGGTTAGGCTGCGAAGCGAGCGACAGGACAGAACCAGAAAATGACCAAGAAAGATTGATTTATATAAATGTATCATTAGTACATTGCAGCTGGGTATGGACGGTTGTGCGACGTACACAAGACGCTGCAGATTAAGGGTATCTGTGTTGCTTCCGCATTTGTGAATACGCGACCGGGTTTGATCGTCCACCGTCCAAATGTTTTCTGCTAATCTGTGTTGATTTAGAAATATTATAATCTGTATTAAATATTGTAATCTGTGGAAACTGTCTCTGTCTATGTTCTATTATCTGTCATCATTATTATTGTATTTCCTTGTTAGACTGTAAGTTTCCTGAATAAAATAAAATAAAAAAATTGAATTATCTAAAGTGTCAGATTATGATAATGTAATCGTTGAAGCGTGATAGAATGATGAAAATTTCAGAATATATCCCGAGTATGACAGTGTACAGAATAATACTGTAAACTGTTTTTCAAATGACGCGATAAGTTGAGAAAACCGGCTCGTTGCACACGATAATGAGCAAAATGTTTTTTTTGCCACAGATGCTATTTATGTAGACGGCCGACGGACAGCAGACGGAGCTACTTACTGGTGGTCAGCCTCCGATAGTGACGGACTCATGTTTATGGATACACTTTGTCCGACTGAAGACATAGTAAGTAGAACGAGAAACTAAGAGACCGCCTATATTACATGCAACGAATGTATGTCTATTCACTTAGAATTGCTGAACTGCTTTTAATGCAAGTTTCTCTGTTAGAAATCATAAAACTGGTAAACGGAAGCAGAACAGAAAAGATTTTAAGTGTAATGTAACAAGTAGCTTTTCAAGAATCGGTACCATGGACGGCGCTCACAGTATATGTATTTATAGATTTTTAGCCAGTTTCAGATCAAAGAGCTGGCTATGGAAGACAGTCCGGTGGTTTTATTTGATATTGCTTTCAACTCGCTTTATTTGTTAAGTATAGGTACCTATAAGTAGGCCTCTAAGAGATATATAATATTAATAGCAACGGGCCCAAAACCAAACCTAGTGGGATTGTATTAGGGTTTGCTCAGGAATGCTAATTTTTCCGCTGACACTAGGTAAGTACTAAAGAGAGATTCGATTATTTACGTTCTTTGTTGTTCGTTACTGCGCACAACGAAAGGGAAAAGGAGACAAGGCCGCAAACCTTGGCCTTTTTCGCGGGAAGCGCTCGACACGCCGCCGACTGCCAAAACGGGCGATGGAGGAAACGCGGACGGAGTTAGCTAAGGTCGTTAGCTCCTGGACTACACGCGGGCTGGCCGGCTGCCACGGCCCGCGCCCGCGCCCGCGCCGGCGCACGTGGCGTATTTACCAAAAGGTGACTTTGTTCTGAATGTTCTTTGTCCATCGCATGACATGGAAAAACGGCGAAAATAAACAAGGACTACATCATAAAGCTCTGTCTCGGTAAACAAGCTTTGCAACTACAATGTTTAGACCAGATTAAGACACTTTATAGTCAGTTTTATAGTTATTTGTGATTGTATTTACGATAGTTTTTAAGGTCCGAACCGAATTCTCTTACTAAAAAAAAACATTTTTATGCTTAATTTTTTAAGCTGAAGCAAATCGGATGGCTTATAGAGACTCGAGAGGGTCTAGGGTTTGATTCCCACTGATGACAGTTGGTCCCGATCCGGAGGTGATATTTGCAAATTGTCCTATCATTGTTTAAAATCAATAAAGATTCATTTTCTTCTATTTGCAGCTTTAGCATTATAATTAGTGGATGTTTCTATGATAGAGTTTCTTGTAGTTTCATCGTTATGTATGGTACGAGTGTTTAATAATGTTGCGCAGTGTCACGCCGAGAGATCGTCAACAGTTCAATCGTCATCGTCGATGCCACAGAGAGTGTCCGCTCCGTGGGCGGGCGGTGACTTGCCCAAACTCTTCAAACAAACAGTTTAGTAATAGACTTTCATAATCAATTACATCACCGATTTATTTGTCATACATAACATAAAGAATGTTGTTTTCTTTCTTGAGTCTTACTGAAACGGTGAGAAAAATGTAGTTCATATGAAATTCTTCTTTGTATGGTACAATTATTACGAATTAAAACACGGGACTTACATGCGAATAGTTAGAATTTTTGTACAAAGGAATCGCGTGTAAGACCCGTATTTAATAATTTGTACAAAGCGGGAAAGAAACTAAACATGATCATAAAAAAAACTCGAGGCTCCCCATTGAATGGTGAAGCTGATCCTCTAAGCGAGGTAATGACCAGCTCACTGGTCGTCGGAAGCGAGAAAGTCTAAAATGTACTATAGGGTCGGAGAACTTCGCTCGAATCTTTTTATCTGGCAGCAACAAACTAGACAACACAACAAAATGATAAAAAAAAACACCTAAATAAGGGGAGCAGAGGCAGGTCAGGTTGGGAAAAGCCTAAATCCAGCAGTGGACATCAAACGGTCAATAACGTTTCCAGATTCGATTACGTGACCTGAGAAGAAACTAATCATTCTCTGTCAGAGAAGGCACGTACACGAGTAATGTTTATGGGAGAGTAAACCCAGAGGCTCTGGTAGAGGCGCGATTGACCCAGTTCGGTGCGAGCTATATTTGTCGAAGTATCGGCGTATAATTAGAGCGAGAGTGAACGAACTGCGATCGGTTCGGGTTACGAGCGCCCTTCTCGATTCACCCGCTCGGGGTGGGCGCGGTGCGAGCGCGGAGCGAGTTGATCAACTCTATCAGCAAGTCTCTGTGCGCCCCTGGGTCGTTGGTGACGACATGAGTAGACCATAGATATAGTAACAGCCTTGAGACTTCGATACTCAACAGTTTTGAATACTTAATGAGTAAGGGCCCTCTCCCAATTGCACGATCTGCAGAACTGTTGAGGATGTGCATCATCTTAGTGGAGTGTGATCGGAGTGATGCAGATAGGGAGACATTCGAGTTCATATATAATTCATTATATTTAGGTAAATGTGATAGTATCTTGGGGAACGGATCACGTGATCAGTTCGTGGTTGCATCTGATCACGCTAAAAGTTACGTTAGAGGATCACATTATCCGATGCAACTACGAAATTGTGGATTCACCGGTTAAGAATACGTGAAAAAAAGGGATAGATATTTCTTTTGCAACAGGTGCGTAAATAGTCAGTATAAACAAGTGCACCTCGAAAATTCCTGTTCTATTCAGCGGCTCTAATAACAACATCTCGTTTCGCTTCTAATTTTGATCCGGAGCTAATTTTAATGAAGCTTTATTGTTTGGCAACAGAGTGGAATTGATGTCATCTCGATTAATTCGAATAGAGATGCGTCGATACCGGTATCGGCGATACCGGTACGGAAAGTGAATTTCAACAAAGATGTAAATAAATAAGACAGATACCAAGTTGTTTAAAAGTACTACAATACTATTAAGTATATAAATAAAAAGTATTACTACAATACAATACTAGTATTGTATTAAATCAACTGAAAAAATTAATAGAAATCAAATTGTAAAAACAAAATTATTTTCAGAGATTAATATCCTTCAAATTAACATTAAACAGATTTTTATTTGAGAAACACAAAATCCACAAGTTATGCGAGGAAAGCGTCTGTTTGGATGAGTGCTGTTGAAAATAGTAGGTATCTCAGATACGTTACCGTATATCGATCGGTGTACCGGAAAATAAATGTCACCGTTTCCGATACATCGGAAAAACCAGAGTACCACTGATATATAGGTATCGGATGAATCTCTATTCAAATATAGCTTCATTTGTTAAGTGTTGCCAATGAGTGCTCTAATATCACTCTCGGTCTCGAATACGCTTGATGAGCCTAAATGAATCCCAACGCGATGATTCATTGCATCGGTTCAAATAAACACATGTACAAGTAGGTCCACGCAATACGTAGTAGTAAATGAATCAATTAGATACGTCAATCATTAGGCCTAGTTTGTCGCAAATCAATTCACTATAATTCTAGAGAGTGAAAACTTCGAGGCCGTTTGGAGCCAAAAATGTACTTCCGATTTGACACAGGTGACCATAGGAAGGACAACCGACCGTTTGGTGGTTTGTCGCAAGTTACAAGTAGGTATTTCAATAAACTCCCGAACACATCCCATTCCAGATCTGTATTCTGTTTCTGAGCCTTCATACTAATTAAATTAAATTTTTCATTTATTTATTGCTCTCAAATGCTCTCAAACGGTGAAGGAAAACATCGTGAGGAAACCTGCATACGCCGAAGAAGAAATTCTTAAGCGCATGTGAAGTCCACCAACCCGCACTGGGCTAGCGTGGTGGACTATAGCCCGCACGCCCTCGTTGAGAGGGTAGGCCTGAGCCCCTGCAGTGGGGAGATTAATAGGCTGTTGATGATTTATTTATTTGGAGAGTTTGATTTTTGTGTGAACTCTGGAACTTCCAGTTCTATAAGCATTAAAATTTGATAGGCCAATTCTCGAGGAAGGTCAGAGGATATTTAACATCACTCTATATGAAAAAAAAAACTGAAATAACTATAAAAAAGCGGATGAGGCCGCGCGAAACAGCAGTACCCGTCAATTCTGGGAAATTTTACCATAAAAAATTGCGGAGTTGTTCCAGGAAAATTAAATAGAAACTTAATTGTAGGAAACCGCACATTGTTGTGTAAAACGTAGGTATACATTTCAGACAGCTTGCAGTAAAGAGATCGTCTCCAGACCCTCGGGTTTATATAACACTGAGCATGTTCTGGTAGCCCCCAATCGATTGTTACGGCATTTATTACTCTATTACTTTACGATTCTGATTGAGCAATAACCGTTATTGGGAAACACCGCGCTAATCGGTAATTGTATCCGCAAATTGAGTTGTTTCTAAGCTCTACCACAGAATCCTACTAATATTAAAAAGGCGAAAGTTTGTTTTGAAACAGCGCCCTCTGTGTAGGGCGCTGTTTCAAAATGTACACGGAAAAAACTTTTCTACGCGAAAAGGGAAGGAAAAAGCTAGTAATTGATAGGACAAGCTTTACACAGATAAAACAAAATTAAATGTACCAAGAGAAACTTGGTGCGAATGAGAGTCATAGCCTTATTTCTTGCGTCCTACGGCCTACGACACAAAAGTGCCTTTTTATCAACAACTAATAGTAGGAAAAGTAGGGAACGGGATTCTTATATTTCACGTTTGGAAGCTGGCTCCGAAAGTAAGCTCCGAAATGGCCAAATGAAGTCTCATTTCGTATACCCCGGATATACTAAACGGGATTGTTATTTCCCGTTTGGAAGCAGTCTCCGATATTTGGTTAAGAAACGGTCCGAAGGGGTAAGGGAGCCGACCAGTAGCATTTAACAAACATAAAAAGTCAGCGAGTACAGTCAGCGTCAAAAGAAGCTTGTCACTTTAGTACTTTGTCACTCTAAGGTAAAGAGCGAATGTGTCAGTTAGTAATTGTGACAAGCTATATACTTTTGACGCTGACTGTATAATATGCATTTCGTACACCATGCTGTCAGTTTTCCTGAAAGTTTCATTACTTTCTCATCATTGTCAGACAATTTTACAGACCTTATATTATTATTTTGATCCAATCCATCCGAGTCTCAGTTCAATCCATTAGTAGTTTCGAGTTGTTTTGCGGACAGACCGCATCCGGTTTGGGACGCCCCTCCGCCAGGTGGACCGGCGACCTAAAGAAAGTGGCCGAAAGCGGCTGGAACGGTTCAACAGTGGACGATGAACGGCTGATATGATGTTGATGAATATCCGGTTTGACAGAACTCTAAAAACGGATTCTAGGAACAGAACGAACACTATTTTTTTAGGTTAGGAATCGCGGGAAAGCTAGTTCCAATGAATAGTTAAAATACTTTTGACTGATGGCCAAAATGTTTCCAACGACATATTTCACGCATTCTTTCGGCTAGGAATGCTGTATTTTTATTTTTTCGAGCGTCGTGTTGCAAGCGACCTCGCCGGACATGCGCGCGAGCGGCGGGCGGGGCTCGCCGGGCGCCGCGGCCGTGTGTAGCGCCGGACAGGACAATGGAAACAGTCTGTCAATGAGATTCGGGGTCGAAACTTTAAAATGAGTGTAAAAAAATTATGGGTAATTTGGGGATATAGTCAAGGGAAAAACTGTGTAGTGGTAGAGTTATAATTTATGACTCATATTGAACTTGTGTGTAGTGGCATCCTTTGTTGAAAATCGTATACAAAAGAGAAGATATAAAAACAACAGTTGCATTGTGAGTTGTGAAAACAGTATGGAGTGCGGTGGTTTATCAAGTTTTTTATTGGCTGTAAGCTTATTATTTATTTCTGATGATTTATCTGTATTTTGATGACCTTTTTGATTTTGATGAATGAGCGAATCGTACACAATGTGTGGACAGCGTCAAAAAAATTTTGGTTTGGTTGGCTTAACGCATTTTTTCCGAAATTACAATAATTTTCTCATGATCCTCGGGATATTTATTACATTAAGTTTCAAGGTTTCGAGTTATCTAGGGGACAGACAGACGGACAAAAAAGGTTTGCTTTAAGAGATCTATTTTGGTGGTTCAATAGAAATATTAAAAATACTTAAAAATCTAATAAATGAAGATGATTATGAGGGAAAACTTTGCGTGTATACAAAATTGTTGATGATTTTGTTGAAATATTAATAAATTAAAATAAAAAATTAAAATATTAAGGCAATTTAAAATTACAATTACAAAAATTAAATTAATACTAAAACTCACCTCTAAAAAGTTGAGAGGACTGAAAACGCGCAATCCTTGTTTCCTGATGCGTCACAAATTATTTTTAAACCGTAAAAAAAAACTAAACATAAATTTTAAAAATTTAAAATTAAAAACGCTAGAACTAAATTTATGGTATTTAATTCAATTCGCTATCATAATTGTTTTGGCGCGAACCGCTGTGCGCGGGCGTGCGGGCCGGACTGCGCGCGCGCCGCCGCGTGACGTCACCGCGACAAATATAGTCCCGCATCCACTGCGAGCGATTTTCCCTCCCAACCCACAGTAACCCACGTCTTTACACTTTCAATTTGTATGCTAGTTATTGTCGTTTGTGACGTTTAGTGCTTTTTCCGAGCGAAATGTCGGCGGTGCCGTGTGTTATTTTCGCCGGCACTTTTCGTCGCTTTCCGCGCGCACGCGTGGCTTAAAACGGCAATAGGGCGGCGCGCGCGCAGACCGCTCGCGCAATGTTTACTAGGCCGGTTACTTGGTACTCGCCTTTGTTTATAATTGAATTGGAGTAAGCGAACTTTTGTGTAAATTATTGCACAGTCCATTGCTTATTGTGCAGTGTTACAGGTGTAGGTTTCCGCTTATAAAAATGTTTCTAAGCGAGTCGATATTAATGACAAGTATTTTATAATGTACTAGGAGACAAGGACTTAGTTGACATTTATTAAAAGTATGCTGAAATTACGTTTGTAATAATTTCTTTAAATTCCTCTCCCCACTTTCTCGCTCTGGTGCCTATTCTATGTATACGTACTCTTCAACACTTGGTGCTATATTACACGTACTTTTCAACAATAGGTGCTACGTCACATGTACTATAGGTGCTCCGTCACACATACTGTTCAACACTAGGTGCTACGTCACACGTACTATTCAACAATAGGTGCTGTGATCTATGATACACTACACGTAGCCTTCTTAGGAGCTTGTTACACGTACTCTTCATCACTAGGTGCTACGTCACAACTAGTCACAAGTACTGTTCAACACTAGGTGCTACTTCACACGTACTGTTCAACAATAGGTGCTAAGATTTATGATACACGTAGTCTTCTTAGGTGCTATGTTACACGTACTCCTCAGCACTAGGTGCCATGTCCCACGTACTCTTCAACACTAGGTGCTATGATACACGTACTTGTCGCAGTGTGATAGAGACTGACCTGTTTGCGGATGGTGTTCCCTGGCGGCGGGTCGATGACGTAGCTCTGCATGCCGGCCATGAGCACGGTGGCGCCCAGGAACTTGTTGAGCAGCGCGCGCGCCTCCCAGTCCTCCGTCGTGTCGCCCTCCTGGACCACTGCGGGGGGAATATATCTATAACTCTCTGTCTTCCGTAATTAGTCCAAAAGAGATGGCACTGGTCGCTATAGCGAGAATCGGCGTATATACATTTTGACACGTGTCAAAACCCGGAACCTTTTCAACTCATGGGCTCACAGGTCACATCGTCGGATACCGTTCTGGGGTGACAAGTCTAACGACCGAAGCACTAGGCCAATGAGGCGGTCAAATCAAATAGAGTTGGAGAATGGGAGTAGCATTTTATATAGTTGTTCTGGAGGACTATTGGTTTTTTGTTTAATGCCATTTGGCATTTCATTTTGGTGTCTTCTAGATTCTTCTAATAAAATCCAATCTACACCATAAAATTCTCCCAAAAACACTGACAACGTGGTGGTCCCGCTGGGGTCACGCCGTCGCAGCGCAGGTGTGGCATACAATGCGTTAATCCGTTGCCACGACGCAACGTAACTCAGTAATGAGGCACCCCGCTCACACCAATTGTTATTGAATGTAGACCACCGAAGTTCGAAAAACTGTCGTTCGAAGAAAGCACGTCGTCGCACAGCTTCGGACAACGGTATTTCGAACTTCGGTGTTACCCTTGTTTCGAATCGGCCACGTCCTTTGCGATGGGAACGGTAAGTATCGGAGTCTCACCGATATCAGCGTTCTTCATCCTGGTGAGTATGTCCTGCACGCCGGACACCTTGGTGGTGCTGTCGAGGAACGAGCGCTCCTCTTGGCGGCGGCTGGTGCTGGTGGTGGTCACCACCGGGACGTCCTCCGCGGACGCCAGGCTGTGCGCGCTGTCCGCGCGGCCCAGCTCTGCGCAGACAGTACATTCTATAAGAATCACGCAGGGTCATCGAACTATTGGGTAGTCCAGGGAAAATAAAATTTACTCCCGCATTATACTTAATTTAGTCCAACGGTATTAAGTGGACAGGAAGCGATGGTAGATAAAAATGGACGTACCCTGTCTACTCGTATGCAATGATATTATAAATTAGACTTTTTTTTATTGACAGGTCAGGCGCGCTGAAATCGGCGAGGTACGGGAAGATGAGGAACAGAAAATGCATAGATATGAGAAAAAAAAAAAAAGTTGAATATTAAATGCGATTTTGTCCTGGACTAGTAATATCCTAGGTATAGAGGGAGCGCGAGTGGAGCAGGTCTAAATGGAGCCATCAAATCAAATCAACAGCCTATGAACATGTCCCCACTGCTGGGGCTCAGGCCTGCCCTCTCAACGAGGGCGTTCGGGCTAAAGTCCACCACGCTAGCCCAGTGCGGGTTGGTGGACTTCACGTGCGCCTAAGAATAGGTTTCCTCACGATGTTTTCCTTCACCGTTTGTTAGCAGTCAGTAAATGTACTTAAGTTTCGAGAAAAAACCCATAGGTACATGGCCCATCCGGGGATCGAACTTCGGACCTTTCGATATGATAGGCGGCGTCTTATCCCCGACGCCACTGACGCTCTAAATGGAGCCATGGTTTTTAGAATGCTTCCATACGGTGCTCCGCTTAGCTTTGGAGTTCGGGTCTCTATGCGGGGGACTGGCCATGCTGGTGGCGTGTGGGAGTGTGGGCTTGGGGGCATGTTACCGGCGTGTGCGGAGGAGTCGCTGGACACGCTGTCCTTCATGTTGGCGCTGCGCAGGATCAGCCCCGCCTTAGGGTACGCGCTGCGCTCGCCGCGGCTCGTCTCGCCTGCAACCAAACAACCAGCCCAATACATACATCACACGTCAATTTATATGCAATTCACACAGAAATGACCTGACTTGTATAGCCTCGTACTTTTTTTTAAAACTGTTGGCTGTGGTCTTCCAAAATAAAATAAATGATTGACGCAAATGGTTATCCTCATAGGATTTTTCATAGAATTACTTGATTAGTTCTTTTTTTGTGTCATAGGTACAAAGTTACGTAAGCGGTTCATCAAATACACTACGCCCACAAACATTTCGACAGTTGGACTAATTAACATGAAGACTGTGTTTGTAAAAATTAGCAATCAATTAAAACGGTTTTGTTGTTATTGTCATACTAGAAAAATGGTTAAGTCGATCAGTGACAGTGAGGGATAATGATGATGCGGTGTGGCCGTACCGTTTTAACAACCTATACATATTGTACTCACTTGCACTCTTGATGTATTTCTCAGTGAGCGACTTCACGGAGCTCTGCCGCACCGTCTTCTTGTCCTCCCGCCGCTCCCCCCGCTCCCTCCGCTCCTCCCTTCCCCTGTCCCCCGCCCCCTTCGCCGGCCCCCTCTCCCTCCTGGAGTCAGACACGTGCTCCACCCGGGAGTCGCTCACGCGCCGGTCGCTGTGAGTGAACTGCTCGAGGCTGGCGTGCTCCTCTTTCTGTGGAGTAGGGCAGTATCTATAGTTAGTTAAATAGTCATTCTAGTCAGATAAACAGTCATTCTAGTCAGATAAATAGTCATTCTAGACAGATAAATAGTCATTCTAGACAGATAAATAGTCATTCTAGACAGATAAACAGTCATTCTAGTCAGATAAATAGTCATTCTAGACAGATAAATAGTCATTCTAGACAGATAAATAGTCATTCTAGACAGATAAATAGTCATTCTAGTCAGATAAATAGTCATTCTAGACAGTTATATAGTCATTCTAATTAGATAAATAGGTAGTCATTTTGGTTAGTTATTTAGAGCATCATTGCACGACCGGGAACTTGTGCAAGGAGGCAGACTCTACCGGCTCAGCAGGTCGTCATACACTTGCGTGAAAGTCAAAAGAAGACAAAATTGACAAAATGTCCAATACGTAAAAATAACCACTGTGCCTTCATACAAAGAAAAAAAATTATTTCTACGACCCCGGTTACGTGTGAAGCAAAAAAAAGTAGTTTCGTAGGCGGCCGAAGGGGTGTAAAAATGTCCATTTCACAATAAACACCGTGTCAAAATGTCCAATTGCACAAAACGACAACACAAAACTTTAACGCTTATTATATGTGATTAAAACTGTTAGAAACATTTTGCAGTCTGTGCGAGTAAACCGTCACGCACGTAACTTAATTATTTAAACAGCCTGTGGGAAGGAACAGGCTCCTATCAAACGAAACATCCTAGCCATCCTTCCAGGGCAAAATTGTTACATTTATAAAATTAAATTAAACTGCATGGAAGGTAAACTGTCTCGCAGTGTTACCTCACGTCTGCATGAGATCCGCGACACTGGCCCACTGCCGTTCGTTGGACTCGGCCATTGTCGCGAGGCCCGTGGCGAATAGCGAAGGACAAGCAGTGAAAGTGTTGCAAAAGCAAAAGCATTTAAACTGTCAGTTTAGACGGACCACTCATGTGGTTGGCGTGAGTTTGTAACTACGAAAGCGCATGAAATGTATGCGTTCGAGAAAATATGCTAGTAAGGCGTACTTTAGACGGTCATGCAAGCATCATTCATCAGTCATGACTGATGGTTGGATGAAGAAAAAAATAAAGTATGCAGATTTTCATCAGTCACTGCATTAGACGATCATTTATCCATCAGTCACCGCCGACTGTGGTAAAACCATGGAACTAATATGCAGCACACGTACGTACATATTAGTTCCATGGGTAAAACCATGGTAAAACTGACAGCAAAACCTACCGTGTCACTACAGACAGTTTCGTTGACAGTCGTATCTTTGACAACTTGACAAGTACAAGAGTAGGACATCACACGGGATGTTTGAAAGGTCAGTGCAAAGCCATGCCAGAGGTCACATGCGATCTCATTTCTAGGCTGTATCAAGCCAAACATGGTATGTACCTTAGTGCAAAACCTTCGATTATTGAGATACAATCATGCTTTATTGAGTAATTTGAGACTGAGCGAAACGAAAGAGGTGTGCCAGGATCGCGATACTTGGCGCTCCGTTCTTTGTGCCCACCCCGCCAGGGACATAGCGTGAAGATAGTATGTATGTACTCACGCTGTGTGCTTCCTTGAGCGTGGTGCCGGTGTCCCCCCCGAATTTCTTGGTGGTGGTGATGGCTGCGAGCCCGTGCAGGCGCGATGGCGGCTCGCCGCGCGCGCGCAGCAGCCGCTCCAGCTCCTCGGGCCGCGTGGAGTACGCCGTCACCGACACGGAGCCCTGGGGCTCCCCGCCGTTGCGAGAGTGGAACTCCTGCCGGACCACGGTGCCCTTCACTGCAAGAAGAACGTATGTACGAACCAATAAGAAGAAGCAAGAAGACGAACCTTATGCTACAACACCACGAATGCCCCTTTAAATGACACCTCAAGAGCCACTATTACTTGTTTGCTTCTTCGTTTTGGTTTAATTAAAAATACCTAAAGAAGTGTCTCCCCCCACGCGTGGTGCCTCCGACCACACCGGTGACACGACTATGAATGCGGTGACAGAGCGCGATAAAGGATTACATTATCTTGACGTCGTTGGAGTTGAGATAGGTGCAGATTCAGCTGAGTCAATATGTATTTAGTGAATGCGTGAATCACTTCACCGTTATACGAGTAGACAATATTTCTATAATGATAGTACTGTAACCAGCGCTAAAAATGCTTCTTCCAAAAAAATTTTCATATTTTAAGACATCAGCTAATATACTATGATTGATTATTGTATAAATGTTAATGAAACCTGTAAAATTACCTTGGTAGTTGGAAGCTCCGTTCCTCAGCGCCCTGATGCCGAACAGCGGCTTGCCGTCGGAGTCGACGGGGCCGGGCCCGTAGCTGGACGTGATCACGTCTGTCGGCTTCGAGATCGCCTTGGAAGGGCTCGGCGCGCGGTACTTCGGCCTCTCTGTCTCCACCTTCTTAGGGCTAAACGTCCGAGTGTCAGAAGTAGTCTTCTTCAAATTCCTGTTCGTCACCCACGAAGGCTTCTCCTCTTGCACTTTCTTCTCGGGAACCTTCTTCTCGATGTCCAACACAGTCTTGATAATAGTTTCCTTTTTGCAGGCGTCAATTTTTGGTCGCTCCTCGCACACGGTTTTTATTATGGTTTCCTTTTTGACAGACCTCGGTGCGTCTGTTTCGCAAACCGTTTTAATGATAGTCTCTTTCTGATCAGATTTCATTCGTTTAAATTCAGGACTCGGGGAACGCTGATACAACCTTTCTGTTGGACTTCGCGATTGACGTTCTGGACTGCGCTTTTTCTCCGGTGAGAGTGATCTTTTGCCATTAACTTGGACAATTTCTATAGTGTCTTTTGAGGAAGTTCTTTCAGAGAAACTTTTCGACGTCGACGTTCTTGTTGTTGTTTCTATTTTTTCTTCAAATTGATTTGTTGTCTCATAATCATCGACTTCTGATGATTTTCTAGTTTTGGTAACTTCTGTTTTGAGATCGCCGACTGCTTTCTTGGTTTTTAGATCAGAGAATTTGACTTTGTCAGTATCATTCAGTCCAACTTTCCTCATATAAGCTGAAGCATAATCGTTAAACCTATTAGGTTTAGGCTTGGATGGAGTTTTGCTAGGAGATGTTGTTCTTGGTTTGTTGTCAGAGTTCAAGTGTCGCACAGGACTTCGGGTTTTAGGAGCTAAATAAGGCTTTTCAGGACTTTGCGGTCTTTGACGCTTGTCAGATAAGTTGCTAGGAATACGCGAAGGAATTGCGTGACCATTTAATAGAGGATTAGATTGTTCTTTATGTTGCGGCTGTTCAGGGGTCACATTTTTCTGTGAAGAAAATTTAGGACGTTCAGGTGATAGGGTTTTTTGAGATGTCCACTTAGATTGCCGTTCGGGAGATTTAGTTCGAGGTGTACGTTCCGGAGACTTATTTCCTGAAATAGTAGTTGTTCTGGTAGATTTTGTGTGAATGGTGTCAGTAAGTTCTGTCTCCATCCTCTTCTTGGCAATGCGCATTTGTGCCCTAATGCGCCGCCTCTGCTCGTAGCCCACGACCTTTTCCAACTGCAAAAGATTAATAAAAGAATAAGTAAGCCATGGAAAGCGCAATAATCACAAGCATGCAGCAAAATTTGTATTTACTGACCATTTGTTCAAGGAGGTCTAGATCAAAAATGTCTTCGATGCAGGGCTGATGGTGTTCTGTGCTACTTCGTCGCCTTTCGCTACTGACTGTCGACCTTTCAATGCTTGTTTTGCGTAGTTCTACTCCAAACTTGCCACTACCACGACGGCTACTGACTTCTGTCTCTTCTACAGTCTTTTCTTCCTTTATTTGACTTGTTATAGTTGGACGCTGGTAGCTGGGCACTTTCTCTTGCGGTTTATCTTTCTCAAGCTCCGGCAGTGTTTGCCTAGGTTCAGTACTTTGTGGATGTCTTGGGAGTTTATCTTGTGGCTTATCACGCTTTTCTGTCTCCGGACGCATATACTTTGACGCTTCAGTCTGCGCCGCAGGGTATCTCGATAATACTGTTTTTGTCGTTGTTGTTGTTTCAACAGCTACATGCTGCATTGGTGACTTAGTTCTGGGAACTTCAGGTTGATTGTCATAGCGACTTGGTTTTTGCAGCCGACTAGGGGTGCTAACTGAAGGTCGGTCTTTAGTGGTCGGTGTGTTAGGAGCATCTGTTTCACTTTCTATATCAGTGACATTAGGGGAGCCGTCTTCAAGAGAAGGATGGAGAACGGTCGTAGAATCAGTTTTTGGTGATTTCTTTATAACACCGATATCGGTCAGCTTTGTAGCGCTTGTATTTGATTTCTCAGTTGTGGAAGAAATATTCTCAAATAATGCTTTTGCTTTCTTAACAGCCTCACTGCTACGTAATGTAGTTATTTTTACTGTAGGTGTTCTTTCTGAATGTTTCAGGTTTGGGCTAGCGTAATCTTTGATTTTAGTGTGTGATGAGGTTGTTTCTTTCGCAAATGAGGGTATTTTCTCCTCTTCAGTTCTCTTATCCGTTATTTTTGGTTCCTCTGTCAGATTTTTCGTCTTTTCATCGTAAGAGTCATCTTCGTTATCTTGTACAATATGTTTCATGATCTTCTCATACTGTTCTTTAACTATCTTCTCCTTATCTTCAACTTCATGGGTTTCAGTTAGGAATTGCTCTGCAGTTTTAACAAATTTGTTAACTTTGTCGGAGACACTGAGTAAGCAGTCATCACTTTTTAATGACTCATCGACGTTACTCAAGTCAGGCCGCCCAACTTTTTGTGCAGGCTTTGTTTTTGGCGCCTTAACATTTTCTGCTGTTTCAACAAATAGGTGTGCTTTATCGTTAACACTCATTTTCGTATAATTATCTTGGTAAATAGTTTCAGTATCATATTCGTCAGCAATCTTTCTTGAAGGACTTCGACTATCTTTAGTGCCTCTCGAGCCTTTAGCAAACTTGTTTACTTTCTCGGACACAGACAACAAACACTCATCAGATTTTATATTCTCATCAATGAAGTCAGAATGACTCCTTTTTTCAGTTTCTTTAAACTGTTCTGTAGTCACTTTCGGTTTCGTTACGGTATCAATCTTGTTTGTGAATTTTGATACTTTATCAGTTACACTGAGAAGACACTCATCGGATGCATTAAAGCGATCCACATCAGTATTTTTAACGAACAGTTCGTCGTCTTCACATATTTCAACGATATCATCTACGACAGACTCAGTTTCGTGTATAACATGATGAGTTCGTTTACAGAAGTCATCATCTGGTTCACTTACTTCGTCTGGGAACCTGGGTGTACCAACATCTTCCAATAAACTAACCGGCGTAGGACAGATACGGTCAGGAGAATTCTCCCTTGAAGATTTAGCCTGTTCGACGTCAATAATAATTTCATCTTCATCTGTGGATGTATTTAAAGCTGTTGCTGATTTAGGTTTAGGAGCTAATTTCGTTTGAGATTTAAAAATCTTCGTAGAAGTGGTACTTTGTTTAGTGGTTTTTGTAGAGGATAAATCGTTTACTTGTATTTCGGGCTTAGATTTCATTCTTTGAGGAGTAGCTTTTTTAGTTTTCATAGAAGCGTCACTTGCAGTACGTGTTACTTTTGTATCCTCCTTTTTAGGACTAACATTCTCCTTATTTAACCCTTTTGGAGTAAGAGTTCGTTTTAATTCCGGTTCATGTTTGCGCGTAGGTGACGGAAATTTGGTTGTAGTTTTGGTGACAGAACTTTTCAAAAAATTATTTTGCTTCGTTGTACTTGTTGTATTCTTCACTTCAGTCGTAATTTTCTCCGTCTTGGTAGGAGACACGTTGCCAGAAGTAACTTTTCGCAACTGAGAAGGAATTGATTCCCTAGGTTTGATGCCACTTGTCTTTGCTACTTGCGGCGATTGAGACCTATCGCTAGGTGAAACAGGCTTCTTAGGCGATATGCTTCTGGATTTATTTAGTGATTCAGGACTCTTTTCTGGATTTGAGGCAGTAGTGGTCGCGGGCTTCTTGGTTGGAGAGGCATTTCGCGATGGAGGTTTGCTAGCCGGTTTTTGTTCTTTAGGTTTCTCTCCTATAGATGTATTTTTACTGGTAATATTAATTTTACTTGTAGTTTGTTTTTCAGTAGATTCTACATCATCTTCAGTTACAAATTTGTCGGTAACATTTTCAGTAGTAACATCAAGATCCTGCAAACTGATTGTCATTTTTGCAGGGCTCTTTTCACGACTTGGTGATCTTTGACCACGAGTTGGTGACAGTTTCCTAAGGGATTTCTGTACTCTATCTAGTATTTCTTGTTCTCGTTCAGATTGAATAAATTCTGTAATATCTTCGGCGACTTTTGTCGTCTGTTTTGTTGGGGATGGAGTGCGAGAATGTTTTATTTCCCTAGGCATTTTAGAAGGAGAAACACTCCTATCTGTTGGCGAAATCACATGGTTGGTTTTAGAATCTTGTGGTCTGGAGGGCGACGTAGATCGAGGATAACCAGTTTCTCTATCATGGCTTTGACGGATGATTTTTGATGCTGAATCATTTTGTACATCTTCAGTTGTTGTTAACGAATCATATCTAGTAGTTGTTGTAGTTGTAGGTTTCGAGTAACCTGGCTTCCTATCGGGGCTTATTGAGGGCCTTGGAGACTCCTTGTGATGTTTATCAGCAATATTTTTCTCAGTTGGTAGCTGATGACCAGGTCTTCGTTCTGGACTCAAACTTGGTCTCAAAGGACTTTTATCCTTTCCTGGAGTGGTGCTTGAATGATTAGAAGAAGCAAAATGGTCTTTCAGTTGGTCATCTTTCGGCTTCCGATAACCAACTTCTCTGTCAGGACTATGACTGATCTTTTTGGAAATCGTGCTTTGCTGAACATTTTCGGTAGTGTCATTACATTTTGTAACAGTTTTTTGAGAGATTATGTCCTGAAGTTTAGCCGGAGAGGTCTCCCTTGATGGCATTTTTGTTTTAATATCAGTAGTAACTGTATCACGGGTTAATGTTTTTTTAACAGCATCCTCTTGTTCACGAGCAAGGAAATCGGTTACATTGATTTTCGTTGTCTTCTTTGTGTCTACATATGTTGAAGTGGAATTTTCCTTCGGCTCAGGACTGTAGCATGGTGATACGCTGGGAGAACTTAGGTTCGATTTTGGTGCCTTCAGCGCTTCGGAGGTCTGCTTGGTTGATTTATAAGTATCAATAGCAACCATACCAAGTATCTTACGGCATCTCTCTTCATATGTTTCTCGTCTTTCAAGAGGTGGTTTAGATTTAGCTGGCACATTAGTTGGTTTGTCGGGTTGATCTTTCTTGACAACGTTATGTTCAGGAAAACCTTCGTTTGCATCTGTTGGCGAAACACGAAAACTTGACGGTGGTTTTTCATTAGGAGAAATCGGACTGAAACCAGTAGACGGTTTCTTTAAAGAGCTCTTTCTAGGAAGATTGTCTTTGGTTGGGGAAACTCGTTTCTCAGGTGACGGTGACCGGCAAGGTATTTTAGAAGGCGATGAGCTTCTCTCTACTGGCAGAGTGTCTGGTCTTTTGTTTGTAGTAGTAATATCTTCACTCATTTTGGTCTCAGAATAGAATTCGACATCGTCTAAATCAGTAACTATGGTCTTATTTGTCGTCGGGGAGCTGAAATATACAAATTCGCTTACGGATGTGGTTGGTGAACTTTGTCCAGTAGAAGGTTCTGTTTCAATAGTCTTTGGCTTTCGCGTAGGACTCGTCGAAGGTGTTACAAGTTGCCTGGGATGATTTTTATTTGCAGTTCTCTTATTAACTTCCTCGGTGGTCTTTTCAGTGGTAATAAAATTAGTCGTATGTTTATATTTGGCATCTTTCGTGGGAGATTTCACAGGTGAAACACTATCTCTTGGATATTTCTTCGTAGGAGACATAGGAACATTAGAAGATTTCTCCCGACGCGTCAAGGAATCATGTTTAAAATCTATCGAATTATTTGAAGTGACTTCTTCAACTTTGTCCGATCGACGTTTTTTATCGTAAGTTTCGTATTTAGATGGTGATGGTTCTCTAGGAGGGTCCGCAGATTTCTTTGGGGATACACTTTCTATTGGAGATGTCTTAGTAGGTGATGCAGGTGCATTTTTATAAGATTTCTCAAGGCGTGTCAAAGAGTCGTACTTTACATCTTTAGAGTCACTTGATGTGATTGTTATTTCTTCCACTAGTTCGTTTCGATGTTTTTTATCATATGTTCCATATTTAGAAGGTGACGTTTCTCTGGACGATGTCGGAGTATAATCATTATTTGGATTTCGATATTTGCGTGCTGTATTATCCTTAGTGTAATTATGTTTTGTCTTAATATCTGTAACAGTAGAGTTACTTTTATCGACTTCATCGTGAGTAAAAGTGACAGGTCCTTTAGGAGGAGACGGTGATCTAGACCCCTTTTTTAACGTGGGTCGGATGGGTGACTCGGGTCGACAATAATCGGGAATACTTTTAGGTGTTTTTCTATTGGGAGAAGGACTGGAATGTCTGTCAGGAGTTCGTGTTGCTATTTCAGTAAAGTTGATATTTTTCTCGTCACTGCGTGCATACATTTTAGTTTCCTCATCAATGAATTTGTAGTGATCTTCTTTGATATTAGTAGTTTTGCGATCCGGACTTTGAGGTGGCACATGTGTGGCTGGTACTTTTCTATCTTGACTGACTGTAGGTCTCATGTAACCGGGCTTCCTGTCAGGGCTGACAGACGCTCTGCTTGGACTTAAATCTTTCGGATACTTATCTGTAGATTCTTTCATAGGACTAGTCCTAGTTGTAAGAGTTTGCTGATATCCAGGTTTACGTTCTGGACTAGTGCTTGGCTTTGTATGGTCTTTTGGGAGAGGTCTCGATGGAGAGATAGTTCTAGGATATTCTGAAGTAGGACTCGATGTAGTATGAAATCCTGACTTTTTGTCAGGACTTTGGCTGCGTCTCGTATCTATAGGAAACTTTTTCTCAGGGCTGATGCTTGTACGGTAAGGAGATGTAGTGCGAGGATAGTCTGAATCAGGAGTCGATCTGCTGTTAGATTTTTTATCAAGACTTAGGCCCGATCTTTGAGTTTCATCAACAGGTGTCGATGGAGATTCAGACCTATGGTGAATTCCCGTTGGACTCGACTTACTTCTAGGTTTTCTATCAGGACTAGAATCTGGCTTGTAGCTCTGAGGTCGTTTCTCAGGACTCTGAGAAGATCTCGGACGGCTATCCAGAGGTTTTCTGTCAGGACTGCTCATGGCTCTGTTTGCAGATATTGGCGGCTTTCTTTCCGGACTCGTGTATGTACGCGACGGCGAGAAACGGTCCGCTTTGCTAGGACTTCCACCACGGCTAGACGGTTTTCTGTAGTTTTTGTCAGGACTGACGCTGCTTCTAAGCGACGAGGTGCTTGATCGATGAGTCCTACTTCCAGGGGATGAAGCCCTTGTAGTAGGGTGGATTGATGAGGGAGTATCAGCCCGCAGAGTGCTTGCCCAAGCTTGATGCGAAGGGCTCCAGTCATTACTAATCTTCTTCTGTGTGAAATCAGTTTGGTAAGTAGTCTGATATTGGTCGCTTGTCGTTTTCTTGTCTACTACTACTTCTTTCTTGTCCCTAGTGATGTTATGAATATGTTCATCATTTTTCCGCCGAATGTTGTGATTATAATTTGTAATGGATATGTCTTGACGGTCGGTCTCATCTAAATTAGTTACAAAGTCAGTGGTAATATGATCATCCTTTTGAATCAAATGTTCATCTCCTCGATGTCTTCTAGTATCACTAGTTGTAATAATCGCTTCTTTATTGATTTCGTTCAAATTTGTTTCATGGCGTACGTTTGTGCTTCTATCAGATGTTGAATAATCGGCTGTCTTTGAATAATCAGTTTGGTTTAATCCGATGTTGTGATCCTCTTCATATTTTGTGGAGTCAATAACATCATTACGATTGTCAATTATTTGACGTACGATTTTAGACGACGATTGTTTGGTGTCTTTCTTGGTTTCCTGACTTTGTTGATTTGAACGCTGAATCTGTGTATAGTCTTCCTTTTTATTCGAATAGTCGACTTGATTTCTCTTGAAGTCATAGTCATCAGCATGTCTCTGATAATCAACAATGTCATTAGTATGACTATCCGATTCATGAGTGATTTTAGAAGACTTAACGTCAGACCTCTGATTTGATGTTGAGGAATAACTGCTTTCACTCTTACTTTGGGAGTGATGCTCAGACCTGGTGCTTTGAACTGGGGCTCGGAACTCTCTACGAGTGCTGGTAACTCTAGTTCCATCAGGAAGACATCTAGTCTCTACAATTACTTTCGTACTATCATCAGGATATTCAACCTTCTTTGATACCAATTCTCCACTCTCAAAATCTCTTTTCCTCAAATTTTGCTCAAAATCGGCAGTTTTAGTAGCTTGTCTTCTCTCCTCGTTACGGCTAGTACTCTTAGATAGGTCATAGTCATCGTTAGTGTATGGCACTTCGTGTTTAGTCGACGAAACTTGTTGGAAGTTTGATGTGGCCGACGAGTTCGTCGTAGAAGAGAACTGGGCTCCATCTTCAGTTTTGCGGACCACTTGCTCGTGAGCAGCTGTGTTGGTAGAGCTCTCGTTGCGTTTCAGACTAGATTTGTCGTCGTGGTATTCCGTCGCGGCATGTTTTTGGTGGTCCACTGCGGCGAACTGCCCAGTACCTCCGACCACGTCGTACTTCCCTTCGATGTTAGCATGGACGGACTTCACAAGAGTGTGTCCATCGTCAGTTGTCTTGTTCTCGGACTCGAAGTTCCAACCCGCGTTTGACAGCTCCTTCAGATCTGTAAACAGTAATTATCTGTCAGTTAACAGGTAATGATTTCTCGCATGTAGTCAGGGATTTCCAAAACTACATGCTCGAGGGATATCATGGTTACCGATTACCAGTTAATAAGCAGTTAGTGTCTGTTAGGGCTGTAGTGTGACTGAGGGTATGGTCCACCTTGGCCGCGGTAGTGGAACTCCTTGGGCGGGGAGCCGGCGTCGCGCACCTCCTTGCTCTTCAGCCCCTGGAAGCTCTGGTCGAGGAGAGACTTGACGTGCGTCTGGGCCGCCTCTACACCTGGGGAGAACCTTGCATTTTGGCACTACTATTCTAACATACGAAAGTAAGGTCGCTGATTCATTTTGGTACCACTATTGTAACCATAGACCACCTTGGTCTAGTAAGGTCACTGGCTTAGGATTTTTTAAATGTAAAAAGCAAACAGTTACACAAAGATTCTAAAAGCGTATAATAATGCTAATAACTATGGTGAATTTATAGTGAGCGATGCTTAACATTTTGATTGTAGCCTTTCATTCTGATTAATTCATGGGTCAGAAATCATGTTTAGTTTATGATTTGTTATTTCAATCACACTTTAGATGAGAAAGTGTACATTATTGTATCTATTTTAGTCTGTTTGTTTTTTTACAATCACGCCCTAACGGCTCAACGGATTGACGAGACAGGACTGAAATTAGTGTCATCCTTATCTTCATAATTCTGTGCGACAAGGATAGAAACTATTTTAGTATAATGTCAAAATTTACTTTTGTGTTTTCAGAATCGTATCCATTATTTTTATAATGTTTTTTTTTCAGACGATAGTGGAGTTGGCAGTATAGGAGTGAGTACCTTTGCCTCCGGCGGAGGGCTCGGGCGAGTAGAGGCTGCGCAGACGTTCCTCGCGCAGGCGGTACATGTGCGCGCGGATCTCCTTCTTGCGGGAGAAGTCCTCGGTCTGCTGCCACTGAAACAAGTCCGCACGGTTTGATGGCACCCTCGGTCATACTAAGAGGCACTTCATACTAATTCAACTAAAATGTGTCTCAGCTATTTTATTTCTTACTAGTTATTTCCCGCGGCTTCGCCTGAGTGTTACAAGTTATTTCCGACTTAAGTCTTTTTTCTCGGCTCCTAAAGATCGTACCGTGATGTTCTTCTACGGCGTATGTAGGTTTCCTCACGATGTTTTCCTTCACCGTTTGAGAGCAGTCAGTAAATGTACCTACTTAAGTCACCTTAAGTTTTGAGAAAAAACCGGCCTAGCCGGGGATCGAACTTCGGACCTTTCAATATCGGCCGCGTCTTATCCCCGACGCCACTTATAGATTACCTACTTATTTTAAGTAGATTGACATACTCAGATTATTTTATTCAGATTACAGTAACAAATTCAATGCGTTATAAACACTTTTATTCTAATTGTTACATAATTATCAGAATACAAAAAAAAATTAAAACATTAACTAGGTAGGTACCAGAGCTTAGATTATGTTGTAGCAGAGAAGCTAACGCCTGTTGTTAGATTTATAGCAAAGCTATTTCCACGAGTGCCTATTGCGCGAGGAGAACAAACATTTTGACAGGCGTTTCAGTTAAATGTTTGACCCCAAGGAAGTGAATGCCTCGTAAGGTAACATTTATCATGTTTAATCAGATCTGTCATAAAAATGAGGACTCACCATACGGCGCAGGACGTCCTCGTCTCGAATGAGTGACACGTCCCCTTCAGACATACTGGAAACAAATGAAAACAATACATTAATTCTTAATAACCTACAAAAAGTTTTGGTTTTCCGAAAGCCGAGATTTGTTTCCTGAAATACATAATTTCAGCTCAACCTCCTTTCAGGTCCAGTAGTTTCGAGTTATCCGCCGGACAGACCGACGGACAAAATATCGTAGCGAGACGCGTACATAACTGCCGTAGCGTGAACATATAAACCAATGAAATTACGTCAACCCTTCTATTCACCAATGATAAATGACATGTCAGACGCGAAGGTCGGAATGAGCCAATCACAGCTGCGGAACACCATCTGTCATACACAAGGCTATCTGATTGGCCGATGCATCACCGCGGTTTTCGCGCCATTTTTGGCGCGCGAAGTAATAAAAATCTAACTATGTGAATTTGTTATATTGTAAAGCCTGGTTGTTTGTTTGTCTTCTCAACTTTGCTCATTTAAAGGGGAAAAAAGTATGTACATTTAAAAAAGTAGGTATTGTTTCCTGTAATAATAAAAAAGATAATTTAATAGTGTTATTATCAGAGTGCCCAGGTCCCTGGACGCGTGTGGTTCCTGTCAATGTGAGAAGTTCGATAGATGGGGGGATTTATGATGCGCCCGCGCATCTCGTCGCGGTCAATTTGCTGCGGCCTTCGGTACACGCAATTACAGCGCGATGGGGCAGTGATAGCCTTACATTCAGTCAAATGAAATGAAAATTGACTCTTTTTGACGTCAATTCTGTCTAAAACAATCCCAAGGTCCCTGTTTTAAAAGTCTAAAGTCAAAATATTTATTGCAGTATGTATTACACGTCCATTTGTTAATCTATCACCGCTTCATAGCGCTGAGATGAAGAAGCGGCGCGACAAACATCTTAACCACAGAGCACAGATTGCGCATCTTTGATCTAAACCCTGAACTCTAGTACAGAAAAGAAATTTTTTTGTAAGTTCTATGCACCACAATTTGGTTTTTGAAGAATTTTTAGACCTCTCATCGTCACGGTTTTCAAAGAAATGAACAACTTGTCCTGTTTTCTTCACCTCGACCGATTCCTTTACCTTATACCGTGTATCAATGAGATCGGCTCAATAAAATTTAATTAATACGTAAGGTAAGGTGCGAGATAAAAAGTAACGCGAGATTCCTTGTAGAGCCGCGATCTCAGGACAAGCGGCACAAGGGCGGCGGGTGCGCGTACATGGGCCGGCCTCGCACGCCCGGCCTCCATACATTACAGGCAGGCCGTGATGAAATTGTTGTTTATTATCATGTGCATGTCAAGGTGCATGTGGAAAAGCTCTTTAAATTACGATCAACGAGACGTTCACACGCGCTCCAAAGTTACAAACAAATCACAGCTCAGAACTCTGAAAGGATCACAATAAAATGAAGATGCCTGGTAGGTATTAATATGTTACTTCAACCACGCACAATCTTTACAAACTAACAATTGAGTCGATACAATTGTACCTACGTTGAATTTTCTTTCGATGCTTAGATGGAACGAACTTTAAAAATTTATTAGTTACTTAGGTACCTAGTTTTAAATTCAACGACCGCTCAAAACACATTGACTGATGACGTGTCAAATGAGAAGTCCTTAAGAGCGCTTGGACCCCTACATAAGCTAGCATAAGTATACTCTAAGTTGGTCCCCATTTCGACCCCTTTTTAAAAGGGATGTGTATCAGTTTGTCCCAGCGGTGCAAATCGGCATTAAGATACTTAGGTATAAGTATTCTAGTGATTTATTTATGATCTAGGTACATCGCCCGCAGAACCGACGGCCGTTGGGGCAGAAAGGTTCTCGAGTGGCGACCACGTATCGGAAGACGCAGACGTATCGCGGGACCCGGCTGGATGAGGCTAGCGCAGGACCGGTCGTCGTGGAGATCCTTGGGGGAGGCCTTTGTCCAGCAGTGGACGGCTACAGGCTGATATGATGATGATTCTAGTGATTTCATAGTGTGTGGAGTGGGACCCACAAGCTCCGGTCCGGATATTCATCAACCGTATTCATGCCACTTTTAGTTGAATCACGAGGAAGTGTAGTAACCAAGTAGTCTATACTAATATTATAAAGAGGAAAGATTTGTATTTTTGTGTGTGTGTATGTTTGTGATGAATAAACTCAAAAACTACTGTGCCGATTTCAACAAATTTTTCACCATTTTTAAAGTTACATTCACCCTGAGTGACATAGGCTATATTTATCTATATCTATGTCCACCCGTGCGAAGCCGGGACGGGCCGCTAGTGGTAACATAAAAACAGTAATGTACCAAGTCGTGTCGCCACCTAACGAGTGGTCACATCTCCGTAGCTGTCACAATGTCATAGACTAATCTCTCTCTCCTAATGGACCAGGTGACAAACGACACCAGGTGTGGCCTAGTGTTGCGCCACTATCGGTAATTTGACTATAGATAAATAAGTCGCAATATCGCTTGTGCCCGTAAGGGGTCTATCAGAACAATGCGGTTAGATGACTGACATCGATGGATAGTATCATTTGCGATAGTATTGTATGTAAAACTATAATCGATATTTAATATTTAAATAGTTTATTATCCGGCAACTGAATGCCCATATACACATACCTTGGCCTAGAAATATATATATGTTTATTTTTTACAATAAATAACATTGCACACTAAAAGGTGTCATTACTCCTGGCCAGAAATCGGTACTAGGAACACATTTTTATGTTGGTCGAGGACTCGGTCCTACAGTTGGTAGGTTAATACCAACCACTTAATGCGTCCAGTAGTGTTATGTCCACTTCAGCTATTGGCCTCTGAATCTGTCCTTTATGCTTCTGGTGGAGTTGGTTTCTGATAAAACCGTTAACAATAGCAATGGTCATACACGTCACTACAAAAAACAGTTGCAGCGGATCACGTGCGTGATCGGTTGGGAAAAAATAATTACAATTTCTTAGTTGCATCGGATAACGTGATCCGATGGGAACTTTTATCGTGATCAGATGCAACCACGAACTGATCATATGATCCGTTGAGAATAACCCCTACAATCGGGTACTACAGATAATGTGACTGATTATTCGCGAGTTCACGAGAGTATCGATATATTCGCTCACAGCACTAGTGTCCGAACTGCGCCGCTCGTGTCGCAACTCGGTGCCCGCTGGTGACGAGATGCACTTGTAATGATGATGTACAAACAATGGTCACGTCATCGTGCTTCAATTTCTTTTTACGGTCCCAAGTGGAGAACGGTCAGACAGTCCGTCTGATGGTCTGGGTTGCATGTAAACTTGCGAACCCAGACCACCAGAGAGTTCAGAAATACATTACCTGTAACAACCTATATACAGACCCACCAAGTTATCTGTGAAGTGGCAGAATCAGGTACTTCGCAGAATGTCATTCGGCCGTCAGAACAAAATATATACGGGCATGGGACGAGGGCAGAGCCACCCTTCAGTCTTATACTAGCATTTTCCCGCGGCTTCGCCCGCGTAGAAAAGTTTTTCCCGTGTACATTGTGAAACAGCGCCTTCTATGTACGCGTTTTATTATTTAGGGGGTATTAGCGAACGCAATGTAGGGTATAAGCTGTCACTGTACAAGTATCGCAGAAGTTTACTTTGACCTTGAGCTGGCCTTGTTTATTAGGTAGTTTCATGAGAGGCCAGTTTATATGGTTTTGCTTCCACTGACGTGTGGTCGCCCGTACCTTTGAATAAAATCTACATTACCGACCCCTTTAATGCTCTACATTCTTAGAATTACAAAGGAAAGGGGGAGTCCCATTCCTATCCCACGCCACCCACCGAGGCATTCCCGACGATTTCTAATGGAACTCTAATTTATTCACCACAATTATGTTGTGCCCTGCTAGACCTAAAACTGTTTATTTTAACGACCTTGCAGTGGTATGGGAACCCAGGCAGATGAAACCAAAAGGAAAAAAAGATAGGTTAATTTGGTACTTACTGAAAAAAACAGTGGCTTGACTGTTTGTCAATTGTCCCTTCAGACGCATAGTACCAGAAACGCAAATGACCTTATACGCGGTTGACCAGATGTGCATTTCGCAAATTACCAGATATGCAGATGACCAGAGACGCGTATGACCAGATTTTGTTTCGCGAATTACTAGATGACATTCGTTCGTTATTACAGATTTTAGTAGAAAATACTGTACCTACGTAAACCTCTTTGGTACTGTGATTATACGAACGCAACTATGATTCAGCTGTATGTGTTTGTGTGTATGTACCTAGTCGTGCACCGAGCCTGTTGTCGTTCGTTGATGCAATGCATCAGAGGGTACCGTATCTACCTCCTTTGGTTGCATCTAAAGGTCGGTTCAGACCAAGTGGAAATTTGCCCGCGCACTTTTTGACGTCATTGTCAAATGAACCATATCACTATACCCTAAAGATCAAAATCGTATGAATGACTTCGAACGCGAGGCTCGAGGCCATTCATACGATTTTGTTCTTTATGACATAGTAATATGGTTGACAATGACGTCAAAAAGTGCTCGGGAAAATTTCCGCTTGGTCTGAACTGACCCTAAGTGTTCGACTGTTAGTCAAAGTGCTCCGGTTGTCCCATCAGCCATTGCGTTATCTGTGGAGATTAGCTCCGAATGTGGAGTAGGGCTCCGGCCCTTATCTGACCACCCGCACTCCCGTGGCCCGTGGCGTCATCGCGACCGCACTTACGGGATTACGTGTTACGAAATACTTGTAACATATCTCTCGCTCACAGAGCACAGAATGCGCACGCGGCCCTACTACGGCGGCCGGTGGCATACATTTCCAACCTCCTCGCTCTCGTCAACAAACGTTTTAGCTATAAGACGTCATCATTACATTGCTATTGAAGATAAGACTGAGTTCGTCCAACTCGGTAGATTTGTCGTGTCTGCCAACCTAGGTTGCGATGTGGAATACCGGCGCAAAACAAACTTCCGCAACATATCTTTTTAAATCAAGTTCGTTCAATTGCTTGTAATGATTGTGCGAGGCCGAAGCAACACCACTAATATTAATACCAGCCATCTCTGTCATTCAAATAATGTTTTTTTACAAATCTTAAATTTTCTGTCATTCATATTTAAGACTAGCTTTTTCCCGCGGCTTCGCCCGCGTAGAAAAGCTTTTCCGTGTACATTGTGAAACAGCGCCCTCTATGTAGGTGTTTTGTTACTTAGGCGGTATTAGCGAACGCCCCGCGACTTTGTCCGCGTTAAAAAGTAGTCTATAAGTTATTCCAGGATTTAAGCTATCACTGTACCAAGTTTCATCAAAATCTGTTCGGTAGTTTTTGCGTGAAAAAGTCACAAACATCCTCACATCCTTTCGCCTTTATAATATTAGTAGGATAGGATTTCTTCTGGTATTATATTAGGTACTAAATTTTATACCATTACTCTATTAAAAAGGTTTAAAAATGGGTCTTGGGCACATTGGTTTGTTGGTTTACCCGCACGTTTGTGCACGCATGCGCTTAAGTGTGTGGGTGTAAGTCAAGCATTGCTCGCCTCATACATTATAGCGCAATTTATTGTCCGAAGAAATGTTAGCATAGAGCAGTGACAGACAGTACTGGTGCAGGGGAGACCTGCGCGCGCGCACACCGCCCGCCGCCGCCTTGACCGTGCGCGCGCGCGTCAGTCAGCCAGCGCCCGCCGCGCCGGTCAGCGCTCGCTGTCCTGCAGTGTTGGTCGCCTTACAGCCTATACTTGGAAACGATCTCTCAGAGAAACCTTTGTTGAACATCGTTCAAATACAATGCGATTACAATATTCCACGTAGGAAGGTATATCAAGAGACACAATAGGCCCGAACATTTATTATACTTCTATAAATAGTAGATAGATTGTTTGGAAGAAATCTCTTTCTGCGATAAGACCGCCTAGATGTAAGAATGGGGCAGACTACGCTATACCTATGTGAAGTGAACATACTTAATTTCACAAATGATCGTGGACTCAATGAGAACGCCTATCTCTCATATGCTTAGTTGATCTATGATCAAAAGAACAGGTACCTACTGGCAAGGCGTTATAATTTCGGTATCACATTTATAACATATCCACAATATGTATAACGTTAAACACATGAATGTGATGCATATGTAGAACTTAATATCATTAATGATGGATGATAGATGACTGTAAAATAATTGTAAAAACCACAGAGTTTACCGAATAAATTTAATAACAGGTTACGGTAATCATTAAGTTGTTGATATTTCACTAAAACCACACGAAAACTTGATTCAAGTCTGGATATTATGAATAATCAAAATACAAAGAGAAAAAATAAGCAATTATGTATTAACGAATCACATTTACGTACAGAAAAATAGCACTGAAACAAACCAAATTAGTTTAATTTTTTTCAAGAAGTTTCAAATGTCTTTGGTCGCGCGCGCGCTCCCTGTGGAGATCGCATCTCGCATATTTAGTATCGGAACCTACGATGCCATTTACCGGGGGGGTGCGGACAAAGGAAGCGGAGTAGCGGGAGGAGGTTGCTAATACAAATTTATATGGAGTTTGAAAATGAGAATGTGTGAGTGAGTCATAATTTTGTGATTATTTTGACACGATTTTTACACCCGTAGGATGCTTTTATTACTCATCCATATGGGACCCAGCTGGATGAGGTTAGCGCAGGACCGGTCGTCGTGGAGATCCTTGGGGGAGGCCTTTGTCCAGCAGTGGACGTCTACAGGCTGGCATGATGATGATGATATAGGAGTGGCAATTTTTTTTTTTTTCACTTCCGGAAGGAAATAGGTTGTTTATTTCAAAAGGCCGCCTTTCGCTGTCTGATTGGGGAGTGATTGCTATTCTCCGCGAATGTATCGGTTGTTTGTATTCACAGCGGGTGTCACCTCTCTTCTTATAACATGCACTGTTTTGCGGAAAGTGCTCCGTGACGTCATCGTCACGGCGGATGTCAATAGAGATCCAATTTACATGGACACCGGTGTGTCCATCGCTTTCTTAGAGGCGGTGAAAACGTTCTCCAAATCCTGATCGAGGGTTTCAACAAATAATCACAATTTCTTAGTTGCGTCGGATAACGTGATCCGATGGGAACTTTTCGCGTGATCAGATGCAACCACGAGCTGATCATATGATCGGTTGGGAATAATCCATATTTATGATCATTCATTCTACGCACAGGTTTTCAGTTAACCAAGTCTTTATACCTACCTACCTACTACTATAATCATTAGGCAATCAATATAAGAATGATTTAAGATGATATTGTTAATTGATATGGTTAATTGTTATCTCAAATGATGTTTATTAAATATCCTATTATAAAATTTTAATTTTTGTTCATTTGATTATTGTTTATTTTTGAGTTTGTGTTTTGTGTACCAAAGAGTTTGGAATTGTGCCGCCGATGTGCCGGCGATGCCCGCGCGCGCGCATTCCGTGCTCTGTATTTCAACAACTGCTGTTAGTTTCTCAATAAAATTTACTGTACCAACGTAAACCGGGAAATAGCGTACAATAAGCGAAGACTAAGGGCTTCTTACACCGCTTTCTGATAAAGTCCCAGATACCCTATCTGCAGGTTATCTGACGGATAGCCTATTTTTTGGTTTCACAGGTATCTGATTGCCTATATCTTAAATATTTTATATAGTCTATCACACAGATTTATCTGATAGATTAGTTTATCACTAAGATTACTATCTGTAACGCCCTAAGTAGGTTCATAGTCATACCGACCCAAACAAAAGAAACACTAAAAACATACATCATTTTCGAGAATAGGATAATTTTACAGAATCACAACAGTGAGTGACATCAACATAAGGAAAGCCTAGATTTAGACGTTGGTTGGAGCGGATGACCTCACAGCGGCTGCGAACGGCCTGTAATGCTAGTCAAGTCAATATAGCGGCTATATTGTAGCCAATAACAACAATATAGCAGCTGTATCATAGCCAATAACAACAACGAATATTGCAATTTGTGAATCACGCAACGCCTACCTTCGCATTCGCAATTCATTCGTATTAGGTAGTTTGTACAAAAAATTATCAGGTCTTATCTTGTTGGCCAGGAATATCTGGCGACGCTTCGAGCCTTCTGGGTTGTGTCCACCAACGATGCCCCAATCCGTTTTTGGTGGACTTCACATAACTACGCATTAAAATAAAAATACTAATTATTCATTTCATTCATTCATTTGACGTAACCTATGCAGGTTACCTACGATGTTTTCCTTCGCCGTAAAGCCGATAATAAATCGTACTAACTTCGGAAAACTCATTGGTACGGACCAAGATTCGAACCCACGACCTCAGAACGTGAGGCGAGCGCACAACGAACTAAGCTACCACGGCTCTCCCATTGTAGAGATACCAGGAAGATTCGAATTTAGCTACTAGGGGGCGCGGGCGCCCACCAAAGACATCCTAGCTTCATGAGAGATACATACAATCATGGAAATGAAAGAAGTTTCATATTCTTCTTATCAAAAACTGTCACATGATTGAAATGAAACCGGGATGCGAGAGTGCCAGCTGTACATACGCCTTCCGAGGGGCCCGGCAGCGCCGGTGCTGGCGCTGGTGAGTCAGCCGCCCACGCCCGACGTCTGTCATGTCAATATGAGGACTTGATCGATTGTCTGCAATGTTTACTTCCTTCTAATCTTCTGAGATAAGCGTGCAGGAATCCGCGTTGGACGAATCAAGATACACTTCTGGGAATTATGTTGGATTACACATTACTTAGGTTTTTTGTGAGTTCAAATTTTAATTGCCGATGAATCTATTTTGGGAGTTTTTTCTAGTTTCCAAAGTGTTTTAGATTCAAGGAGCTTTTGCCCGCGCGGCTCCGATATTGTTCGCAAACAAAAACCGAGTCAAGACCACAGAGGACTTTAAATTGTTGCTTCAAGACGTCGTCTGTTTTACAAGTTCTACTGAAGTCCGCTCGGTTCCCTTTTGTCGCAGCTTGATAGAATTTTAAAGAAACTTTGTAACATAAATAATGCATTTAAAACATTTCTTCATTATCCTATCCTATCCTACTAATATTATAAAGGCGAAAGTTTGTAAGGATGTGAGGATGTTTGTCACTCTTTCACGCAAAAACTACCAAACAGATTTTGATGAGTCTTGGTACTGTGATGGCTTATATCCTGGAATAACATATAGGCTACTTTTTAACGCGGAAAAAGTCGCGGAGCGTCCGCTAATACTCCCTAAGTAACAAAATGCCTATATAGAGGGCGCTGTTTCACAATGTACACGGGAAAAACTTTTCTACGCGGGCAAAGTCGCGGGAAAAAAATACTTCAGGTCAGTCGGTAACTGCGACCGCATTGGACATTCAAAATGTAAACGATACAGGAAAGCCATAAATCGAACATAAATTCTGGCGTCTCAGCGTCCCAGAGGCAAGCCCGTGCTATAAACGCAAATATATGGTGTACCTATGCATCGGGCAGAACTGGTTTACGGCGACCGTGGAACGGCGCGGGCGCAGACCGGCTTGTTTGTTTTGTACCTAAGGCCATGGGCCGATGCGCCGGCGCAGGACGTCGCGAAGAGAGCATCTTCAAATATTAGCACGACTCCACGACTGTGGCGAATTATGTAGAATGAAGAGCCGCAAAAAGCGGTACAAAGATTTTAGATGTCGAAATGGCAATCACGAGGGGAAAAAGAACACACAGTAAAGAAATCAAAGAGGATAATGGAGAAATTAGAAAATCAGAGAGAAAACAAGCAAAGCGTATATTTAGTACACAAACTTCAAATTTTGCATAGACGTGCCACAAAGAAATCAGGTGTGTGCCCATATGCTAGTTAAAAAAATTGATGACAGTTACATAGGTACCATCAAACAAAGTAAAAACTTAGTTATGTCGGTGAGTGGATATTTTGGACGATGTGCAAATACTCAACTTTTTGTGTGCCCAAATATTGTTTATTTGAACAACCTTTTAAGTAATTTTGTTCCACCCACGGAGCCGGCTACAGAACTCCAACCGATATGGGATAAGCGAGGAGTGTTTTCGCAAACAATGGGTTCTTTAGGCAAAATGGTTAATGATTTGATAATTACTTTTACCAGTCCAAATGTAATTAAGTATAAAAGTACGGGGGGTACTGATAGGTTTTAGTGTGGTGATGCGAGAGTAATGATGATCTGCTATCTGGCCTCATCAATGTAGAGCAACTTCTCATCTGCTCATCTGTTCATCTTTCATTTTTATCTCTCTATTTTTCAGTTTTTCCTACTTTGTCCTTAACATTTCTTTCTTATGTCTTCTTTTTTTCTGACCCTGTTTTGCCTTTCTTGAGCTATATTATCGGCACACGAATCCAGAACAGGCTTACACATAAAGATAAATTATTCACAAATTATATTTTGTGTTATAAAAACATGTAGGTAAGTATACCCTAATTATTTGTCTCATAAAATATGCCAAAGCTAGGTTAGGTACACCTAGTTTACTTATTATCACATGACGCATTATTTACATACAGACTTAATATTTAATAAGCTTTTCGGTAGTTAGTAATAGTACCAGTAGAAGGTTATTACAGTAGTGTTAGTTGGTGTCAGGTTTCTTCCCAGAAACGGGTCCAGCGGCTCACAAAGTGTGCGCGGGCGCAACCCGATCCGCGCTGCAGTCTCTAAACACACCGAATAGCTACCTCCATGTTGAATGCCAAGAGATAAAGATCACACGTGCGTAAAACAAACTTTTTGTACAAAATTATAGGTCCTTATAGGTACTCCTTAGGGTTTGACTTCAAAGTCCCGGGATACTTCCAGGATCAAAGTCCCGGGAAGAGGTTATTTCGAATCTGGTTCGCAAGACGTTTCGCCTGTAGAACTGCCTATGATGCTTCCGGCTCGTGAACAAAAATATTGTGGATTCTAAAGCGTAACACACACTGAGCGGCTGCGGCCGGTGCAAAAGCGTTGCGGTTTTTTTCTGTATTGTTCGAAATAGTATGAAGCCCTTTACATCAAAGCGGCGGCGGCGGCGCGGCGCGTTCTTCATACAAACCTTCGCCGCCGCAACGCTTTCGCACCGCCGCCGTACAGTGTGTCTCACGCTTTAAGGTGCCGTCAAAGGTCTGTAGTGTTCGACCCTTTGCAGGCTTTGCCGTTCGAGACGCAGAAATCATAATCTAATAAAGCGTATACAATAAGCTTACGACAAGCATGTCTCGAGTCTGGACTCGAAGGTCCCGGGACACGAGACGTTAAAATTTCGAAGAAGTACCGGGATTTCGGGACACTAGACGCTCCGGGACCGAGGACACCCCAAGGAAGCACCCCGGCCTCGTGCGGAATACCGCATTCAATATAATTATGTGTGCACTTCGCGTGCATATTGCTGCTGCATCTCAATCACGCGTGATTGGCTCAACGAACCTAAATAAAACTTGCCTCGTGTCGATTCTCGATACCGCCTCTTTGGCCTGGAGACTCGAGCGCCAGAGCTCGCGGGTTCCATTCCCTGGATGTTATTTTGTAAATGGTCCCATCTCGTCTTCTAATTGTCTTATCTATTATTCTCGTCACCTCACACTCTTCATTCTCAAATTCTTGAAAGTTAATAAACATTCGAATATTCGGTTGATTAACAAATTCTGCGCTTATGGGCAAAACAATCCCAAAAACAGGTCTTTTGGCTTGGTCTAAAATATTAGGACTGATTCAAACCTTGGGAAAAATGCAATATTTCCGCAGGAATATTCAGTCAGAAAACCGACAGCGCCGGGTTTGGCTCGCAGACCGATACCTAAGTGTTCTCGAATCACGATGTTTGTAAACAGTGGAGTGGATTCACTTAGCGATGATTAGCACAGTTAGCTGGGAGCATGACACGGTGCGCGGGCGCACATCACGTCATTCCTCGATGCAGAGCGATCTCCATCCACCAACACTCCTCGCAATGATAACTTTATTACATGTTATTGATTTTAATTATATAGTAGGTACACTGTTGTGATTAGAGCAAGGCATTTGAGAAGGTGGAACAGTTTTGTATGTCGAAAATGTTTTCCCCTCAGCCGCTCGAACTGGCAGTTTTAGCTGAGAGAAAACCGTGAGCTAAATCGCAATTTGCTCACTGAGTGAGGCAAAGTGTTTTGATTCTCGAGTGCCGCAATAAGTGGCACAAGAGACCAAAGTTTTGCATGCCTTTGAATCCCGAGTAAGCGAAGGATTCCAACTTAGAACTCTGAGCGTAGCTCGTGATTCAGAATCAGGAAACGCAGCAAAAATCAACTTTGCTGTGTTGTTGCTCAAATAACTTGACATTAGTCGAATCCAGGATAAATTAGCTACTAGGTAATTTGCATTTGGGTCTTCAATTCTTTGAAAGAAAAAAATACTATTCAGAAATGATTGATATGACTGTAGGTGCTTATTTGTCGGATAGTTGGCGTTAATAAATTAGTCATACGACAATCATGAGTAAGGACTAATGTTTATTTGTGCCGAAGTGCCAAGGCTCATCCGCGGTCCGGATGGATTTTTATATTTCTGCAGCATTACGTCATGTCAGCAAACTAAACTGCAAAGATGATGCGTAGTGGGCCGTTACTTATCGGTGGAGCTGTCGTGTTGGTGGCGGTATGGACATTTGTCAGTCTCTTCGTTTTCTATGACATTATGAAAGGCTTCTATGAACATTTTAAGCGTAAAATACATAATGATAGTGACGGTAAAGTTGGGCATCTATAACTACATGAAGTCGAACTTTGTATCGTGTTTTATACTGTTTCAATTTTAAAAATGAGTTCAATTTCTCTGAGGACGATGCTTTGCTACATCCAGAATCCTAAATTAAATTGTAACATTGGAAAGAGAATCCTACTAGGGAATGCCTTTGGACGAATCGGAACTAAATGACAACAAATGACGTCTCTTGCTCGTAGGTTTGATGACAGAGTGTCAGTAAGATCTTGGAGCTTACGTATTGATAATACAACAGCAAACACATTTAACATGCTAAATGACTCGCAAAACAATCGATCGATTTAAAAAGTCAACGACATCGCGCGACATCGACGCACCCAACATGATGTCAACAGCCACGGGACACAACACATTAACACAAGAAAACGAAGGCTATCTGTGGCTAAAGAAGAATGAATGAACAGCTTAAATCGTAACGTTACAAATCTGGTAAATGATTCAAGAAACCACATTAAGAACCAATACACACTTAATATAATATTTGATGTAGTCATTTGTATGAACGGTCAGACAATAAGTAACAAACACCATAACATAAGGAAACGAGGAGATAAATCAAACTGATCGTAGGAAATGTTGCTAAGGCTGACCAATGCATTTAGAAAATACTTAGTTACTACCACGGAAAAATATATTAAAAAGTATAGAAGGCTATTTATTTAAATTTTCTGGTTCCTAGTTGAATAAATGGTATATAAATCTATATTTTAAATACTCGGGCATTCATTCGTCCTAGTAAATTACGTAACTTGATATAAACCTTCGGTTTCTTATAAAACCACAAAGCTAGAATGCGTAACTTACCAATGGCAAAGAGAGCGAAATTAACAGCACAATCAAGAATTATAATCAAGCACCGGTAAGTCACGCACCAGACGCGAGCGGGCGGAGGAGAGACTGCAAGCCGCCGAGAGGCGAGACTGTCAAGATCACAGGTGGACGTGGGCCGTGGACCAGAGCCGGTGGGCCCTCGCCGCGGCGGGGCGGGGGTGGCCCATCAAACAATCGAGATCTGCGCCCACACCTATCTAGGAGACACAGTCACATGGAAACTATTTTTTGCAGACGATCAAAACAATTTTGGATCGATCAAAATCAATTGAAGTGAGCCGGAAACTCGGGACAATTAAATTATAGTCTGTCAAAGGCTGTACGTCATTTCTCTGAATGGAACACAAGGCCAACAAAAACTTGACTTCGATCTAAGCCCAAACCAACTAGGTATATTGTATTCTCTCTGCACATAGATGTGCAAGGTAGGGTATCTTCAGTTGCGTAAAAATCAGAGATAGGTCTTCCAAGAAAGTTTGAAACAATAGAGGTTCCCTACAGCGAATTCTTTTGTGCCCCTACTGCGCTCAATACTAAACACTAAATACCAAATTTCTCTTTGAATAATTTCCTCTCCTGAAGCACTACTTTCTTGAAACGCAACTTGAGATGTCAACGCAAAAAGTTATATCTTCGCATCATTAGCCAGATGGTCTGTAAAATGTGCATCCGTTGGATAAAACTCGTTTTCTCTTGAAGATTTAACAGCGACACCATGTGAACTGAACCTAGGAGCTGGCCTGGAGACAATATCAGCCTTAATAGCCAATAGCATGACGCCACCAGCCGGTGTGATCACAATCTCATTTATCCTGGATGCCTGGCGCCTACACCTCACCGATAGGGTTTCCACATCACACGGTATGAAATGTTTCAATGTCTTATTCATGTTGTCCAGGGTTTTCCTCAATTTCATTATTCCTGTGGTTATAAGCATTATTATATTGGTATAATTTTTTGGCTTTTTTCTTTCTGCTCGGCTCCTGAGGGTCGTAGCGTAATGCTAAATAGGGTATAAACTTTCTCAAGAATTGGACTATCAAATGGAAAAAGAATTTTTCAAATCCCACTAGTAGTTCGAGAGATTAGAGCGTTCAAACAAACAAACTCTTTAGCATTATCAGGTAACTGTAAGTATAGTGTAATCTGTTGGCGACCCTGTCCTTGACGCAGCACAACCGGCCGGACCTCCGAACGGAAATATTGTGTGTGGGAGCCCGAGATACGCTGCAGTTGGATGCAGCGGTGACTCACCGCACAATAAGGACTAAGGCGTATTGCAGGTGAGTGGAAAAGATTCATTAATTAGTCAACAGAATCATGTCATTTTAAAACAACACATCACTAATTTCGAGCTGAAGTTGTAATCGATTTTTTAATCATTCTACAGCCGTTACGGAAAGAGAATTGATGACGACGAATTCAAAAAGTGTGACTCGTGTTTTGTTAAATTATCATGAAGATAAAAAATTGGAACATCACGTCCATTTCTGAATGACGCAGGGCTACAAACGTTCGTATACTTCAAAATATGACGAATAAGTTCCAGTTCAATCCTTAACACTTAAAATGTTATCCATACATCGTCAGGTGGAAAATTCAAAATTCAACCTTCTCATACCGCGAGTGTATGCCTATTCGATAGCTCTAGGCAAAGCGTTACGTATTCCAAGCGGAGCTTGAAACTTGGACCCCGCACTTGCGGCGCGTGCAGCTTCGCGCGCGCCGAGTTGTGGTCGCGCCCGCAATGCGGCCGTAAGCGACGCGTCTCACACGAGCTGGGACCGGGCGAAGACACATTTTTGTACGGATTACCATAACATCAAGTTCTGTTATCTAAAATTAAGTATTATAAAACAGCAAATAAATTGTTTTTGTTATTAGTCTTCCGAGAAGAACCACAAATCGATAATTGATTGATCAGGAAAGACCACGTATCCAACGTGGTGTAGGAATTATTAACTCTAGCGTCTGCCCCGCGGCTATGCCCGCAGGTTCCTCATGAGAAAGCTTTCCCTATCTACGTAGAATATACCAACCATCTAGATGGAGTAAAATCATGTTTGAAATCACATCAGTACAGTATTTAAGCTCTTTCCTCCTTCAAATATTTGTCACATTAATGATATAGTGTCTTCGATATTTGTAGATATGTAAAAAGTGGTGTCATTAAAAATCGATATACCTACTTATCTATACTAATAATAAAGAGTTACAGTTTGGATGGATGTGTGTTTTAAGTAATCTTTGTAACTACTGAACCGATTTCAATTGTTGTATAGATAATACTGTTGGATAGATAATACTCTGTGTATGAACATAGGCTATTTGGTTTTGGGTTTTGTAGAAAGCTTTTTATAAAACCCAAAACCAAATAGAGGATGAACAGGGACGAGGGGAAAGAGAGATAAAGTAGATGTAAAGGGGGGGGGGGGTTCGGGGGATTGGGAAAGTCGGGGTAGTATTTTAACGTGAATGAAGTCGCGGGGCGTTTGCTAGTTATTTATAAAAGAAGAAACTGACTGACCACTCACTGGCTGATCAACGCATAATTTTGTACAAATTTGGTACATAGGTTCCTCATATATAGGTACCACATACTTAACATATCTTACGTGCACTACGAGTATGTAGGATTTCTTCCCGAAACTTTTTTACGCGGGCGAAGTCGCGACTAATAGCTAGTGTCAGATAAATTATAATATTTTCTCCAAGTACTTAAGGTATTCTATCACTATTGTTACAACAACTAAAGGAATGTTACGTCGGCGATGGGATAAGGCGCTGTACGCGCGTCGATAGCGCACGCCGAGCCAGCGCGCGCGCGTGCGGTATCTGTATCGGCGCACGCGCACCGGCGCTCTGCCGCGCCAGTGTGGTGCAACTCGCTGCAAGTGCACGGAATGAATTGAATTGAAATATTCTTCATAGTTACATGGGAGAAACATCCGTGAAATGTATCAGTTCCATTTCTTACAGCATTTGCTTACTGTTCGGCGACAGAATGGCTTTTTTTGCAACGTAGTGCCTTCCATAAGGCACGTTATACTACTTGGCGAGTGAGAGCTGGGCCGAAAAAAGTGTAAGACTTCGACCGACACGACACTTCACGTTGTGTCCTGAGGATAGGCGATGATTTCCGAGGTTATTATCAGGGATTTATAGGTATTTCAGAATACTTAATTACATAGCGAAAGGAACTTGGTTCCGGCCGGGCGTTCCACGACACATATCATCATCATCATCATATCAGCCTGTAGACGTCCACTGCTGGACAAAGGCCTCCCCCAGAGATATCTACGACGACCGGTCCCGCGTCAACCTCATCCAGCCGGGTCCCGCGACCTTCACTAAATCGTCGGTCCACCTTGTGGGAGGCCTACGCTGCGTCTTCCGAGTCGTCACTCGAGAACCTTTCTGCCTTAACGCCATCAGTTCTGCGACCGATGTGCCCAGCCCACCGCCCGCCACTTCAGCTTCGCAATTCTTTGGCGACCCATCGTCTTTTTTAAAATGCGACGCGGACAAGTTAAATGGGAGACCTTCATTTAATTATTCATGATCGTCGTATCTCTGTACGTTTTAAGTTGTTTAATTAACAGAGTAACAGACATATCGGTACGGTAGGACTGCGAAGCGCGAAATTGGGCAAATATTGGCGATACTCGCAATTGTATCGAGGCCGCGACGAGGTGACACCCCAAGACAATTAACGTTTCTATATTCGGCGTTCTTACCCAATACGGCGATATCAACCTTTTATGGGGATATCATTTGGAGCACTGCAATGACTCACAGAGGCGCAGGAGTTTTAAAAGAATATTTCTTCGAGAATTATAATGAATCTCATTAACAAGTTTAGGTGTCATGAACATTAGATAAGGTTTGTAGGAAAGAGTTAGAAAACATTCCGTGAGTAAACAAACCGGTTTAAGCGGCTTCTAGGTTGTCATATCAATGTTAATTTGGTGTTAACAATAAAAATGAGAGTAGGTCCCGTTACCGTGTTGGTAGCCGGATCCAGACAGTACCACTCCCAGTCTCCCTGAGGATGGTACAAGAGTACAACTCGACTGGAGGAAACCCAAGATAAGAACATGACTGGGCAGGCGTAGTGCAGGATATCCTCAAGCTAGATGGGGGATGATCTGCGAGAGAACCAGGATGCAGAGAACCAGGATCGAGTTCAGAGACGCGCCTAGGGCCCACCAGTGCACTGATGCAAACTGATGATGAAGAACAAAACAACCTTCAAAGTCCGACCTGCTATCTGAAACTGCTTGAGTTAATTCCCAACTTCAAAAACCTTGTTAATACATTAACGAAATGTTCAATACAGGTGTTCAAATAGTGATAGTAATATCCGAAACTCGAGGCAAAGATGTATGTTTGGATCACGGCAGGTGGAACAAAGCACATTCCGGTGGAAGCGTGTCAGCAAACATGCACTCAGCAGCCAAACATCCACCGGTGGCCGATCGGCCGGCGGCCGGTGACTCTTGTAACAATAACACAATCGGTAATGCATAACTACACTTGTCAAAACTGTACGACACAACTGACACTCTGATGACAATGCAGATGATGATGTAATGCTTGAATCAAACATTAATGATGTGGAAAATAAAGGGCGATTTGACAGGTAGACTAGAAGCGGATTACAGTGAGAATAGACAATCCTACAAGACCCAAATTCAACGGCTCCCATACGGAATGGTTTGCAGAACATTCATACATAAAACCTATGCAAAAATGAAAATCCATTAACGAATGATTTGGATAAGTTGACGATTATAATATCTTCATCAGTCTGAAACGTCTTATTAGTATTTCAATTTTTCAATGAAATGCAGCTGTCGACTTCAATATTGGAGATAATGAATGAAACCCAACAAGCTCAGATCGACGGTGAATTTTTTGAATATAGCCGATAAAATACCGCCTTCCAATAGGAGCGCCATAAAAATAAGAATGTTGCCGCATGAATCAAGTCGCGAGCATAATTTATGCACAGACACGTCCGTAAATACAGCTGTCAAAAACCCAATATCGCCGCCTCTCTGCGAACGGGCGGCGGAGCAACATTGTGGATTATTTACTTAAATAAATTATAATAATATTCATATTATGGATAATATAACAACTGAACAGAAGCGGCTCACCTGAGCGCGGCCGCGGATCGTCGGTCGGTCACCGCCTCACCGGCCGCCCGTTAACATTTGAAAACAACTTCTCAACTTTCTTGCAGTGCACAGTCCGTTAATTTTAGTTTTCACCTTTTACATACGTTAATTGTTATTAATTAAAGTTAAATAAGCTCACATATGTTATTGCAAAGCGGGTTAGGTTAAGTGGTAAGTTATAACTTAAGGATCGCGAGTCGTTCGTTTCGTTTCGCTCGGTATGCACTTTGGGGTCACTCGGGGTCGGGTGGTTTTATTGTATTTTTTCGCGGTGTCTGTGGTCGGCGGAGTGGGTGCGGCGCGTGCGGCGCGGGCGGGCTCCGAGCGATGACTGCGCGCGCCGAGTGCGGACGGACCGACGGCGGCCGCGCCGCGGGATGCGCGCGCGCACCTCGCTCATCCCTCTCCCGCAGGCTTTCGTGCCCAAAGATAAGCCGCGTACCGAGAAACGAGCGGACGCGCAACACAACACTTCTAATTAGACTGTGTACGGTATTTATTTATAATGAGATAACCTGCACTTTCGGAGCAGCCTCATATCTAGAAAGATAGGTATTTACTGCAATAAAGTAGTCAGGTAAAAGTAAACGAGAGTCGCTAGCATTTACTCGAAGAAAATCAATCAAACAAAAGATTAGAAAGCAGAATGAAATCATCTGAATATAAATCACAAGTGCTAAAAAGGAATGTTGAACGAATTTGTCGGAAACAAAGACAAGAGTCTTGACTCAGACAATAAGGAGCGCAAAGCAGCCGCTGTTAGGTACCTACTCGAGGCGGTTGGGACGAAGCCGTTAACAACATCGGCGGACTAACTGTCGACAACTAAATAACACCAATGAGAACGTCACCGAAATAATCTTCCGGTTCTAAAGCTATAAGTCAAAATAAACAGGTTTAATTAGAGGAAGTTACCACAGTAACTGCTAACCAAGTAAAACTTTTAGGCATCAGAATTTTATTGAGGAGTTTATCTGTATTCTGGATGATATGAACATGCAGTAAAACAGCAAAGATATTACTTTGTGCACTTTCGGAGCAGCCTCATATCTAGAAAGATAGGTATTTACTGCAATAAAGTAGTCAGGTAAAAATAAACGAGAGTCGCTAGCATTTACTCGAAGAAAATCAATCAAACAAAAGATAAGAAAGCAGAATGAAATCATCTGAATATAAATCACAAGTGCTAAAAAGGTATGTTGAACGAATTTGTCGGAAACAAAGACAAGAGTCTTGACTCAGGCAATAAGGAGCGCAAAGCAGCCGCTGTTAGGTACCTACTCGAGGCGGTTGGGACGAAGCCGTTAACAACATCGGCGGACTAACTGTCGACAACTAAATAACACCAATGAGAACGTCACCGAAATAATCTTCCGGTTCTAAAGCTATAAGTCAAAATAAACAGGTTTAATTAGAGGAAGTTATCACAGTAACTGCTAACCAAGTAAAACTTTTAGGCATCAGAACTTTATTGAGGAGTTTATCTGTATTCTGGATGATATGAACATGTAGTAAAACAGCAAAGATATTACTTTGTAACAAACAGGTAGAAACACAAACCGCATTTTATGAGTCCTCTGCTGCAGGAACTAACAGCAGTGATAAATCACATAGATAGTTTTGATATGGGAGCGAAATCATCATACTTGTGATGCTTCTTACGACATTCCTTGAGTTAATGATGCTAAAATGCCAATAGACAATAACAAATTATCTTCTAATGAATGAACATTCCAATATTGAATAGAAGTGGATCTATAAGAACAATTACAATAATCACACGGACGTAGGAGAACTGGAAATAATATGAGTACTAGAAATAGCTGGTAAGGCGTGGGCAGAAGGAAAAACTAATAGACTAATCGCTATTGGTCATTACAATGTTAAAGATGGTAATGTCAAGTCGAAGGTAATATAACAATTACGTAAATAAATAACAAATAATTAATAGTATTATAATACGTATATTATAAGACGTATCTAAGTGCACTCTACGTGCCTAAAGATAAGATGATATAAAAAAAAAAAAAAGAAGGTTACATGTACTTCGATGAAGACTGAAATGCAATAAACTAAAATAACAAATAGGTCGTGTATTGTTTCATTTAAATACTAGTCCTCATCACAGGCGCCGGCGCCGATAGAGAAGCGATGAATAATGGACTGCAAAGAACTTACCATTGCTTGTAATACTTCTGCGAAATGTTATCTTTTGTGACGTAAGCACCTTATAATAACTAGAGATGTCACTGATTGGTTGTGTAGGTCCTAATAATGTTTATTTATACTGTTGCCTGAGTAACTGACGATTGAAGTTATTATATTATAACTTAAGTATTATTGTTGTTATGTTTTTTTTTGTATGTTGTATGTTTTTTTTTTTGTATTTTAGTGTATGTAGATTTTTAAAATATGCTAACTGCACAACCTATCTTCTAATTGGCTCTAAATTCTCTACCCAAGGGTTGTCTGGAAGAAATCGCTCTTAGCGATAAGACAGCCTAGATGTAATGTATTACTGTATCTGTTTTTTTCTTTTTTTGTCAGTAATTTTTAAATGTGCAATAAAGTGTATTGAATTGAATTGAACTTTTACTAGGCTAAGCACCCTATACATTAATGCAGTTGGAGATAAAATATAAAACCGAAAGTTTAAATGTGAAGTAACTATACACGTATAATAGCAGTGATTTAATGGTCGGTTTTGATTGGACAAAATGTAATATTATTCCAATTTACTAAAGTTATGATAACAGATGCAACGAATACAACATCATAATCATCACCATTTAAGTAGTAGATAATTGAATGATGACGTGGATTACTTATTGTTTGATAAATCATGTGATAATTCCATTGGTTCGTACGCTATGTCGAGTCGACCTATGGCGCCACCTTCGAATAAGGTCAATTAAGTGTCCGTATTAGCTCCCATTCAAAGTGTTGGTGAATGCACTTGGCACTACCAACAAAGGCAATACCATAATGTGCGGTTCTGGTAGCGGCGGGAGGCTGCCCACGCCTGTGACTTCACTCGGAGACTGTCCGGTGACGTCAGCGATTAGCATCACAATCGCGAAGCTCCGCCGCGTCTGCGCCGGCGCAGGCATTGTGTTCGGAAAAGCGCCCATAACAGAACAGTTAGAACTGGACAGTCGTGTGTAATTTTGTGCTGTGTTTTGACTTTCATGCATGAGTCAGCCTATGACAGAGCTAGGCAATGACCGCCCCGTCACTTAAATTCAAATTCGTACTAATTTAGTCAGTTTACTCGTAATAAACGGACAAATAGGTTTACAAAGTAATTATTCGTACATCCTCGCATATATCACAGATTCTGCCACATGGGCCACTTTGAAAAGTCTAGTCAAGCGGAGAAAAAGAAGCAATGATTGGAAATGCAGACCGAAATGCTTTGGTTAAAGGTCAGGAAAAGCAGATAGAATAGAAGATCACTCAAACAAGATCCAAAGTATTGGCATACAATATAGAATAGAGGAGTGTCCTCACAAGAAGAATTCTTGCCAGAACGCGCTGGCAGCCAACCGGCTACTATCGTCTCTAAACACTAGAACCTTTGAACTTAGCAGTGGGATACCTACCACACTAGAACTCAGAGCTCAGAACTCCAAGCCTATAGAACTGGCTCTCGAAAGAAGTCCTCGGACTCCAGCTTAACATAAGTTCTGAGGAGCTAAGAAGAATCAAATGGTTCACAATGACAGGCATCAAATAACGTAACTGAAAACAGTAATGTTATGATCTGCACGGCGATGCCAAGTAAATGTTTAAGTTTTGCTCGTCGACCGCCGCTGTAAGGCGAGTCACACCCGGATCGTATCTACATACATACCGGGCATATACCTATATACACTTGTCTGAACCCAAACTATGATTTACTCCAGTTGTTTGAGACAAGAACAGGACAACTCACAAGTAATACCTTCGTTCCTCCCATAATCTCAGGCTTGCCGTGCCTCCTCACCGTACTGACTTCTTCTCGTACTCCTTCACGGTACATGCTGCTCGTCTGTGGAATGAACTCCCGGAAAGCATTAGGACTGCTCCCAACAAGTTTGTTTTTAAGAAACAAGTACACGAGCATTTTCTAGCTATGAAATAGATACCCCCTAATCCCTATGCCATTCTATGCATTGCCTGACATAATACTGTATTCTATGTATATCTAAATTATATGTATACATATATATTATATTTATTTATATAGTATATTATATATATTCAAATAGCATATATAATAATATGTATTATGGTATATTTAATTTATATGTATGTGTGCAAATATTATATTATATATAGTTCTTTTAAGTTTATTTCAACTGCCTTTTTGATGTTACTGTCTTCGCACCTACCACAATCTATCAGCACGGCCCAAAGGTTAACTGGTAGAGAATGCCTCCGGCATTAAGTTCACCTCTTGTACAATACATGTGCAATAAAGTTTAAATAAATAAATAAATAAGTAATACAGATCAGGATCAATTTGTAAGTACAAATTGTACAAAGTTTTCTGCCTTCACTGGGAATCAAACCCTCTGTCAGTACTAAAGAGCGTACTTTTTCTCTTAGGACGTTCTGATTCATAGTCGAAGGAAAAATTCTTTTTTATCTCAAAGTGGAAACTCAAGGCATTGACAAACTCTAGAACAAAAGCAGTAAATCTAGAACTCGTGTCCCCAAGTGGAATGCGTCGGCGGGTGCTCGTAAACATGTTTTTGACACTCCATTTACGGTTTTATAGTCCACCATTTGGTCAGATCTAACATGTGATTGCATGTTGGAAAGACAATACATTTGTATTTTATTTCTAAATCTAAATCATGTCTCGTGTGTATGTCATAAATTCATACACTAGATTCTATCTCATAAATTCATAATGGCAATACATTGTAAATTGTACTTACAGACGTTTTAATAACAGTCATTGAAGTAGAATTGAAGATTTGAAGACCAGAAGATAACAAAGAATTGGCATATTTTGCCTACAGAATGAAATACCTTAGAAAGCCGGTGCACGTGGTTCGACAACGTTGTCCGACAGTCGAGTCCAGTCCAATTCGTTTTTTTTAAATTCTCGAATATCTTCCATAGTGATGGAAACATTAAGTTAAAAAGCTGGTAACCCACGATTCGTCAAGTTTTCCTGGAAAAATTGAAGAGTCGCAGCTCTCGGCAGACAATTGACATTCCTGGTGGCAGGTCAGGGCCGACGCGACCTGTCCGCCGGCTGCAGCTAAAGGTAAACCGAAACTCGTTCACGGAGGCCTTCATAGTCCACCTTGGACCTACTTACATGTCTCTCATCCACAAAGCAGGTACATACATATCCATTTTACCTACTTGCATCTTACGTACATCGATATGGGATCTCTTTTGCCAAACCCCTCACCACCAACGATGACCCAATCTTGGTCAATCACTACGCCTTAGAATAGAAATTCTAATGTTTGACGTAATGTCTTTCTTCACCGAAATGAAATGAAAAAAAAGTATATAATTTTTTTTATTTTAGCTGGTGATTCGTGAACCATGCCTTGTGCAAAACCTGAAAGAAGTGGGAAGGTGAGCCGCGCAGGCGAGGCCGACTTGTACAATGAGATTTCGTAATAAGTACGAATTTATTATCACAACACAAGCTGCTGAGGAGAAAACATTTTGAGGAAACCTGCCTACCTTTTCTGTACCTATATTCCGCTTTTCCTTAGCTGTCAGAAAAAAAAACGCTTTTTGCCCCAGCCGTAAAAACAAGTTTGTATCACCTTAAAAAAACTTTGCGGTCCACATAATGAACATCGTCTATCGTACATTTTCTTTCAGGCGCAAAAGCGTTTGTTATCTCAATATACACTTAGCCGATAGATTAAACCGCCGAAATACCGCCATCCTTCAGGCATGTATTAAAACCAGGAAGGTTCGAACCTATTTTTTTTGATTCATGATTAAAACAAAGAGGTATATGACACATAATTATGGGATGAAGTTGATGATTGACTGAAACTGTTAATGATAAATGTAACTTAACGAGATCTGTTGAGTTGTTTGAAGAGTTCGATGCTATACAGAAGAACATACGAACATAGTATAGACAATTTTTGCATGTAAAATATTAGTAAGGACATCTATTGTCTAGGTAAAAATGTTAGATGGTCAACATCGCCCACCGCTGGACAAAAACCGCAGCTAAAGTGTCACTAAGTATCGCTATCTGACATCTAATCGAGCGCATTGATCGTCGGATGCGCCCACGCGCCGCGCCGCGCCGCGCACGCGGACACGAACCATTAAGGTTTGAGTAATGGTTTAAGGAAATAGATATATTTCTCTAACAATTTAATTCGATATTTTGATCTGCAATGAATGGGATGGTAATATAGGTTTGTACAGATTTTTGTTAGGTAGCACATTTTTCACCGCTTAGCTAACATTACGCATCTGTAAACAGTTATTTCTTTTTCTATTTTAAAAATGATTATATCTCCTGTGAATAAAAGTAAAATTACGTCCTCCCGACCCTTGAAGATTTTAAAAGTAGCTAAATAACTCAAAACCGGTTCCGTTTGTTACCATATATAAATTTTGAAACTTTTATTAAAAAGTTTATTTTATTACTGACACAATGTGACGAATCGTTAAACACTAACTCATTGACTTCGGGTTTTTTGTTGTCCGAATCGAAACGAAAATAGGTTGAATTTCATCAGTGCGCCTTCAGTATCTATCTATTTAATTTCAAAGAAGTTTTATTAAGAATCTATTGTTAGTTTTTTCTTCGGACATGATCCGCAAACTTCTGAAGGCAAAGCCCGGCGAGCCTCGCGCCAGATCCTTCCTTATCAGCCGCATAGCCTGGAGGTTCAAAGGGGCAACGCGCCCAGCGTCCTCGGACCAGCAAGACCCATACCATCTTTTGATGTAATAACGTCAAATATGTCTAGTTAGTGTAATTAAATAAATTGTAGTTTTGTACAATTTTCCATATGAATGCGTTGATCGCTGGTAATGAAGAGCAATTATCAGCGGACTCCCTTGTATGGGCGCGCGCCGCTGCTGACGTCACCTGCGCCCACGCACTCCGGCAGCAGGCACAAGACGCTGCTCTTAAAATATGACTTGTTGACTGACGACCCTTATTACTTTAAAGTGAAACCCGCCGAAACCTTGTTATAACTGAGGTTACAACTAGTCTTTCTAAAATTGTTTGCACGAGCGGCACCACAAAAAGCCAAAATATCCCTTCGTCAGTAAACGACACCACACCCTGCCCGGCGCCCTCGCATCCGGCCGCCGCCGTCCCCTCGTCAGGTCGCCGGTCCACCTGGCGGGGGGCGTCCCACGCTGTCTGCAGAACTCGTCCGTCACAACGGCCGTTGGTTCGGCGAGAGATATGACTTTTATGTGTGATTTTTATGTGACTTAACGGTGACCTTTTCAGCTTGCTATTCGGTGGCGAGTGAGTGAGTTTATTGGAACTTATTGTATAGTTTGGGTAGTAAGTTCATGAGATTGTTTTGGCGGGAGCGAATAGTAAAGCGTGACACACACTGAGCGGCGGCGTTGCGAAAGCGTTGCGGATTTTTCTGTAATGTTCGAAATAGTATGAAGCCCTTTAGATCAAAGCGGCGGCGGCGCGGCGCGTTCTTCATACAAACCTTCGCCGCCGCAACGCTTTCGCAACGCCGCCGCCCAGTGTGTGTCACGCATAAAGGTGGCATGCATAGTGGTCTTTTCTATTTTATCCATTTTATTTTCCTATAATAATATTTTGCGGGTTGTTTTTGTGTAAACCTTATTGAACATCGCCGACTAACTCTAGATTGTTTTAGTTTGACCGTGCTGTAACTAACCGCTGGTTTTTATTATAAGATTAATTTTATATTGAAACAATGATTGGCCTATATAAGGACTTTATAACTAGAGCGGTATAATAGCCATTAAAAAATAAGTTCATGATGGGCAATACAAAGTCGGCGGCACGCGTGCGCGTGCGTACGTCGTGCGCACGTGCGCACGCGCCGCATCCACGCACGTGAGGTGACACGCCTGCTTCACACTACTTATCGCTCTATTAGCCAACAAGCAATAATCCACTGAAAACAGAAGTGAGCAAATTGATAAAGGTCAAGGTCTATTAGTAACTTTTTAAAGGGATTTACGGCCTTGGAAACAAAGTCTTCTTTTTTAGGCCAGACATAATTACAAATATGTATATCATAATACAAAAACCGGCGATTACAAGGAGGATATTCACCTACATTGATGTGACAGAACATTGGTGTGACGACAATTTAGATTAGGTACTTCTTAGATTTAGAAACTCTAGCCATTAGAATTCAAGATCATCCTATTACCCATACCATTTTTGTATTTAGGTACGAGTAAGTATCTATCCAGTCCTATTTATTCGAGGAAGCTAATCGGATCGAGTAGGTACTTATTTAAAAATCTAACAGAATCTACTTTTATTATTTGGTCCTTCGAGCCAGATGTTATTTTACGGAATGAAATTTAAGTAATACAAAAATATAATAAATTCGCAAACTATGAATCAAGCCGCTGCGCGTGGGCAGCCAACCTTGTGCACTTAATATATTTATGGACAGACAGAGAGACGACTGTAATGCTATTTAAAGACATTTATTTATGATTCCATCCATCAGGCAGGCGGTAAGTACTTTTGATTTGCACTCATCATTGATAATAACCTATCTATTAAAATATCTATATTCTGTGCCTCCTGACGATATCAGGACTTCTAAACTCACTTTCAATAGATGTTGCCAATTATGTAAACAAAGCACTTTTTTTTGTTATATATAGATATATATATATTTGTTATATATAGATATAACATTGCAGTAGACTGCAATGTTACAAAATGGAAATTTGTCAAAGATATTTAAAACAGATTAATTTAATTTACGGTGCGTGTGATTCGTCTAAGTTCGGCTGTGCTCGCATGCTCGCTACTGGCAGCCCTACGGACGCACACACACGCACGTGTGTGGACGGGCTGCTGCTTCTTTGTCTGTTGGCAGTATTTATTGCCGGGGTGTTACAAATGTAAAATAACAAAACAGATTTAGTTACAAAATTTTATTCTTCTCAATGACTAAAGTATTTACCGACTAAACAGTCGACGACGTTATTTCATTCAATGGGTACTCGCATTGTGATGCGCCGATGGGACCCATATTGTATCAGAATTCATAGATATTTTCATTTTGATTCCCAATACCGTGGATAAAAATATAACACAAATCTGGGCCACCAGAAATATTAAAATAAACAATATGATGACAGCCAGACCTGAAATGAATGAATTTGAATATGAATTTAATCACATAATAATTATTGATACGTTATTTAGTTAGTATATAGAATTTAGTTTTAAGTTTTTTGACTAACTTGCAATGGCGATTGGTTTAAATAACAACTGTAAGCTGTGCAATGTACATTCATAAATAAATAAATAAAATAAATAAATAAATATATTATTCACATCTGAATAAAACACATTAAAGTCAGTTTCATTAGAAGTGACCAAATATGTAAACAAAGCACTTGGTCATTACAGTCGGACCAGTCTGGTTGCAGCAACTTTACTGTAAGTATTTCATTTCATAGTCCCTAACAGTGGAGACATAAATTATAGGCAGATTTTTTTGTACATACCTTGTAAAATAATGATTGTAAATACGCAGCCCAGTACCGCGGCTACAACTAAGGCCGATACGGACACTGTTGTGACGAACGCCAATAATATGACCAAAGTTGTAAGTGTTGTGACCAAAGGACTGCGTAACGAGGCCTTTATAACATCACAGGTACCTTCTAGTACCCTATCCGTGACGGAGGCAAAAGCCTTGTAACAGGGTACTGTGAAATAAAATAAAGTCGGAATCACATTTTTAACACATTTTCATCCAAAAACGGGTTTAGTATTCTGAAAACGAAAATGCTAATAATAAAACTGCAATCAGTAGATAAAATAAGGTTGTCTGTAAGAAATCGCTTCAAGCGACAACACCGACTAGATGTAGGTACTTTAATGTACATATGTGGACGGATAATTAGAAACAGGGCAAGATTTTCATACAATCGAGGTCACTTTGAAGCCATGGTTCTCCGTGAAGGATTAATCGGGGCATGATCTGATGACGGTCATCGAGAGAGTACATGGAGGACTTTCAGATCACTATAGATATCCAAATGATCAGATGAGCCGTTTGGTAGCAGCATCGTCATGTAGAAAAAAACCTGCAAAATCGCATAAAAATGTATGAAAATCTTAAAGTTAAGGAATCATGACGATGCTGCTCCCAAACGGCTGATCTGATCAGTTGAATATCTATAGTGATCTGAAAGTCCTCCATGTACTCTCTCGATGACCGTTATCAGATCACGCCCCGATCAATCCTTCACGGAGAACCATGGCTTCAAAGTGACCTCGATTGTATGAAAATCTTGCCCTGTTTCTAATTATCCGTCCACCTATGTATTATTGTAGTGTTTTTATTTTATTGTGCATTATATTGAATTTAAAATCTGTAGCTTCTTTGTCAAACAGATGTCAAGTTTTTGATATTTTTTTTTATAAAAAAATATATAGTTAACTCTCAGGTAGGTAGGTACCTAAGTTACATAAATAAAAATCTGTAGAAAACGTGATTTGATAAAAAAATGTAGCCTGGAATATTTTTTTTTTCTTATAATTTCTTATAATCGCGTATAATTTATGAAAAGTGATAACTAAGTGATACTATAAGTAATGTTTCAGTATTTAAGAGTCCAAAAGAACGTTCAAAAATGAAAACAACTCACCCCACGTCATCTTTAACGCAATTGGAAATGCATTATTTACATTGATATCCATTTAGCTAGCAGCCGTTTATTTTACAGTATTTTATATTATAGGACGTAGGTAATTAACTTGGGTACTGAAAGCAATGATGTACCTACCTACTTAGTGGAAAATATCGAGCAAACCACGTGTAGTTATATGTCAATATTGCTGCAAGGCAAATAAACGACAGACGACTCCATTGCGACGGACATTTTTACGTTTACCTACATTTGAATCATTTGTATCTGTTACCAGGTCGAAGATCATACATTATTTCTACTTAACTTTCTTTGGTCTATTGTTTCCTTACCTCACACCCTATTTCTAAATAGCAAGTAGATAGCAAATGTAAAGTAAAAACTTTGTGTTAAAATCTACTAAAAATTCCAGATCAATTAAACTTTATGTTTTGTTATAGGTATTGTGGAGACACATCGGTAACTTGACCTCTGATTTGTATGGGCCCCGGTACAAATGGCAGCTCCAGTTACAGTCGCCATGTTCACATGACTTGTATTTGTCGTTTAGAAATAGACTTCCGTCTTCCGACGTCTACATTTCTTCATCTCATCTAGTAGATAAGTACTGTTGAACACAATCTGATCAGAGGTGTTAGTTGCGTACCTACTCCAATATAATATTTTATGGCACGAGCTGCCGAAGAAAATCGTCCGTTTGCGCTCCCAGTGGGCGTGACCTTAACCACAGAATACATACCTTAACTAAATTTTCTTCGGCCGTCTACGTAACCGAAATTTCAAAACCGGTTACGAAGGAGGAATGAAAAGTTTATTCAAAGTTTGAATATAATAATCTCTTTTCGACGTCAATTCTGTCTAAAACTACTCGGTTTTCACTGAATCTTGGAATGGAGTGTACTACCAAGCCAGAGCTGCAGGATGAGGTTACCTTTTAAAGAGGAAGGTCATAGAGAGGTCCGACCAGTCGTGTCGAGAGGTCCATACCATGTACCAACCTATGGATTTTTTCGAAACTAAAGTACATTTACTGACTGCTCTCGAACGGTGAAGGAAAACTTAGGCGCATGTGAAAGAAATTCTTAGGCGCATGTGAAGTCCACGAACCCCCACTTGGCTTTCGTGGTGGACTATAAGGCCTAGGGGGTAGGCCTGTGCCATAACAAACAGTGGGAACATATTAATAGGATGTTGATTTGATGCAAGGGATTACTTACACGAGTGTGGTAAGCGCCGCCGCCGCCGCAGCGTGGCGCAACCGACATCGGCGGGTCGCAACTCCGCCGTAACGTTACTCTCTCACCGCAACTCCAGGAATCTAAACACTAACGAACATGCTCGAAACACGAGTTGGACGGTAGGTATAGCTGATCAGTTGACCCGAGCGAGCCTGGCTGGGGAAAAAGAAAGAAAAGATAAGTACCTCGTGGTAAGTGCTTTAAATAAACGTAATACCGTTCTCTGCATCCAACCGCTTTCGACATTCTTCTTTATATGTCGCCGGTCCACATGCGGCCTCCCCTTCAGAACTTGTCTGTTCCTTCAACTGACGATGCTGCGACAGATGCGATGCCCATACTGCCCAGGGAAACCCCCAATTCGTCCGCGTAGAAATTTTTTTCCCGTGTACATTGTGAAACAGCGCCCTCTATGTAGGTGTTTTGTTACTTAGGGGGTATTAGCGGACGCCCCGCGACTTTGTCCGCCTTAAAAAGTAGCCTATATATTATTCCAGAATGTAAGCTATCTCTGTACCAAGTTTCATCAAAATTTGTTCGGTAGTTTTTGCGTGAAAGAATAACAAACATCCTTACAAACTTCGCCTTTATAATATTAGTATAGGATTATATATATGTACGCTCAATACTTAAAATATTGAAGAAGAGACCAAATGCCATCATTGAATAGATTGTTGCCGCAGCCGATGACTTACAAATGACCACTTAATGCGTAATGAAGCTCGGTGTATTAGAATATCGGAACATTGAGAAATTAAAAAGCATTAGGGACCGATAAAAGCCATTAAAGTGCTGCGATAAATCACTTTCTATAACAAATGGCAGAAAGTGCGCGAAAGTGACAGTAGTCGGCGGACGGTGGCAAAAAATAGGCACCTATACCACAGAATATATAATACTACCTAGGCAACACCCATGTTAAATGTTGCCAATTCATTATATACTTAGCTAGGTTAGTGCATATAGGTTTAGTAACCTTGCAGTAGGTGTAACTTCATGTGTAAAACCGATGATACCTGGATTTCATACTCAATTTATTTAAAAAATACCGGCTAAGTGTATGTAAAGTCCACCAAAAAACGGACTGAGGCACCGCTATGGGGGCAGGGTTTGGCGCAAAAGATCCCAAAAGGTTCGAAGTGAGATGGGCATATAAAAATCTACCTAATTAGATGAATGTATGAGATACGAAGGTATTAAAACTTCTATATTTTGAAAATCGAAAACTACATCGAAAGTATCCTTGTACGGTCGACCGCACGTCAGTGGAAACAAAACCAGTATAAACTGGTATCTCATAGTATTGAAACTCCTTAATAGGCTAGGCCAGTCGAAGGTCAAAATGTTTCCACTGACGTGCGGTCGACCGTACAAAATTTCATGCATTTCGTTTCGTATCACCTTCAGATTTTTTTTCATATATGGACTCCTGACTACGTCGCGTATTGTCTTTGTAATTAATCTCGGCAATGCTATGGCTATTACCACCATTTACCATAGACAAGTCAGGTACGTAAACAGTCTAGATAAACCATAAGATTAGCTTAAAGCGTATATAATTTTCGTTTGTGGCATAACGATGTGGTTTGTGCGAGATGAATGGAGGATAGTGCGCTCGCGCAGCTGAGGCCGCACTTATCGGAGCAGTCCTTATACGGGCCATTCTTGAGGCAACAGGAAAATGGAACATTTCTAGACTCCTGCGCCGCGTGACGTCACCGGCCGTGGCCTTATTAACGGAGTATTTCTCTTTAGGCGTTTGTCACAATCACATTGGTTTCCTCTTACGCGGTTAATTAAGACTAGGCGGGTTATTCTCGCGGTCTCGAGCAGGTTGTTTCTACTTTAGTGGCATATAAAAGTGCTCAAGCGTTTTCCCGGCTTGTCTGAATTGACTGGAACACTCGAACGGTCTTTGAAGTTAAGTACATCGTAACTTAATACCACGGCGAGCGTGTATGAAGAGAATGATGAGACTGAGCGAAGCGCCAGAGGTGTGTCAGGACGCGATGCTTGGCGCTCCGTTCTTTCTGCCTACCCCGCCAGGGACATAGCGTGAAGATATTTATGTATGTATGTACTTCGTCGTCTTTTGTCGCCATCTTTTTTCTTTTAGCCTCCTTACAACGCTGAACATGGAGTAGGTATGTTTTGGCTTCAATATACTTCATAGCAGCCTATCGACGCCCTCTGCTGGTCCTGGAGCTAGTATCTCTTTGGTGTGCGCCCGCGGGGAGTAGCTAAATTCGAACCTTCCTGCCGACGGTAGAACCGCCGAACTGCGGTGTTACCGAGAGGCCCATCTGTATTCTTAGAAATGAAGGTATATCTGTCTATTCTTTAGGTAAAGTATTAAGGCTACTTAAGTATATTATTACTTAAGTAGGTAAGTATACTGAGAGTGGTCCGACTGAAGGCAAAGACAAGCGCCGTATTGGGAGAGTCAGCGCCCTTGTGCCACATAACACACGAGTAGCTAGGGAGCTTTGTAACAAGTATGGACGAATGTTTGTGAGTTTGGATGTTCAATGACGCTGTAAATAAACGGCTGAACGGATTTTGATGAAACGAAAGACGTGGTAAGGCGATAGATTATATTCTGGAATAACATATAAGGATACTAACATAAAGTTACTACAACTGATAAATTTCGTTACGTTTTGTTACAAGTTATCAGTTTCGTTGCGGTACATTATATTATTATTATTCTGCATTTCACGACGAGACGAAGACGCGGCTAGTATATCATTGAATTTATATTTTATTATGTTAAATAGTACATACACATAGCTGCCTAATATTTGCATTGAGATAGTTAAATGCAATACAATATAAGTACATATATTTAATTTAGAACAATGATTCCAGCTGTCACTCTGATCAAACAAGTATACAGCCACTTAACTGTAATCAGAGTTCCTATATTCACCGTTTCGTCATCATCAACAGCTTAGCGTATTAACATGTCCCCACTGCTGGGGCAGCCAGCCCAGTGCGGGTCGGTGGACTTCACGTGCGCCTAAGAATTTCTTCTTCGGCGTATGCAGGTTTCCTCACGACGTTTTCCTTCACCGTTGGAGAGCAGTCAATAGTTCCATTTTCCATCCAAGCATAGTATGTTACTAGATTATGATTTTAACTGAAAAACAAACATACCTGCTGTTAGGTATATGACGAAACTAACAGATTGTGTAAACACGCAACTAGTAATGCGAGTGTCTCGATTAGGGCTGAGCGTGACATGTCCACTGCGCGGCGACCTGGGGCTGACCATACCGGGCGGACACAACCCGCCATATGGTCGCCACGGCCACAGCATGCCGCATGTTGCAACATACACTCATTCGCAATGTTTCTCTCAGGAAAATGTACCAACTGGGGGTCTGTTTAAACCCTTATTATTAGGGGCTGAATCCTTAGGCCTTGCAACGCGTGGATTGCTGGGTGTAACAATCGAAGGGTGCGTTGCCATGAGTAAATACGTAGGCACTCGATTAGAAGTAAGAAATCCGTAAATGAAATGAAATTAATGATCTAAATGGAGTTGTTTTATGGCAGGTGTGAGCATCACGCACATTTAGTTAATTTTCTAACATAAAAATTGAAAACTAAATGAATATAGTAAAGAAGGTACAGGTGTCAGGATTTTTGGGATTCTATAGGGCAAGTGTCGCTTCTACCTACTCCTCAAATGGAACATCTTTTTCACCAAAACCTCAAGCACTTTAAAAGAAAACGTCATTAAAATAGATGCTATTTTATTTGACAACATATCACAGTAGTTTCAGAATGTATCTCTCGACGAACTCTTCGGTGACCTCGAGCTGTCGGTCGCGGTAGGCGGGGCTCCGGCGGCAGTGCTCCACCACGGGCTCGGTGCGGTCCTCGTGGCAGTGCCTCAGGTAGGTCTCGGGGTCGTCGAACGTCTTCTGAGCCGACAGCGGGTCCATCAGCACGTACGGAAATATCCCGATCGCCATGAACATCCCAAACATCCTCCCCCTCGCGCACCATTGCAGAAACGTCTCCAGATCATACCCCAACCCCTTCAATCTCCGCTTCGTCGAGTCTTCCAGGGAGTCAGAGAAGATTGAATAGTAGTGCAAGAAGATCTGCTTCTCGTGTTGCTCGCGGAAGCTTCTGGAAGTATTCAAGTAGAGGAATATGGTCAGGTCGAATGCGGGGGGGCCGTAGCGAAGGCATTGGAAGTCTATCAGCAAGGCGTCAGTGGGTACGCCCTGGTTGTGTCGAAACATGATGTTGTTGGTCCAGAGGTCTTTGTGGATCAACACGTTGAGGGTATCCTCGTACTCAGTGAAGCTGTCGCACGCTTCTATGTACAGTTTGACGAGTTTCTCCTCCAGGTTAGAGATGTCTTTATATTTAGGGGAGAATCGCTTCAGTAAGGCAGCGGAGAGTTTTCCAGCGGCGTGGAGCCACGGGGAGTCGCAGAAGGTCGGGTCGGTCATTATGTGGCGGTGATGGTCGAGGAAGCTGTAGGGGCGGCGTGCGTCGGTGGTCGCGCGCGTGGCGTGCTCGGCGACGGCGGCGTGGAAGCGCGCGACCGACGCGGCCGCGAGCAGCGCGTGCGGCAGGTCGAGGGTGCAGGCGTAGGGGCGCGGGGCGTAGCCCTGCGGGGACAGGTCGGGCATCACCAGCACGCGCTCCGTGTAGAGATACGCTTTTGGGCGCCACGGATTTGGACCTGGACGGACATCGAGCTTCAGTTAAATTTTACTTACACTAAACGTCTCTTACCAACGACCAGAGGGCTGGGCATTACCTCGCTCAGAGGATCAGCCTCACAATCCAGCGGGGTAATGCCGCCAGCCTTCTGGGCACGCTCCCAGCGGTGGGGAGCCTCGAGGGGGTATTTTATTTATAATTTATATTTAAGTATAGTTTTAGTTTTATATAATAAGTTTTTTTACACTAAACTAAACTAAAATGCAAATATGGATTCATTGTGTCGTTCGTCACAGTCGGCTAATGGTTCTGTTCGGGTGAAAGTTCGGGTTTTTGCATATTATTTTTGACGTAAGGGCTATCGTATTTTTGACGTATTCAACTCTAGAAGAGATATAGGTACTTAGATAAGAACAAAAAATTACGGTTTTTCGTTCTCGATGATGACTTACTCGTTGTTGGAGTTCTAACTGCTCTACGTTGGACATACCTGACCAATATTTGTCAACTTACTATTTAACCTCATCATCAGCCTGCACCAGCCCACCGCTGCTGGACTGGCCTCCCCCAAGGCCCGCAACTGAACCCGATCTTCGGTTCTCCGCATGCAGTCACTGCCAGCGCGCGGGTGCCAACCAAAAAGTATTTAGATTACATGCTGCCAGCCGCCTCATAATTTATTGACCGAGCGAGCGAAGCGAGCGAAGGGTCTCAGTTTCGAGATTGGCCAAAAATGCTTTTGTCCGTCTGTCAGTCTTTCTGTCTGTCTGTAATTCTCTACAGGTCGCATTTTTCAACCGATTTTGACGAAAATTTGTCATGGGTATAAATAAATCACGCCGACAAAATGAGTAGAATAAAATCTTGAAAAACATTTTTAGAGTACGTACCATACTCGCAAAGTGGGAGTGAACTTTTTTTCTTGTGAATCCCATAGTGTGGGGTATCGTTGGATAGGTCTTTCAAAAATATCGCGGGTGTGTGAAAAACATTTTTCTATTTGGAGATCCGTTTGCGAAATATTAAGCTTTAAGTACTAATTTTTGTCACTTTAGTACTTAATCTCCAACTGCAAAGTTGACTTCTGTTCGCTTCTTTTAGGTTTGGTTTATGCAGGCTGGCGAGGTCTACTGTTCTCACAGAACCACTAGTTTACTTTATTTTACTATACCTACCTAGGTACCTAACTATTGTTCCAATAAATTAGTGAAATTATTACATAATTTACAAAGGAGAAACTTAGTCTACTCACCATCGTCACCTCCCAGCTCCTCGAACAGCTGGAACATGGCCGTTTCCCTTCTGAAGAAGTTCCCGTCATCTATGAACCGCGCCTTCGCCTCATTCTCCATCGGCATGCTCTTCACGAAGAGATGCACCTCCTCCACCCTCTGCAGCACCCTCACCCTCAAGGTGACCCTGAAATGGTCACCGAGAAACCCCATCAGGCCTTCGGCAGCCGGTCTCATCTCGTACGCGACCATCTGGGCGGCCTCTTCCCCGGTCGCCTGCCGCAGGATGTGTTGCAATTGGCTCTCAGTGAAGACATCGTGGAGGTTCCTCGCGACTTCGCCCATGGTACTGTGAGCACTTCGGGTCTTAATGAAGTCTCTTTTATAAGGAGGCATATTAGTCCAGGAAATGTAAATGAATTATTCTAAGAAATCGCATTATAACCCAACATTTTCTCATAATAAGACCGCCTAGATGTACTTTATTAGCTACAGTATTATTGTTTTTTTTTAATGTTCAAATAAATAGTATTGAATTGAACTGTAGTTAGTTACGTACGCGTTAAAAAGTAGTTCTAGTTTTATTTCCGTGATGCCCTTTTATTTTTTATAACATACTGAAAGATTAGATAAACAGGTTAATTTGAATGAGAACACAATCGTTATGAATTAGTAATTCCAACAATTAGGTTTTCTACGGTGTGTCCCAATTTAATCACAATTTTTTAATGCATAAGTTTCAAATCCTCCGTGAATGTGTTTGGAAAAATAATCAGTTGGTTTCGAATGCGGGGTTAATTTTATTTTTCCTGGACTAAATGTCTGATAGGCTATCAGTGATAGGTGTGTGGGTGGATAGACGTCCTTTGTTCTAGGATCTGTGATAGCTCGGCTGCTGGGTACTATAAATAGTCAACTATTAGTGTTTGCAATAGTGGTGTTGACATGTCGGCGGCGTGTGGTCGGCAAATAGACAATTGATACAAGTGCAATGTTATTTATTGCACTATATGCAGGTAGATTTTGATAATTTGAGACTCTGTATTATGGAGATTTGGTCGATCAATAAAATATATGATTTTTGCCTGTGTTCGATTCCAGGCCAGAGGTATGTCAAATTTATAAAAATAACAGATTTGCTTTTTTCTATATTTAGGGGTTGTTTGTTTATTTATTTAATACTATAATGTACACACAGAAAATAAAAACAATACGAAAAAAAAAGAGATTATACAAAGGGTTAAGCTTAAGGGTTAGGTTTTGTTCTAATAAAAGTCACCAATTTAGTAGGTAAGTCAAACAGTGTGAAAGTTACTTCCTCACTTTTCTTAATTATTTTATTTTATCTACACTATACTGTCATATTATGTGTAATTTCTAAATAATGTCACTGAATTACGAATTTGGAGAAAAGAAACTACCAAAAAAAGTTTATAGAAGTTACTTAAGTACATTAAAAAATACGATTTTCATATTTATGTAATATCAACTTTATTAACTGAAAATTCTACAAAATAAAACTAAATTAAAATACTAATATACAACTCTGCGTTTCGCGCGAAACTGGTAAAGCTAATGCATGGAAATTGTCGGGAAGACTTGTTGCTTGTAAAAGTACAATAACAGCTAACGGGTTGGACCGCATCTGTCAGCACGGAATCGCACTTTTGCCGTCAGTGCGGCAGCATGCTATAGCACGCTATCGAATGCGATCGCATGCTGTCGCGTTGCCGTGCTGACAGAACTTCATTTGCTAGTACCATAGCTGCGGTAGCACCCGTCAGCACTCCACCGCCCCCGCCGACGATCGACTTGTGCTGCCGCACGCTTAGCACACCAGCTGTTTCTCGCTCTAGCAAATGACGTTCCTGAACGACAGAAAAGGATAGAGATATGAAAAGGAATCCTTTTTCATGCTGACAGATGTGGTCCAACCCTTTATATCTTGTATTCAGGGGTACCGTTAGGCGCATAGACACACAGAAAGGGACCGACAAACGCGGCGCGGGCGCCACTATTATAATGTCGAATTGAAATATCGATAGCATTGACACGTGTCGATAATATCGACATTCTTGGTATAGCTGATTTGATAACTGGTTATCTACGTTGAATTTGTTTTTCCAGGTAGGTAACCTAGTTTATGGTCCACGTTCCAGCTTCAATACCATTTAGATAACCAGTTACCTAACAGTAGTAAATTTTACGTGTAGATACTAGTTACTATTATTTTGATTAGCTTTCCACCGCGGCTTCGGCCGACGCCCCCCCCCCCCCCCCTGTCTTGCGCCTAACACTACCCTCACATATTATTATACGAGTACACTATAATATTAAGGCACTAACACATAATTTTACATAAATATTGAAGGCACTTACCGGCAAGACATTAATAATAAAAACTATTCGAAAAATAACTAACAATAAACTAAATATTGCTTTTCATATTTCATGCCGCTCACAATTTTCCTTACAGAGAGCTTACAGGTAATAGAGAGTTGATAAATATTGCAGTTACAACATACTTTGTATAATACATTATTGTATAATATGTCAGTCTCTTATAATTATAAAAATAGCTACCATTCGAGATATATCTTAAATTCTTATAAACAAGGAAGACCGTTTGTCACATTGAGTTACTTATCTTATATTTGGAAGACTTACTGCCACTAAAATGTTTATGTTTAACCTAATATTTAGATTACAGTTACTGTTAGTATGTTTTTATTATTATTTAAATGCGTGTAACAGTCAAAATGACACAATGGGTGTGAGAAAGACGGAGTTCCCTTCTCTTTTGGACGCATTGTGCATGCCACAGATTATTCGAGCTATTTCCGTGTTCTGTGGTGCATGCATTAACACATTTAAATAACTTCACAGTAAGAGACTCAAAAGTATACATTTAAGACACATGACGTTATTAAAAAATATACATTTCATAGATTAAATGACAGTTTATAGATCAGTTTTTTTTAAATCTTTTAAATAAACAATAATCGGCTGGACACTCTAACCGTGCCCACCATGTATAGTAATATTCTACAATACTGAACGAGCGGCTTTCTATTCTACCGTCTTTGATTTTTTAAAGTCTCTACAGGATCCTACCTACGTCCTACGTTATACTATTTTGAGCTTATTTACTGGCTTCTATCATAAAATATACTTGCGTTCAATGGAATGCTTCGGTATGTGAACATAGTAAATGAAATACATCACGAAAATTGCGGCTCTTTACAAAAAGCGAAAGAAATATATAAGAAATGTATCCCAGACACACGCGGCCTGCGGCGGCGGCCTACCGCAGGCCGCAGCCTGTCTAATTTGTAAGCGCAGGCCGCACGTGTCTGAAGTTTCAGATACATTGCATAGGGAATACAATAGTTTGTTGATCGCTCTGCGAGAAGTCTCGGCGAGACTCCTCGCCGTGAGTGTCTGGCTGGAGGGAGGGCCTATCAGAGCGCGCAGAGCGCGTCGCAGTCCGCGGGCGCGACGAGCGTGTGCAGGCGCGCGAGCGCGGCGGCGAGCGCGCGGTCGGGGTGCGGGCGCGCGGCGGGCGCGTAGTGGCGCGCGTGCGCGGGCGGCGGCGCCACGCGCCACGCCACCACGTGCTCGCGCCCCGTCGTCTGCGACGCGCACACGCAGAACAGCCGCCGCCGCTCCCACGCCGCGCGCAGCGCGCACAACACCTGCACAACATATCTTGTTTAGACAGACTGTTTTTGATAAACGATACTTTTGTACGCTGTTATTATTAGCTCATAAGAAGGCTCAAGGTCACCCAGAGGGCAAAGGAGAGAGCTATGCTCGGAGTTTCCCTGCGAGATCGAATCAGAAATGAGGAGATCCGCAGGAGAACCAAGGTCACCGACATAGCTCAAAGAATTGCGAAGCTGAAGTGTCGTGGGCTGGGCACATTGATGGTGGAACTGACGGCCGTTGGGGCAGAAAGGTTCTCGAGTGGCGACCACGTATCGGAAGAAGCAGCGTAGGCCTCCCACAAGGTGGACCGACGATCTGGCGAAGGTCGCGGGACCCGGCTGGATGAGGTAAGCGCAGGACCGGTCGTCGTGGAGATCCCTGGGGGAGGCCTTTATCCAGCAGTGGACGTCTACAGGCTGTTATGATGATGATTATTAGCACATTGTAGGACGTAGCTGTGTCGTCTACGGACACCCACCTGCCGGCCGAGCGGCGTGTCCGGCAGCACCGAGTGGCGCGGGAACCCCACCGCGTAGTAGGGCTCCCCGGGCGCCGGGTGCCGCGCGCCCTGACGCCCGGACTGGAAGCTGCAACACACACACACAGGGCATAATAAATAAATTGGAGCAAAAATTGAAATGACCATCGTATTTTATTGATAGTAGGTATCGATTTTATTGACTAAACGACGCGTTCGCCCGCAGCGGTGACGCACGTGCGTGCGACTCACTTGTAGGTGACGAGGATGGTGTGCGCGTCGAGGTGCGAGGGCAGCGGCGCGGGCTGGCGGCACCACGCCATGCTGCCGGGGGGCTGCTCGCCGGGCTCCGCCCCCGCGGGCTCCGCCGCCCGCACGCGCCCGTACACGCGCCCGCACACCAGGCACTCGATGTACAGCGCCTCCTGCGTAACACACTGCGTTCAGTCACTGCGCTAATGAAACTAAAATGGTAATAAAATCAGCAAAAGCCTGAGTTCTTGCAATGTTGCACGGTGCCGATCGTCAGAAGCAAATTAAAGTGTTAAAGAGGGAAATGCATTGACCCCGTTGGCGCGCAGGCGCTCGAGCTGCGCGTTGAGGCAGTGCAGGTGCAGCATGTGCTGGCAGCCCGTGAGCGCGACGCAGGGCTGGGGCGGCGCGGCCGGCGCGGCGGGCGGCGCGCGCCCCGGGGCGCCCAGCGCGCGCAGGCACGCGGGGCACAGCGCGCCCCACTGCGGGCACGCCACGGCGCGCACCCACACGCACACCGCCGCGCTCGCGCTGTCCACGCCTGCACACACATACGCACGTACTCATCAACTGGGACAACTTTCCCTGAACCTTTACAAAAGTCAATAAAGCGTACGGCATACACAATGTGAGGGATCCATCACTTTTAGTTTTCCTACAATATCTGAAGATATTTTTTTCTGACATTTTCAATTTTTTTTCCATGATTGTCAAGGAGTTGTACATGTATGCTCCCAGTTTCAAGCTCAACAATATCAGTCCTTCGACGGTTCCGTGAAAAACAGCTACAAGTGTCTGGATAAGGAAGACGGTACATCGAGTGTCTCGCAATCTGACAATGATTTCTCCATAGCGCGAGTCGTTTATCACACAGTAGCTGTAAACGTTTATCTGACCGACAAATGCTTGTTCTCGGGTCTTGGATGTCCGTGATTGTCTGTATGTGTCCATGCCACCCGCGACACGCGAGTGTGTCGTGTATGGCATCCTTACATAGTATAAAACAAAGTCGCTTCCCGCACCTGTACGCTTAAATCTTTCAAACTACGCAACGGATTTTGATGCGGTTCTCACTATAGTTCGTTAATTCCTTCGGGTGGTTCATAGGTCCATGCGGGCGACGCCGCGGGCACCAGCTATTGTATTAAAACATAAGACAACGTGTGTCCTCACCGACGATGCTCCCGTCGGACGTGGGCGCGTGCTCGGCGGCGGCGGGCAGCGGCGGCGGGGGCGGCGCGGCGGCGGCGGCGGCCGCGGGGGCGGGGGCCGGCGGCGGCGGCGCGGGCGGGGGGTCGAACACGTCGTCGCTGCCCGCGCTGCAGTTCAGCAGCTCGCCCACGGACGCTTGCTGACACACAAACGTTACATGTTGAAACATTCAGAAGGAAATAAGGGCCAGAGAGAATCGTTCGTCGGGGAACGATTAGGGTGAGATCTGATGGTGGGTGTGCGGAGTACAGATGGAGGAGGTCCATGGAGGATGGGGGTGGGGGTGCCGCATGAGGCGGTACCTGCAGGCTCTCCTTGCTCTCGTGGCTGAGGTACGTGGACACGGTGTCCACGCTGTGCCGCCGGCCGCCGCCGCTCTCCGCGTCCGCGCGCTCCCGCTCCCACTCCATCTGCCGCTTGCAGTCGGCGAGCGCCGTCGCCGCCGGCTTGTTATTGTTGTTGCCTGCACATACAATAAAGGTCAAGGTTATTCACAGGAGTCATGCAATGTTACATATACAGTTTAATTGTTTAGGTTTGCGAGGAGTGCGATATCTTGATCATTATATCAGCCCTTTAACGTCTACCGCTGGACATAGGCCTTCCTCAATGAACGTCACCACGCCCGCTCCTCCACCCTCCGCATCCAGCGGCTTCCGGCCACCTTGGCACCACATCGCCTCCCCCACTGAACCCGACCTTCGATTCTCCGCATCCAGTCACTGCCAGCCGCCTCACGCAGGTCGTCGCTCCATCTAGCCGGGGCGCGTCCCACACTACGCTTGCCCACGCGTGGTCTCCACTCGAGAGGTCGTCTACTCCCGCGGATACTCACTGAATATGTTCAAGTTGTGCAGTATCTGTCGCGCCAGGCCCGGCTTGCGGTCCCGCGGGGAGGCGCTGCGGGCGCCGCCGCGCGCCGGCGGGGGGCCGCCCCCCGGCGCCGCGTGCGCCGCGTGCAGCGACTGCATGGAGCGCACGGACTGCACCGAGCGCACGGACTGCACGGAGTGCACGCTCGAGCCGGTGTGCTGCTGCGGGATGCGCCCGCGCCGGCCTGGGGAAGCGTTCGTTTAGTTAACTGGCAACTCAGCAAGGCTTTATTTGAAAATTTTACAAACTGTTGAAGAAAACTAGTTGCTCTACCCGGCAATAGATGGCGCCAGTAGCATTTTAGAACACGATATGTTTGGTGGTACACATTTCTCAACAATTTATTATTATTAATAATAATTTTCTACAGTGTTTATTATTTTCTCGGTAAGAATTTAGAATCTGTGCCTTGGTTAACAATCTACAAGATATGTGTGAAACAGAGGCAGGGCCCGGTGCTGTTGGGTTTGTTGCAGTTTCTTCCCCGCTACTATAAACACTATTTAATAAACGTACAGGTGGAAACAGAGTAGTATTAGTCGGAATTGACGTCGAAAAGAGAATATTGTAGTCCAATTTTGATTAAACGCATTTTAATTCGACTAAGTACTGAGGCGTGTCACCTTCGACGGGCGTCCTGGCGGGCGGCGTGGGGGGCGCGGGCTCGGGGGGCGCGGCGGCGGGGGCGGCGGGCAGGTTGCGCGCGAGCGGGTAGGGCGGCTGCGGCGCGCGGCGCACGACCCGCGCGCGCGCGCCGCTCAGCGAGCGCGCGCGCAGCTGCCGCGTCGACACCACCCACCCCTCGAAGGGCACGCTGTCGCGGCCCGCAGACCACGCCTCCTCCAGCAGACACTGGATCTACAACGACACACACATACAGCTCTGTATAGTACTCATTTTGTTGCATCCTCAAATTGCATGCAACGCGTCCAATGATTTTGATCATTACAAAAGTATGGAGTGTGTGTGTGTCACTAGTGAGAGCACTCACCGGACCCTGCGGCCTGAACCAACACAGGTTCAACCCCAAGCTCCGGGACACTAAAGTGTGCACACTCTGCCAAAAGACACAGGAAACACTATTGCACCTTCTGTGCGAGTGTGGCCCGCTGATGCGTGAAAGAAGCGCCCATTTGAGCAACTAACTACCTGATGAAGTATAACAAATCAGTGCCAAATTTGTGATGAAGTTCCTAACGGATGCAAAGCAAACTACTGAACTATAGTAAGGCGGCGATCACAACACAATAGATTGGCAATGGTCGCAGTGATACAAAGATGGATAAGCCTTGAATGAGTCCCACCACAAATTATAATAAAAAATGTAGTGACGCACCTCCATGGGCAGGGGCTCGTAGAGCAGGTCTGCGTGCGCGTGCGCGTGTGCGGGGGCCCACTCCCAGCGCACGCCGCGGCCGGCCGGGGACTGCACGCTGTAGCACGCGCGCCGCACGCGGCACTCCGCGCCCTCGCCCTCTGCAAGCGAACACACATACACTCGCTGTACTCTCGCGTCTTTACTATCCAAATGTGATTACAGATTACAAGAATAGTTTTGATGATTAGCTGTCGCTCTGTATCTGATCGCCAACTTTGTGAAATATTATATGATATTGGTAAATATTTAGTTTTACATGTCGAAATAGAGAAAAATATATATACCTACTCCATAGTCAAAAGTAACGTAATTAAAATGGGTAGGTACAATAAGATAAAATTTATTTCACTATAAAACTTAGCCTAATACAATGAACATGCAATTTGTTAACCTACTACAATAATGAATATTTGCAACGCGTTTCCCAGACACGGCGGCCTGCGGTGGCGGCCTACCGCAGGGCGGAGTTACAATACACAAATAATGACCGCGCGTGTTAAAATACTTACATTGCAAGGGAATACGACTGCCCGCCACCGCCACCGCAGGCCGCGTGTGATTAGGATACACTACATAGTCTCAGTTACAACTTATCAAACTTTTTTTTTTTTTAATGGAAAGGCAGCTAAAGCTGATGCTTCCATATCAGCAGTCGACTTGCTTTCATAATTTATATTAATTTATTGCGTCTTTTTAGATTTGAGAAAGTTGTCTAGTCTGTTCTTGAACATGTTTACGGAAGTGGCAGATACAACAGATTCTGGCAGATTATTCCATTTGGATGCAACCCTGTTGCTTAGAAAATTTCTGTAGGGGGTCAGCTGTGCATTGGCTCTTTGTATTTGAGAATAGGGCACAACTTGAGAGTTGTGCCCTCTCAGTCTCTCTATGGGGTTAGGGTTAAATATGTTCCTTATGACAGTTGAGTTGTAATGGTTGCTCAGAATCTTGAAGGTCTCAATTAGATCACCTCTATCTCTACGTTCTTTAAGTGTAGTAAGGTTCAAGCGCGACAATCTAGCATCTTATTAGAGTCTTTTGAGTGCATGCGGTAGTTTTGTAGCTCGCCTCTGCACATTCTCTAGGAGGGTGATATCTTTCTCGAAGTAGGGGCTCCACACTTGATACCCATGCTCCAGAATTGGTCTTATGTAAGTCTTGTAGATCTTGAGAAATAGTGTAGGAGTGAGACACTGGAATGTTTTCCGAATGCAATACACTGTCATCATCATCATCATATCAGCCTGTAGACGTCCACTGCTGGACAAAGGCCTCCCCCAAGGATCTCCACGACGACCGGTCCTGCGCTAACCTCATCCAGCTGGGTCCCGCGACCTTCACCAGATCGTCGGTCCACCTTGTGGGAGGCCTGCCTACACTGCGTCTTCCGATACGTGGTCGCCACTCGAGAACCTTTCTGCCCCAACGGCCGTCAGTTCTACGAGCGATGTGCCCAGCCCACTGCCACTTCAGCTTCGCAATTCTTTGAGCTATGTCGGTGACCTTGGTTCTCCTGCGGATCTCCTCATTTCTGATTCGATCTCGCAGGGAAACTCCGAGCATAGCTCTCTCCATTGCCCTCTGGGTGACCTTGAGCCTTCTTATGAGGCCCATAGTGAGGGACCACGTCTCGGTACCATATGTCATCACTGGCAACACACACTGGTCGAAGACTTTCGTCTTGAGACACTGCGGTATTTGGGACGAGAAGATGTTGCGTAGCTTCCTGAACGCTGCCCAGCCGAGTTGGATTCGACGATTGACCTCTTTCTCGAAGTTGGACCTACCTAACTGGACCGTTTGTCCACTATACACTGTATACACTGTAGCATTTGCTTAAAGTAAATTAACTTAAAGTCAAAGTTAAAACTATGTTATTGCCTGTAAGTACAGTGGGTACATTTATACAACGTCAATTTTTTATCTACCACCGCTTGATAAAACTTAAACTAGAGTGAGATATGCAATAAACATCATGTACTATGTTACCATCGAGCATGGAGAAGGTAGATGCGTACCTGTGGTGTCGCAGCACTGCGTGAGCGTCCGCAGGTTGACGTGGTGGCCGCGCAGCGCGGGCTCCGCGTCGGCCAGCACCACGCGCGTCAGCTGCTTGCCGTGCGCACGCTCCAGCGTGCGCGCCACGCCCGGCGCGTGCGGCAGCCACGCTCCGCGCCCCTCCCACTCCCATACCACCACCACGTGCACAGACGACATCCTCCCTCATAACATCTGCAACAAACATTAATTCTCATCTTAGTCCTAATAGTTAGAATTTTTATTCTAAGGCGTATGTGAAGTCCACCAAAAAAGAGATTGGGGCACCGTCGGTGGAGACAATAGATCATGTAGGATCAAAGTGTCACCATGTATTTCTGGCCCCCTACAAAGACAGGTCCTCAGGTCCCGGTCAGTCCTCACTCGCCTCACCGTAGATAAGATAAGATAAGCCTTTAATGCTGTATAAAATATTACAAAACATTATTTTTAATTATTTTATTTTCCTTCAGCTTGCCCTTGGACATAGGCCTCTTCCCAGGATTTCCACTTCTCTCTCTCTTTTGCTTCTCTTCTCCATATTGGGCCAGCGGTTCTTTTTATTTCGTCCTCCCACCTCATTATTTGCCTTCCTCTGTTCCTTTTTCCTTGTCTTGGATACCATTCCGTTATATCTCTGGTCCATTTCTCAATATTTGATCTCATCATGTAAGTATGCACTAAAGGAACTGGCTGGACATACCTTTTAGTCATAACATGGTTAATGAATCTTATAAAATATGGCAATGGGTCAGTGTGGACAAAAGAGGGCGCAATGAAAAATACTTAGAAAAATTTAATTTTTTTTTAATCGGACACTCTATATTTCATCATTTATAAGGACACCGGTTGACAGACTGATGAGCTCGCAATGCATAAGCCAATTTGCTGGGATGAGAAACTTGAAATTTTGAAGAGTTTATCAAACGAAGTATAAAGCCACTAAGGGATTCTTCAAAATTCCACCATTCCATATGCTTAGAGCTTTATCAAATAACGTAGACAGCTTAAGCTTCCATTTGCATCCCCTATAGTGGCGACTCCACACAAAATAGGACCGCCAGCCGCGCCACGCCCGTATCAATGTGGGGGTCTCCATACAATGCCACAAATCACAAATCGCGAAGCAGTCGGGGAACAGCTAGTATCCAACACAGAGATTGAGCTCTCTCTAGGTATGTACAGAGCAGTGATTTCCAACTTGTGGATTGTCGTGAGTAAAAGTACCTACTGTGTTGTATTTCCCAAACAAATGTGCAGTACAGGCAGACATACAGTATACATAACACTTGGTTGGGATTACAAAAAACTGGTAAACAAGCAAATACATACCATTACAGAACAGCAAGCCTGACAATCCTTTCAATTCGTCAACAGTCAACTTTTACTCTAGATGCATTTTGAACACAGCAGGAAGGTAGGTATATAGGAAGTATATATTAAAATGTATGTAGAATATATTTTTTTAAAATAAAACTTAAAAAACAATTATATTTCAATAATATTACAACAAGCAAGCATACAATCACATCGTCAAGCACCCACCCACACACACACACACAACACAAATTTGATTGATTAATTGACAAATTAACTTTTTTTTGTTGATTTTTTTTCGTACAGCCAAGTCATATTTGTTGGTTTTTCTTCAAAAACCGTTGGTTACAGCACGGCGGCGGGCGGCGTCTCCACAAAAATAGGGCACGACTACAATAATTGTCGGCGATTTTCAATAAAACCGCAGCACGGCCTCCACGACAGCACCATTAGTGCCATTCGGTGATCCACACTGCAGTTCACGTCCGCATTAAACTGATAGTAGGTTTAATGAAGATTTAACAAGTTACATTTTTAAACGATCTGGTAGAGTCGTTTACACGTTTTTAAATACCTAACTATCCCGCACAATATATACTTTAACTAGTGTTTCGGTGGGTGCCGCGGCCCGCAAGCGGACCGCGGAGGTCGGCTATGTTGAGCTTTTCTTTTGACAGGTATCCTAAAAAAAATTTTTTTTTAACGAGTTTCGACGTTTTAGTTTTTGGCCGGAAACCAAATCTTCAGTGGGGGCACCTAAAAGCCGCAAAACAAACTTTCTTGACTTTCGTGATTGCAGTGTTGTGAGCTGTTTTTTGACGGGAACCGGAATCTGATTTGGAGCACCTCAAACCCGTGAATACAAATTTACTGGCAGACCCCCGCGACCTCATTCGCGTTAAAAGACTACTATTTGAGCTGTTCTTTATTTCTTTCAATACTTCAGACCAAACAACCAACCAAACCGCGAACGAACGCGCGAACAAACGCGCGAAGCGCGCAAATAAACCAACCAAATAACCAACCAACCATCCCGCGAACAAACGCGCGAAACGCGCAAACAAACGCGCGAAACGCGCGAACAAACGCGCAAACAAACCAACCAACCAACCCGCGAACAAACGCGCGAAACGCGCGAACAAACGCGCGAAGCGCGCGAACAAACCAACCAAATAACCAACCAACCAACCCGCGAACAAACGCGCTAACCAACCAAATAACCAACCCGCGAACAAACGCGCGAAACGCGCAAACAAACGCGCGAAGCGCGCGAACAAACCAACTAAATAACCAACCCGCGAATAAACGCGCGAAACGCGCAAACAAACCCGAAACGCGCGAACAAACCAACCAACCAACCCCCTAACAAACGCGCGAAGCGCGCGAAGAAACCAACAATATAACCAACCCGCGAATAAACGCGCGAAACGCGCGAACAAACCAACCAACCAACCAACCCGTGAAAAAACGCGCGAAGCGCGCGAAAAAACCAACCAAATAACCAACCAACCAACTCGCGAACAAACGCGCGAAACGCGCGAACAAATCAACCAACCAACCCGCGAACAAACGCACGAAACGCGCGAACAAACGCGCAAACAAACCAACCAACCAACCCGCGAACAAACGCGCGAAGCGCGCGAACAAACCAACCAACCCGCGAACAAACGCGCGAAGCGCGCGAACAAACCAACCAAAAACCCACCCCGCGAACAAACGCGCGAAACGCGCAAACAAACGCGCGAAGCGCGCGAACAAACCAACCAAATAATCAACCCGCGAATAAACGCGCGAAACGCGCGAACAAACGCGCAAACAAACCAACCAACCAACCCGCGAACAAACGCGCGAATAAACGCGCGAACAAAGCGCGAAGCGCGCGAACAAACCAACCAAATAACCAACCAACCATCCCGCGAACAAACGCGCGAAACGCGGGAACAAATCAACCAACCAACCCGCGAACAAACGCACGAAACGCGCGAACAAACGCGCAAACAAACCAACCAACCCGCGAACAAACGCGCGAAGCGCGCGAACAAACCAACCAAATAACCAACCCGCGAACAAACGCGCGAAACGCGCAAACAAACGCGCGAAGCGCGCGAACAAACCAACCAAATAATCAACCCGCGAATAAACGCGCGAAACGCGCGAACAAACGCGCAAACAAACCAACCAACCAACCCGTGAACAAACGCGCGAAGCGCGCGAACAAACCAACCAAATAACCAACCCGCGAACAAACGCGCGAAAGGCGCAAACAAACGCGGGAAGCGCGCGATCAAACCAACCAAATAACCAACCCGCGAATAAACGCGCAAACAAACGCGCGAAACGCGCGAACAAACCAACCAACTACCCCGCGAACAAACGCGCGAAGCGTGCGAACAAACCAACGAACCAACCCGCGAACAAACGTGGTATAATTTATTTTTGGCCATAAAAAAAAGCCGTAAAATTTTAAAAAAGTCGCCATTTTGAAAAAAAAATATGACATCACCAAATTGCCTAAGATTCTGAAAAATATTAGTTCCAGCTCGGTCCAGCTATCTGGCACCGTTTCTGCGGGCCGTTGACCCAACAGCTGAAGATGACCATAATCTCCACGTTCCAGAGTTTTAATCTAATCGCCAGAAAAGACTGCGCACATTATAAAAATTTCAGCTCAATCGGAGAGTAAAATTTATTTTTGCCCATAAAAAAAAGCCGTAAAATTTTAAAAAAGTCGCCATTTTGAAGAAAAAATATGACATCACTAAATTGCCTAAGATTCGGAAAAATATTAGTTCCAGCTCGGTCCCGCTATCTGGCACCGTTTCTGCGGGCCGTTGACCCAACAGCTGAAGATGACCATAATCTCCACGTTTCAGAGTTTTAATCTAATCGCCAGAAAAGACTGCGCACATTATAAAAATTTCAGCGCAATCGGAGAGTAAAATTTAAAGCCGTATAATTTTGAAAAAGTCGCCATTTTGAAAAAAAAATATGACGTCACCAAATTGCCTAAGATTCTGAAAAATATTAGTTCCAGCTCGGTCCAGCTATCTGGCACCGTTTCTGCGGGCCGTTGACCCAACAGCTGAAGATGATCATAATCTCCAGGTTTCAGAGTTTTAATCAGCTCACCAGAAAAGACTGCGCACATTATACAAAAATTCAGCGCAATCGGAGAGTAAAATTTATTTTCGGCAATAAAAAAGCCGCAAAATTTTGAAAAAGTCGCCATTTTGAAAAAAGATAGTATGTATGGAGATCGAAAATCAAAAGAAAAAAAAGTTCGCTCGTTTCGCTTTGCTCGCGGTGCTCGCTTCGCTCGTAAATAATTGTATTCAGGAGCACTTAGAACCCCTACATACAAATTTTCAGCGCAATCGGAGAGTAAAATTTATTTTCAGCCATATAAAAAAGCCGCATAATTATCAAATTAATCTAAAAAAAACACAACAACAAACTGTAATTTGAATTTGTATAGAATGATGGCCTGTGCGATGTAAAGCAGCCACACACGTAACTACAACAAATTATAAGTTATTTTGGCTGGTGACAGGTCCGTGTATGTATGCTTTACATATTTTCTTTTCTTTTTGAAGTGGCCAGTGCGTTGTAAAGCAGGCATTCACTACAATATTAACTACTTATAATTTGTGGTAGTGTATTTTGAAAAAGTCGTCTTTTTGAAAAAAAAAAAAAGACATCATGAATTTACCAAAATTCTGAACAATATTAGTTCCAGCTCAGACCAGCTATCTGGCACCGTTTCTGCGGGCCATTGACCCAACAGCTGAAGATGACCAGAATCTCCAAGTTTCATATTTTTACTCTACTCACCAGAAGAGACTGTGCACATTTTAAAATATATGACGTCGCCAAAGGTCCTAGGGTTCTGTACAATTTTAGTCCGAAGTCAGTCCAAATATCGGTTTCCGACTCCACGGGACGTTGACCTGAAGGATGAAGATGACCAGAATCTCCAAGTTTCAGACTTTTCCCATATACTACAGGGTTGGGGCTACATTTAATCCCTATACCACTTTGGTCCATGACCACTCCTTCCGGGAGATCAATTCGGGTAAAGTTTTTCGAAAAAACGGCGCTCCGCCATCTTGAAAACGCCGCCATTTTGAAAAAAAAAAGTGACGTCATCGATGATTCCAGGATTCTGGACAACTTTAGTTCAAGGTCACCCCGGCTATCTGGCACCGTTTCCGCAGGCCGATGACACGATAGCTGAAGATGGACAGAATCTCCAAGTTTCGGACTTTTCCTCTACTCATCAGAGTGGACTGCGTACTTCATTCCTACACCATTTTGGTCCGCGATCACTCCTTCTAGGAGAACTACTATGTCAGTGAGTCAGTGGTAGTCGAGCTTTATAGTATATAATAATAATAAGCAGCTTTACCTTTTCTAACTCTAGTCGTGCTCTGTTTTTGTGGAGGCCCCGGCCGTGCTGTAACCGCCGGTTTAAATAAATATAAGAAATAATTTTTTAAATAAGACAGGGCTGTATGGACGAAGCTCCCTTGCTCAATAGAGGACAAATGAACAAAAAAAAAACCATTTCCAATCAATCAATCACACACACACGGACGGATTTATATTAACTAATTTGTGCAAACAAAATAAATTGCGATTGCTAAATATTGCTGAATCTAAATTTTTACCGAATTCGTAGCCTTAATACGTATAAATAATCGCCGAAATGTCTTACAACGCTAAATGTAAGTTTTTGTTTTTCGCTTTTAGATAGGCTTGTGTGGAAAATTTGTGAAAAGACTTATACTAGACCTTTCCATTGTTCCATTGTTCGCATCATGTAACAAGCAATAAATCAGGGCCTACAGTGACATTAAAGAATAAAGCATAATTGGAGAACAAAATTATTGTAATTTGTCGCATTGCCATATCGATTTTTCCGGTGTCCTGCCTTCACAGTGTTCGTAGGTTAAAAAATAAAATGGCAGATAGAATTCCTGGCACATATTAGTATTTTCATAGTGCCTCCTTTCGTACACTTTAACCCTTTCCTATGGTTTTGTTATAGATAACACTCGGAATTCCGGACGCTACAACTCTGGACAGTTCGTGTCGGCGGGAGAGGTACATATCACACCTTTCTTACATAAAACCTTTACATACCCAGAGTAAATAAATAATAAAAATGTATTCTATTGACTTACGTTGTTGACTGCTTCCGCCGTATCATGGTTTTCTCTCACTACGATTTATTTATAGTCATGTACATAGCTTTTTGATCAAGAACTAAACAATGTTGTCTGTTTATGGGCGGGCCAGTATGACCAGATTCGTTGGATTTTCCAAAATTTGTAAGAAAACTGCCCCTTGCTGTAGGTATTGATTGAGTGATGAGTCACAGTTTGTGATGATAACTTGACATTATATTTATAATCAGTTTTTCCTTAGATGTCTTATAAGTCAAACATATTTGCAGCTGAAAGTAGATTAAAAGAGATGATATTCCCAGTGCGGGTTGGTGGACTTCACATACGCCTAAGAATTTCTTCTTCGACGTATGCAGGTTTCCTCACGATGTTTTTCCTTCACCGTTTCAGAGCAGTCTTATCCCCGAGGCCACTGACGCTCTTCGTACATAGTAATGCAAACTTGTTTTTGCTGCTAGCGTACCTTGCATACACATGTTGCTTAGACTCATATTGCGTTTGTTTTCGTAAGACACTGAAGGAAAAATGGATTACAAGTAAAAGAACAATGAGCAGGTGCCAATATTGAGTTACGAATGACACTAATGGCAGTATCTCACTCCAGCACAGCGCCGAACCCCGGCCCAGCTACGGGAACTGGCCAACGAAAGTCAACAGCTACTCTCTGACTGTGCACACTCCTGACCATCTGACCGCCGCTGTTGTGCGAGACTGAGACTTGTAAACATGCTCAAAGGTCTCTCACAATTTGGCTTCCACCAGGGCGTTACCTATTGATTCACATTTGCTGAAGAAATTGCTAAGCTAACCTGCCCGTGGTGCGACAGTGACAGGCCGGTGTGGGCCTCTCGGAGGGTAGCTGGCAGGGATGAGAATGCATTATGGTCACGAGGCCAGTGGTTTCGTGCACATACCGAGTTCTCTAGACTTAAGTAGAAAGTAAGCTGCCCCAAATTCCTGACATGAGGCACCCCCTTGAAGATGTAACTGAACATGCAATAATTCACCAGAGTACGCTTTTTTAAAAAATTAAATATATCCTCACCAACAAACTAAAAACAACAAAAAAATTAAATTATATGTTTAAATTGGATATTGGAATTTCAAATCAAAACACACCTAATCTAAATAGAGTTGGTCCCAAATTGGATGAAACTGGTGCATCTTCAAGGGGTGAGTCACATGACAGGAATATGGATGGAGTTGGGTGATGTGTCGCCACTCTCACTGTGTGCTAGAGTCCTATCTTCCCTCCCCCTCCCACCTGTGTGTAAGAGTGTAAGAGTGAGTGAGGTGGAGCACATGCCCACACGGCTGCCTGACGCCAGCTGATCCCGGGCACCAACCCGTCGCGGCCCGCGCCCGCGCCCGCGCCCGTCCCCCGCCCGGCCACGCAGCCGCCCGCCAACAACTATGGAGCTTCCAACGTGAGTACACACAGTGTCAATGATCACTTAGTGTGACCCTTGTGCACTTGATGTCGAAATATGAAATGTCTTCTAAATACTTACTGCAGATTAGTACATTTTGTACCTCAAAAGCAGAAGGAAAAAACAGAATCCATATAGGATCATAGGATTTGTTGTCTGTCCATCTGTCAAAACTGTTTTTCTTAGGAAGGGGTTGATGAGGAATCATGTAATATCAAATATGAAGGTCTATGGTCCCTTGGAGGTTAGCCATTTTGGAAATAAAGAGTAACAGACTCACCCAGAAGATAGCAAATTTTACTGAAACAAACCTTTATTTTCAAAAATAAGTAGAACTGCATTTAAAGTTATTTTTATAGAAACCTCTGAAGGTACTGAGTCACTCGCAATATGTCTGCAGATGCAGCCGCAGGATCAGAAGCCTCAGGGGCAGGCGGGGCAGGCCATGTTCATGTCGCGCAACCAGAACCTGCAGATGATACAGGTGACTACCACAGGAAGAACATCACACTCACAAAATCCATAGAGTTCACAATAACCTATAGTCATAATCACAATTTAGATGTGGAGCTTATTGATATTCTTCCCATGGTTTCTTACACATATTACCAGTGCACTGTCAATGCACGGCTTTACTGTTACCTATTTGTTTCTGTAATCGAAACAGAGTAGAGTCATGTAGTTGAAACTTTATTTACAGTTTTGTTATTATCATGACTCAAAGACGAAGCAAGAATTTAACGACTCCTGATAAAATAAAACTCGAGCCCAGAAAGTTGATTCGAGATGGAATGAAAATCAAGTTTCGTTTAAATAATCGAGTCTCGTAAATTGCCATAATGTCTCAATACTCAAGACTCCCAAGTTTTGCAACTGATATGGAAATAATGAGCCTGTACAGTTTTTCTGATTTGAGTACTGTCATTTGAGACCTATTTATTTAAATTGGATGATTGTGTTCATCATCATCATCATCAACAGCCTATTAATCTCCCCACTGCTGGGGCTCAGGCCTACCCTCTCAACGAGGGTGTTCGGGCTATAGTCCACCACGCTAGCCCAGTGCGGGTTGGTAGACTTCACATGCGCCTACGAATTTCTTCTTCGGCGTATGCAGGTTTCCTCACGATGTTTTCCTTCACCGTTTGAGAGCAGTCAGTAAATGTACTTAAGTTTCGAGAAAAACCCATTGGCACATGACCCAACCGGGGATCGAACTCCGGACCTTTCGATATGATAGGCCGCGTCTTATCCCCAGGGCCACTGACGCTCTCGTGTCTCAAATGACCAGTGTTCGTTGTACGCTAAAGTGTTGAATGCGATAGACTCAGGACGTGGATATGAAGACGGAACCTGTGGCAGCGGCGGCGGAGGGCGAGGGCGCCGGCGAGGCGGCCGACGGCGCCGCGCGCCCGCCCTGGATGAAGTCCAAGCTACCCGGCGGTGAGTGCTGCCTCAGCATAGAATAGAATTTATTTGTACAATGACAACACACTTAAAATAGAAAACAAATCATTTTGCTCAAAATTGCTCGCGCGGTCTCAATCAACCGAATCAAGCTCCAAGTTATTGAACTTCTCTATGTATCACACTATACACGCACACATGAACTGTCAGCGATGTGCAAACAATCTGTGACTATATTCACTCAACCGCAAAAAAATTTAGGAGGTCTATAGTGATGTGTATGGTTTGTCTGTTTGGTCGGTGCAGTGAAGAAGGTGACGAACAAGGAGCGGCGGCGGCGGCAGAACGAGTCGCTGCGGCGGCTGCTCACGCCTAAGAACGCGCTCATGGTGCTCAACGAGATGATGCCCGGGGAGCAGCTCGCCTCGGTCAGTACACACACATGTCGCAGGTGGATTGCATCATCACCTGTTTTAAACTGCTAGCGGTTATGCTGAGCAATTTTCCTAACTGAGGCGTTTAAAAACCCGCTAAAATGAACAGTCCGTATGGCATTTAGCTCCGTTTGATTCTAAACATAAAGAGCTAAATGCTATACCGGTTCTGTCACTCAACTTCGCGCATGTAGTTATACAAGTTTACAGTACCACCAAGTGGTCAATACATTATGTGGTGTGCAGCAATTCAAGGTGGAAGCGTCGCCGGCGTTCAACGCGCACCAGTTCTACAACAAGGTGGGGCAGCACAGCTTCTGCGCGGACCTCACGCTCGACGGGAACACGTACAAGGGATACGGTGAGTGATGAATGCTCCTAAGGGTCATAGCGTGACGTTAGATAGCCTATAACCCTCCTCAGGAATCGGACTATCAAATGCAAAAGGAATTTTTCAAATCCCAGTGGTAGTTATAGAGATTAGCGCGTTGGAACAAAATTTACTTTATTATTAAACTCGTATTGGGAGCACAAACTATTTATTTTTATTAGAAAGTTTTAGAGGAGAGATACGCAGTATGGCTGGACTGAATGAAAGTGTCATCATTAAGATGAAAAAAGGTATGCTCCGTTGGTTCGGACACGTTGAGCGAATGAGTGATGAACGAATGACGACGCAAATATATCGAGCGAATGTGATTGGTGATAGGAGCCGGGGACGACCTAGACTGACATACGAGGATCAGATAGAGCGGGTGCTCACAGACGGACACGTGAAGAGCACTCGCGTCCCGCGGCGAGCGTGTATGAAGAGAATGATGAGAATGAGCGAAGCGAAAGAGTTGTGTCAGGATCGCGATACTTGGCGCTCCGTTCTTTCTGCCTACCCCGCCAGGGACATAGCGTGAAGATATGTATGTATGTAAGTTGTAGAGCCTCCACGCAACACATTGACAGGTGGTGAGGCAAGGGAACGTTGCCAAACAGTCCCGTAATGAAACGGTGTAATAATTGGTTGCGTTCCATTACAAAGAGAATGATGTGACTGAGCGAAGCGACAGAAGTGTGTCAGGATTTGGCGGGCAGGTGATGACGTGTATATATTTGTCCCCCTCATACAGTAGTTGTTGGAATAGTGAAGTGTATGATGATTGTTTGTATGTGTGCGTGCGCGCAGGTGATAACAAGCTGACGGCGCGCAACGCGGCCGCCGAGCAGGCCATCCGGGACCTCATCATCAAGAAGATGGTCAAGTTTATCAACGACGGTGAGTTCAACCAACACGGCGCTCTCGCCATCCATTCCTACGGCACATGGCCTGCTGTTTACACACTTTAATATGTTCTGCATTCGTTTAACTATACAGTTTTAAGAGGTAACTATGCAAATCCCCTCTCCCAGGTGAACCGACCACCTAAAAAATGTGGCCGGGAGCGGCTGGATGCGGAAAGCGGAGGACCGGGCGTGGTGGAGGTCATCGGGGAAGCCCTATGTCCAGCAGTGGCCGCTAATGGGCTGATATGATGATATGATACAAAATTCAATTACATCTATCGTCTATGGTATTATGTAAGACTAGGTGCAAGTTTTTCCCGCGAGAGCAGCCTTTCTCGAGGTATCTATAGCCTATGTGTTATACTGATGTATAATCTATATTACTGTAAAGTTTCATCAAAATCTGTTCGGTAGTTTTGGCGTGAAAGAGTAACAAACATCCTTACATACTTTCGCGTTTATTATTATCGCGCGATATTGTGTACAGGCGCCGGCGCGGCGGGGGCGGGTGCGGGGGGCGAGGGGGCGGGGGGTGCGCCGGCGGCGGGGGGCGAGGCGGGCGGCGAGGAGATGGAGGCGGAGGAGGCGGAGGGCGGCGAGGCGCTGCCCATGATCCAGCTGGCGTCGTACGCGCTGCACAAGCTGTTCTCCGAGTGGGAGTTCGAGGGGCACAAGGTGCCGCAGCTCAAGCCCGCGCCCAACGCAGTGAGCACAGTGAACACACATACATAACCAGCAAACGCTTCAATTCAAACAAAAATCAAAACTTCCGAGTACCTGTTCTGAGGAACTGTTTGGCCTGGTGCCAGGTGGCTGTTTGGGCTGGTGGTCTTTATTATTAGTATGGATATAGTCCCCGTACAATTTTTGACGGCTGAATAAATATATCTAGTCACAGACTCGCTGACGGTGTTTATACTCTATGTGTGCGTAAGCGAGATAGTGTGCTGCATAGAGATGTCCAAAAACTTGAAAGTTTGATTCGGTTGATCGAATCAATGAACTATTTCTTGAAATTGAATGTGCGTCTCTAGTGACCCCGCACGGCTCCCCTTTGACACCTATAATTAGTCATTGCGCAGAAATCAGCCAATTTCACACAGCCGCCAAAAAGCTGCGAGGACTATACTGACGTCGAGCTACACCACAGCTGTGTTGATATACAAATGATGATGTGTTGTGTGTGTGCAGAGTACGTCAGAGAGCGAGTCTACGGGCGCGGGAGGGGCGGGCGCTGGGGCGCCGGGGGCGGGTGCGCCGGCCGCGCCGAAGCCGCTGAAGCCGCGCGCGCCGAAGGCCGCCAAGAAGCCGCGCGAGCTGCCGGCCAACGCGGCCGCCATGCACCCGTGCATGCTGCTCACGTACATGCGGCCGCACCTCGAGTACCGCGAGCTGGGCGTGGCCGGCGACCGCCCGCAGAACATGATGTTCACGCTGGGCGTCGACGTCGACGGAGCCACGTACCTGGGGAAAGGTCGGGCGCATCCACCGGACTAATTACAAATTCGTTTATTCTGGAACTTTTGACGTCAATGCTGTTTTAAACCACTCTGTTTCTACTTGTATATGAGCATCAATCATCAGGGAAATTACGTGGGGGGAGGGGGGGAGTGGTACCATTCTGGAAGGGGGTGCTCCCCGAAAAAAACACCCAGTAATTCAGTTCCCCCAAATAACTTTTGAACGCAACTCTACTGCGTAACAATTTAGTTATCTTTTAGTAAATAGTTGACAATCCGATTTTTCGTGACAAATTCCAAAGCAAACGTTTATTTCTCCTTATCATTATGCTCCAAAAATTGTGTACAAACCCGACTTACAAATTTACAGTTTATTATAATTCATAAAGTATAGACTTACTAAGTTATCTGTGAACTGACGGGTGGCTCTTCCATCGTCCCATGCCCGTATATATTTTGTTCTGACGGCCGAATGACATTCTGCGAAGTTCCTGATTCTGCCACTTCACAGATAACTTGGTACATCTATAACACAAAATGTATAGCAGACACTTGGCAACAAACAACAATTGTGTGTTCAGCCAGCAACAAGAAGGAAGCGCGCAAGGCGGCGGCGCGCGCGGCCTGCCAGGCGCTGTTCAACGTGCGCTTCGACGAGACGCCCGCGCCCGCGCCCGCCCCCATGGCGCACTAGGGGCCGCACCTCGCCGCCCGCCACAGCCACGCCGACAAGTAATCTGCTTCCAGAGCCGTAAAAATGAATTAAAACCGATGAGTAGGTACGTAGAAACAAAATGTCGGAGTGGCGCGCTCTGTTGGCGCCAATCGGTTTGGTTTTATTTATCTGTTCGCCTCACAGATCCCTTATTTTATTTTGATCATGGAAAATCAACTTTAGGTATGTAGAATATATCAATTTAATTTTATTTTGTGGAATCTGTTGACTCAATGTAGTATGTAATTAGATATTGTTAAGACGCCTCCCTTCGTAGTAGGTATAATTGATTATTGCATCGGCCGACATTTAAATCGATAGATATGCCTTATGCCTACTTTGTTCGCTCTTCTGCAAAGAATCGGAACTATTTATTTTTACGGTGAGTCGTTAATCGTAAATGGTACGATAACCGCAGGTTTCCGATGCACCGCATCGTATTCGTTGCATGCCTAGTAATTGGCGCTTTAAATCTCTGGCCGTGAACATTATTTTCGTCCGTTGTACATTTTGACGAAGTATCAATTTAACTTCGGTACAATGACATTTATACACTTAGACAATTATACACTGTTATGTACCCGCCCCTGTTTGTAGTTTATGATGAATTTGAATGAATGAGTTTTATATGAAATAAATTAACTCTTATTATGATTTGCATATACATATTTTAAGTTAGATTTGACCTAAAATCCATTTTTAAGTGTAAAATTCGTAAAATAAATAAATATATAAAAAAGATTTTTGTATTTTTTTTTCTAAAAACAAAATGTTTGGTTGGACATTTAAATGAAAATGCATTGATTTCGGACGTCACTACTTTATTACCCGAAGTACCTATCGTACCGAGATCAGTTCATAAAGTACAATTTAATAAATACAAGGACAGACCCACACACTTCAGTGCAAACTGGAATGTACACAATAGCCTAAGAAATAACATTAATTCCAATTCTATGTATTAAAACTCAAAAAAGTTGCATTGAATTTGAGAAATATAGAGATTCGTCAAAACCCTTATATCTTATCGTCCGGGTAACTCGACAACTACTGGACCGATTCTATCGTTTATGGGCGGACTGTCAAAATGTCCAAACTACCAATATTCATAAATAACGAATCCGTAGATATTTATAGAGACATGTTTCTTTTTTAATATGAGTCTGCGTATACTGCGTAGGGCACTGCAAGTGATCCTTCATATAGGATCTTTATGGAGAAAAACGTTATGAACATTGGTGATTTGGACATTTTGCCAGTTGGACATTACGCCCATAAACTGGATTCTATAACACCATGTAAAATTCTGGAAATTAAAGAACTTTTCTGAAATAGGAAAACCAAACAAACTAGTTTTTTAACTTTTATCAACAAAATACTATTAGGTATTACAGTTACAAAAAAAAATTGAATTGAATTTTATGCGACTTCTTGGAATAACTTCAATTCATTTTTACTAGTCTAATAAAAATACTACAGTAGAATACATCAAAACGGGCGACAGTTGGACGCTCGCCCACTATCACTACGAGTATGGACTACTCAGTCTCAGGGAGGCTAGTTGCCAAGCGGTGGTGGACCGGCGCGGGCGCCCAGTGCGCGCCGGGACGCACTTGCTGCTCTAAATAGTGACACGAACAGAGGGTACGTACATTAAAATATGACATGGTTTATATTTGCTGACTGAAACCAGGAGGAACAAATCCTGTGGCACTAGTGAGGGTATAGTCTCCATGGAATTTTTTGGCGGTTGAGTGAACATAGTCACAGATCGTTTGCACATCGCTGACAGCGTTTACAGTCTATGTATGCGTAAAAAAGTTGAATTCGGTTGATCATCATATCAGCCTGTAGACGTCCACTGCTGGTAAAGGCCTCCCCCAAGGATCTCCACGACGACCGGTCCTGCGCTAACCACATCCAGCTGGGTCCTTCGGTTGGTCGAATTAATTAAATTCTTGAAATTGAATGAGCGTCTCTAGTGAACCCCTGCACAGTTCCCCTAAACATAGTCATTGCGCAGTAATCCGCCAAAAAATTCTACGCGGACTATAATTATTTAGTGTCACCAAAGGAAGTACTCTCACATTACTTCGATACGACAACTGTTAGCACAGAATAATAATAGTACACTATTAGGTGGGCTCGCACATGTTGGTACCGAGCCTAGTACTCGTTTAGGTAATGTGAGAGCAAATATGGCTTCATCTAGCTAGGCTGTTGTGTTATTGTTGAGTGAAGACACCTAGCGATGCAGGCACAATATGCGTCCATCGTTTGTATTTGTATTTCTACGTTCTATCTAATGGACAATGTATGAGTATGACGGAACAATACTGATCGAGATGCGCTTACATCTACCTACCTAGCTACCTACCTATGCAACTGTCGAAGTACTGGCGAGACACTTACGACTACTCACGTCAAACAAACAAGGAAGAACCGTTTGTACTATTTCAAACAAATGCGACAAATCACTCCGAAAACAATAGATTCAACAATAAAATTGTAAAATTAACATTGTATACAACATGTAAACACGACGGAAAGAAAACTTAATATTGTATAAAACATCAAAAATATTTGTGGAAACTTGTCGCGAGGCGGCGCGTGCTCGGGGGCACGCGGGCACGCGGGCACACGGGCACGCCTGCGCCGGTGGTCCTCTACATGTGATGTCACAACAACATAAGTACTTATAGAACAATGTCAAGAGATCTGTTTATCACGTGTTGTTGGAGGCACGCGGGGCGGCGGCGGGCGCGCGGGGCGCAGCTAGAGCAGCGTGTAGCTCCACATGGAGAGCGGGCACTGCAGGCGCGCCACGTGCGGGGGCTCGCGCCCGCCCACCAGCAGCAGGTGCAGCGCGGGCGCGCGCCGGGGGGCGCCCAGCGCCTGCAGCTCCACGTCGTGGGCGCCGACGCCCGAGTCGGGCGTGAGCGCGGCCGCCGCGCCCAGCCGCCGCACGTCCGGCCCCAGGTAGTGCGGGTTGCTGAAGCCCGACAGCCGGTTGACGCGCTCGGCGCTCGCGTAGTCCGACGTGGACAGCTCGCCCTCCTCCTCCTCCGTGGTGACAGTCACCGCGTCGCGCGAGAACCGCACCGACGCAGACTTGGGCAGCCGCTCCAGGCGCAGCGCCTCGCGCCCCCCGCGCCGCCAGCGCTCCACCTCGCGCCGCGCCTCCTCCTCCTCCTCAGAGTCCAGGTGCACCAGCTCGGCGGCCTCCGCCGGGGACAGCGCCGGCGCGGGCTCCGCGTCGTCCGCCTCGCGCGGGCTCTCGCCGCCGTCGGCCGGCTGCCGGCGCGCCACCGCGTACGCCGAGTGCGACTTGGCGAGCGGCGGGTCGCGCTCCGGCCGCGCCAGGCTCTCGGTGGAGTCGCGGTCGGAGGGCGCGCCCGTCGGCAGCACGCTGTACGAGCCGCGCGCCGCGCCGCCCGCGCCGGCCGCCGCGCCGCCGCCCGCGCGCCGCAGGTGAAACGACGACAGCTTGCTCAGCTCGCGCAGCAGGCCGGCGCCCGCGGCCGAGGGCGCGGCGGCCGGCGGCGGCGGCGCCGACCGCACGCGCGCCGCGCGCCGCTCCAGCGGCACCAGCAGCGCGCGGCAGTCCACGCGCGGCGACGGCCACTGCAGGCCCTGCTCCACGCGCTCCCACGTCTCCGTCGCTGCGCAGCACAGGGGCAGACGTAAGTGGGGGAGGGGGCGCGTGCGCGCGGCAGAGCGGCCGGTGCAGGGGGGAGGGGTCTCACCGAAGTGGAAGCGCCACAGCTCGTTGGAGGGGTGACCGCCGGCCTCGCCGCCGAAGATGTAGAGGTGCGGGCCGGCGCGCAGCGCGGCGTGCCCGGAGCGCGCGGCGGGGGACACGCGCGCCGGCGAGCGCACGCACGTCCACACGCGGGACACTGCGCACACACGCACACGTCACCGACCACGACCAAAGGACCATCGACGTTAGTAGCAAGTTTACAACGAGTAACTCTACGCCAGTTGACAATATTTAGATCAAATTTATGGAGCAGAAATCATGTTAGATGTAGGGGTTAGAATGTTTCCATGAGATAGAGTGTATGTGTGTGTGTACTGACTGGTGTCGTAGTGCCAGAGGTCGGCGCAGGCGCGCAGGTCGCACTGGCCCGCGTGCACGTAGAGCCGCGCGCCGTGCAGCGCGGCCGCGTGCCGGTGCCGCGCCGGGCCCGGCCCGCACGTGCGCACCGCCTGCCATGTCTCGGACTCTGTCACAACACAAACGTAACAATAACATTAAAATTATTATAGTGCTTTTCTCAAACAAAGAGAGGAAAAAAAAAATGTTAATAAGAATCATTCTTCAACATGTAGTTTAGATTAAACACTGACCGTAGTGGAAGGCCCAGAGCTCGTTGGTGGACCCCTTGAGGTCCATGTACCCGCCGTAGATGAGCAGGCAGTCGTTGAGCGCGTGCGCCGAGTGGCCGCGGCGGCCGCGCGGCGCCGCGCCCGCGCCCGCCGCGCCCGCGCCGCGCGTGTACCGTCGCCGCACCGGCGCCGCCGGCCCCCCAGTGCCCGCCAGCTTGCGCCATATCTGAGTCTAAACAGACAGGAGTCTTAATACTGCTGCTGGAAAAAACTAACGCTATTTGGAGGGAAAATACCATAAGTAAGTATTACTGAAGACAACAAATTTTACTCAAAGGACTATATATTGTTTTTATATTGTAACTTGGTGGGCCAAGGGGACGACCTGCGTGTCGAGCACCCAGAGCGGCGTGTCGCCGAGCGCGCCCGCCTCGCCGCCGAACACGTACACGCGCGCGCCGTGCGCCGTCGCGCTGTGCTCCTGCAGCGCGGGCGGCGCCTCCCCGCGCGCGCCCACCCGCTCCCACCGACCCTCCACTGCAACCAATCAACCAACCAGCCGGTCAATCAGTCATCAACCAATCATCATCCAACCAGCACAAACAATCCACAATTACGTATGTTATACACAATAAGCGGCGGAAACAATTTTAGTTGCCTATATAATTTCCCATCATTTCCAGGGAATATTACAGGTATGTTTTAGATTCAGCTGAAGGGTCCAGTACCTAGTTTTTATTCAGACGGACAACATATTTTCAGGAAATCATTCTCTTATATTCAAGTAGCTCTATACCCTAGTAGCATTTACCGTTGGCTACATCAGGCCAACGGTTGGGAATTCGTTGGAATAATGATGGTTAGTTCGCCAACATAAAACTACATTGGACCAACGTAGGCAAACATTGTGATTACGCCAACACAATGCCAATAATGGGCCTGTTGATCTTTTGCAACTGTTGGCCCAAATAAAACAAAATAACGATGGTCCTTTGTAAATTTTGCTACTGTTGGCTAAATTATGTTGGCATTACCGCAATTTATTTACCTTAGGGGTCAGTGTGGACAAAAGGGGGCGCAATGAAAAATACTTAGAAAAAATTCACTTTTCTGGAATCCGACGCTGCCCTGGCGTTGTTGGCGTCAGAGTGGAACAAAGGGGACGCGAAAAAAAAATTTGAAATTTTCGATCTGGACTTCGAAAATATTTCGAAAAATTTCGAAGTCAGTATGACACCCTATTTTTTTGATGCCAATCGATAGGGGGCATCAAGGTAAGCAACTATTGTTATATACTTTTTTTTCCTGCGCCCCTCCCCCTGGGCGCTAGAGGGGGTCAAAGGGGGGCGCGCCCTTATCAAGGCAAAAAATACTTAGAAAAATTTTCAAGAAATTTCGATGTATGTATAACACCCCATTTTCTTGATGCCAATCGATAGGGGGCATCAAGATAAGCAACTTTTGTCATATACTTTTTTCCCCTGCGCTCCTCCCCCTGGGCGCTAGAGGGGGTCAAAGGGGGCGGCCTTATATCTAGGCAAAAAATACTTAGAAAAATTTTCAAGAAATTTTGATGTCAGTATAACACCCTACTTTTTTGATGCCATTCGACAGGGGACATCGAGACAAGCAACTTTTGTCATGTACCTTTTTTCCTAGGCCCCTCCCCCTGGGCGCTACAGGCGGGGGGTCATGGTCTATGTTATAGTGACCCCCCCCTTTTTTTGGGGCGCCAAATAAGGGGCGCACAACAAAACGGTTCAGACAAAAGTTATTGGCCATGACGCGACCTGTCGATTGCCCCCAAAAAAAGGGGGGGTCACTATAACATAGACCATGACCCCCCGCCTGTAGCGCCCAGGGGGAGGGGCCTAGGAAAAAAAGGTACATGACAAAAGTTGCTTGTCTCGATGTCCCCTGTCGAATGGCATCAAAAAAGTAGGGTGTTATACTGACATCGAAATTTCTTGAAAATTTTTCTAAGTATTTTTTGCCTAGATATAGGCCGTCCCCTTTGACCCCCTCTAGCGCCCAGGGGGAGGAGCGCAGGGGAAAAAAGTATATGACAAAAGTTGCTTATCTTAATGCCCCCTATCGATTGGCATCAAAAAAGTAGGGTGTTATACTGACATCGAAATTTCTTGAAAATTTTTTTAAGTATCGAAAAATTTTTTCAAAGATATGAAAAATTTTTTTTTGTCCCCTTTTCTGTACCTCAACCCTCCACTCCAACCCGATGTCAGTATGACACTCTATTTGGTTAGAGTCGAAACCCGCAGTCGACGCCGCAGAGCGCTTGCAGCGAGATCAAAGGGTGCCGCTGTGCTTTGGCCCGCACCACCACGCAACAACAAACGGCGATTTAATTTCTATATAGTGTAAATGATTTTTCGAGTTCTCGACTTTTCTCGAACCGAGAATTCCCGGGAATGAACCCTAATGACCATATTCTTCAAAAATTTTCGTTATGCTTACATTCTAAATCTAATAATAAGACTATAAATTCTAAATATGATATGGCTTAAAGGTCTCGTAACCAAGCCAAAAAAAAAGAGTACGGCCATTTTGTTTTGTCAGTTTGTGAAAATTGAAAAAAAAACAAGGATTGACGAACTACAAGAAAAGACAAATAAGAATTGGATTCGGCCTTATAATAATCAAATTAATAAAAGTGATACAAATATGACTTGGCTGTATGCTCTGACGACTTTCGCCTGTCCATCATTGGACGAAATTAACAAAAAAAAATGAGTTGAGCTTGAGTACTGTTTGTCATTTGTGTCGAGGAAAATTATTATTTTTAGTGTTTAGAGTATCAATAAAGGTACTTTGTGGCATTTTTGTACTGTTTGTGATATATAATTGTGTGGTTCGGTCGGTTTTTGGTATTACATTATGTGCTAGGGGTCGAATTCTATGGCGGAAGAACTGGATGACGCCAAGAAAAAAAGAATGCGTGTGGCCGCCAAGCAAACTTCTACATTCAATAAATTATTGACTTCGGATGCATTACCCGATGAAGACTGGGCTATTACATGGCATAAAACGAATTTTATACGATACTGGTGAGTTTTGATATCTATTTTTATAACCTCAAATCAAACTGAACTGGGTGAGGCATGCTTTCATTTCTGCGACGTACGTCACGCCATGCTTTAAGTAGGTATTATCCAATTTAAGAATTTCCAAAAACCCTATTACTTCATGTAGATTTCAAAAAGGTATGCCATTTTTCTAACAATATAACTAAGTTCCCGTGATATTGAGCATGTCATAAATTGTGCTTCGCCATAGATGGGAATCGAGTACAAAATTTCATCCCCAACAGGGGTATATAGCGCTGTGGGCTCCCACGCGAGAAAGGATAATAGTAGGTATACCTACCTAACATAACTTTTGTGTAAGTGCAGAAACAAATTGCCCCCAAGACAGAATAGGTAATAGTACCCAAGTCTACCCACCAACCAACCAGTCCTTTAGTTCCTAGCCGTTTAGACTAATAGGTGTAAGCAGTAATAAGTGCGTAATACATCTTAAATCAACAGAACCTAGAACAAACACTCCAGTTGCAGGATGTTCCTATACACAATCTGATCTTCCTTCACCTAAACCAGCGCCATTTTCCCCAGGGAAGTGAAAATAGAGAGAAAGAAAAATGTGTTCTGGGCGGTACTTAAAATTGTGCACATTTCTTGTATGGTGCTTTAAGCCGATTGAGGCAACTACTACCCTCTGGAATGAGTTTTTCTTTTCCCTATATAAGTCAATTACATTTTCCTAATATTTTGTTTTTATTAATTTGCAGTTAAACAGACTGAATTGAAACCCGATCCCGAGGAAACACAACACCACCCACAGGAAATATTTAACAACAAGAATTCTTAGTAGAAGGTAGTATTGGTGAGTAAATAAGTTCGACTTATAAACGGTATTAAATTGGTTGCTTAGTGATTTACTGAACATGAACTGTTTGATTTACAGAATCTCCATTATCTTCTCAAACCCCACATCGAACGCAGGTGGAGCCAAAACTATCGATATAAGCCAAAATCATTGCATTTGTCGGTGAGTATTACAATAGTGTACACAGTGTTTCTATTGTTCCATTGTCCAATATCGAGCCCTATATATTTTTGACATTCCCTTGTATGTTCTGATTTTTTTGTTTCAGATTTAATTGCCACATACATAGCAGATATCAAAAGTGATATCAAAGAACTCAAAGATAAATAGAATGATATTTTGATAAGATTATCATCTACTACGGGGTATACAAAAACCACTTTTTTATGACTTATTTTGAAACCGATTTTGTTGATGATGATGACACATTTGTATGCATTAAAAAATAAAAATAAAATATTTATTAAAATAAGATTTTTTTCTATTTTTATTATTTTAAGTTGGAAAATTTTCGCTGTCTGTTTTATTTAACGAGGCCCTGCCGTAAGTGGTGCCCTCAATAGAAAAAAAATAATTTCCTGAAAACTAAGACGTTAATCTGGCATGTACACCCTTCAAGAAAATTATAAGGTCTTTTAGGACTGCTACTTGTATTTTTTATCAATCATAATAATGTACAAAAATAAAGTAGCAGTTCCAAAAATATTTACCTTTTAATTTTCAACAAGCCAGAATTCCGATTAATGTCTTAGTTTTCAGGGATATTTTTTCAATTAAGGGCGCCACTTTCGGCAGGGTCTCGTTAAATAAAACACGCACATTTTTGTACAATATAAAATCTAATAGGCACCCAACCATTCGCCGACCGTTGGGGAATTATACAGAGGCCCTACGAAAAATTACACATGTGGCCCTCGGTAGGAAATACAACGTTGGCCCTTGATGGTTGGCCCATCACGACAACAGGCGGCCAAACCTAACCGTGGGCCAACGGACTATGTAGGCGATATCACTTTGGCCCGACCGATCGCCAACAATAAATGCTACTAGGGTAGATACCTACATATTATATTTTTAACACTGTTAGTGAGCAAACAATTGAGCTTATTATTGATGCGCCATCGCCAGTGCTAACGGCTGGGCGTGCGTAAGTAAATCTAGTCGGCGTGCTGCTTCGTTAGCTCCACATGCGAGTGGAGACTGCTCGACCCAATTAAAGCTCGTTTCAGTCCGAGCGGCGCCCAACGTCGAGAGCACTCAGCCACTGCAGCGAATTGATCAGCGACTTAATTATAATATAGGAAACGGTAGTAGGTAGGTACCTACGTCTAATGTCATATAAACATTACACCTGTTCACTATTTATTATTAGGTGTAAGTCCTAAAAGCATTTCATCTCGTGTAATATAAAGTCCACCTGTATATAAAAACATTTTTCTTGTATGTTTTTGCTGCAAATTTTCTTGTGCAATTTAAGTATTGTTATTAGGTAAGTAAGCCTAATTAATAATTCATTCAATAATGCATTGAAAAATAATATTTAAAAGTTTATCATAGCGAGAAAAAAATGATTTCGTACATTTATTTTTAAGTTTTTTTTAATGGGTGCGCCAGGTACTCTTCCAAGTTTTTGTAATAATAAATTATAAGTTTACATAGTATGTCTCTAGTTTTTCTGCCTGGCACTGCACGAACCAACATGAAGCTGATGAGCTTATTGATTGACTCAACAAGTCGGTTTGTGAATAGATTTTGATTATTACTTATTTACGTCCGTTTGCTCCCGGCCGGCCCGACGGGCGGCCCCGGCCGGGTATAACGCGAGATATAAATTTTGATTGCGTATTTTATGGCACATAACAAACTCAGCGCGGCGCCGTTTATTGCTCTGCCAGTGAAAGTAAGGACGCTTAAACATTTTCCACAAGGATGTGTTTCAAACAAAAGCGAGGGTAGTTGTTATTTCTGTGCACTACAGCAAAAAGGTCACAATGATGTTCAACTTGGTCTCTGATGGTAAGCACTAAATGTGTAGTGTGTGTGTGTGTGTCTCACCGAGGCTGTACCGCCAGCAGTCCCTGAGCGGCAGCGCGCCGCCGGCGCCGCGCCCGCCCACCACGTACACGTGCCGCCCCACCAGCGCGGCCGCGTGCTTGCCGCGCGCGCACGGCGCGCCGCCGCCGCCCGCGCCGCACTCGCCCCCGCCGCCGGTCTCTACCACGCTCCACATCTCATCTGCACAGTATCAAAGGCCTACGTCAAGTTTAAATATTTCATTCCATTCGATCGAATTGACTGATTCGGTGAATTGTTTCTTGTTTTCCTAGTTCTGATACAGCCCTTAGATTGCATATCAGTTGTTATTCTTTTGGGGACCGTAAACCCATACCGTAACGTACGTGCGTGACTTTCTTCTTTCACATTTTACATCACCCTAACATTATTATGTCAGCATTTTCTATACTTCAAAAGTATTTCCATCAAAGAAATGCATTCACTCTCCCCTGACGCAGAAATCTTCAACTACTCTTTCCATATGTATTGTAAGGTAAATGAAATGCGTCGGCGTCCCTCAGGGCTCGTTGCTGCGCCCTCCGCTCCTCCTCGTCTATAAGTATTGCTTATTGCGTAGGTACCTACCTATAGCTGCACCCTCCGGCTCGCTTGACGAGAGGAGGGCCCCGCTTAGCGAATTATCGTTTACAACATGTAAATATTGGTTAAACGAAAAGAAACGTCGGTTTTATTTGTTCTTGGGGACGGCCGTAATAAATAACGGTAAACGGCGCTACGTCAGGTGTTTATGTAAATTCATCGACTTTATAATAGAACTTGTAAAATAGGTATTTAGAAAGTGACGAAACGACAAATTACGTGGTGTCAGCAAAATATTAGCAAACGAGACCGCTATTCGCTGGTTAAAGAGATAAAGCCATTTGAAGATTAAGCTCAATCAGTGATCATTCCGATATTTTCGATTGCAGCCGTCAATCAAACGTCAAATGGCTCCGATAGACAGACAGATGCAAGATTGAGATTATACAAGTGTACACGAATGTTCGCGTGCAAGCACCTAACTTATAAAGTGTAATCCCATAGTTACAACTTTTCCATCTAGTTCCACCGTCCAAGGGGGATTTGGAACATTGCCAAGTATTGTTACAAAGCAGTTCGATATCTCGATGGCCGGGGAGAAAGTGGCTGAGATGGAGCCCCGACGTTCGTTCGCTATATTAATATTTCACGCGGCCGCGAAGGAGTTCGCAGTCAGTTAACAACATCATTACTACTACGTTTCGAATTTTTGATGCTCTACTCTGCCTTTACGACGTTCCATCTATAAGCAATTTGTTGTGAAGAAATTTTGATAGACAAGCTAGATAAAATATGACATGTTACAAATAATGAATTTCAATTACATAATGGAGTTCTTGTCTTCAGTCGGCTATCAATATTCTCAACGTCTATTTTTGTTCAAAACCAGCTCCCGTTTGGAACCCGTAACGGTCTCGTTTAAATATTTACGTAGCAGTGACCGCGTAATCACGAGTGTCCCCGGCTCGAGGTGGTCGGGCGCGGGCGGTCGGTGGACGCACCCTCGGTTGTCACGTGGCCTGCCGGCAAATTAATGAGTTCTCGAGCCAGGAGTAAAAAACAAGAGGAAGGGGTGAGAGCACAGACCTAAGAGGCGGTCTCGTTGTTGTGCTCAGGTCACACAGGCTGACGTACGATGCTGGATCAAGTCAAGCTTTAAACAATAACATAAAAAATGTCTAAATAAAATTTCGTTTTTTAGGGTTCCGTACCCCAAAAGAGGAAAAAAGGAACCCTTATAGGATCAATCCGTTGTCCGTCTGTCAAGATCATTTTTCTCAGGAAAGCGTGGAGGTATCAAGTTGAAATTAATATCAAATACTCAGGTCTGCAGCCGTGAAATCAGACTTCTAAGTCATCGCAGTCAAAAGATATGGCCCTTTTGTACCACACTTTGAGTATCTTGGTAATCAAAACCTATAGGGTACTTCCGGGTGTAGGTTTTCAAAACTAGGTACCTATTTATAAATGTATGAATACCAATCTCGACCATTCAGATCTTTTGAATGCTGCTGGCATACCAAGCGGAGGGTAGTGTAACCCGCTAGGGGGTGGTGGACAGAAGGGGGAAAGTGGGCGAGTGGGTGGCGCGGAGGGGCTGGGGATGGGGGTAGTTATCGTCTCGGCCGCCGCTTAGCTCTAACGAGTGCCCTATACTGCGGGATCAGCGACTTATGAGAGCTAGCAGAAAAAACACATCTTGCTGTATGTTTTAAGCTTAAAAAATTAAAGATTATTCGCGGCTATGTCTTCAGTTTTTTCTCAGGTTTAAATTTCTTATTACCTATACGACGCAAGGTTTTCTTCAAACACCGAGCGACTTCCGGTATGGACGGAGACTTGGGGACCAGCGAGTCCAATATCGGACATATTGGCAGACAATAGCCGACAAATTATTGCGCGCATGAATACAGATTGCCGTCTGTGAAGCCATTTGCATAATTTTGCTGTGGAAATATGCAAATTATGTCTATTTTTGATTTTCTGGGGCTTGAAAACACTTCTCAAGTAGGTTAGGTACTGACAATTTGTCTAGATCTAAATGTGCAGTTTTTGTTTAGGAACTTACATTGTTGCGGTTTTGTAGAATTGGCGCCCACCGTGGGACTACATAAATATAAATTTACTTACATACAAATTACACAATCTTGCCTTCAATGCAATATAAAAAGTAAGCATAGCGTTAGTACATCATAAACAAAATGCGGGATCCGCCGATTTTGATATAACTGAAAATAGTAAAAAAAAAATTTTACTTGGAAAACTTTTTCTCAGAAATTTCAAGTTTAGCTCTATTGGTTCAGTAGTTTTCGGGTTATCCGAGGAGCAGACTGGTGGATAAAATATCTTCCGCTTTCCCACCCGCTCTGTCGGTTCCCTAACAACTGAATTTTATTTAAATTCACTACAAGCGGATGTTAGGGATGATCTCCTGCAGACGGCGAGGCGAGGCGAGGGAGACGCTCGCAACAAATTGGATTTAGTTCGCGCTGTGTCGGCGACTTGCGCTCCTTGTACCGCACTATGTCACCATTACGAGGTGAATATGTAACAGGGATTCCTTTTACTTATTGCAATGAATTGTTTAGTCGCGATAATATATATTTTCGAAGCAGTCCTATTTCTGTTGATTAACTATTGTCTCGATTTAATTAAATGTATCAAGTAGGCACAAACTAATCAGTAGATACTTGGGTTATTTGAGTATAATGATATTCAGAAAGTTGTTGGTACATTGTGTAGACGATACCGCGACCCTCAATATTAAAGTTAATAAAAGAATTGAAGTCAAATCCATCGGCACTCTGTTATATTAGGAAGGAACACTTCGCATTATACTCAGAAGACCAGCACGAGTCTAGCCTCGCGTGCGGAGCGATGTCGATTTGGCGCCCACCGTGGGACTAACCCGAATTGCGTTTTCTTCGAAAATTTTCTCAATTTAAAACAGATTACAATCTTACAATTTACTACATAATATTTATAATCCCCAATCGTACAAACTGAACAAATAAACTACGCACCTATTGATTTTATTTTCATCGCGACAAGGCTTTTCCGCACGAACTCCAAACATTTTGAATTATTTTTGCCCTATCGCAACACACTGTTCCTCAAACAAAACTCGCTTCAAAAACATCGGCAGCAGAGCTTATTCAACGAAATATTGGAACTGCGGACTCCCTTCAAAGCGCAGGATTTTAACGACCATTCAAATAGCAACTCATTTTAGTGCGTGTAAAGTTTATTATTGTTTACATCGCCGCTGCCTGCCGGGCTCGGAGGGTATCGACCCCGGTCTCCCCTGGCGCGTGTTGTGCAACAGCGCGGGTGCGGGCGTCCGTCACGTCGACAAGCCACGCCGCTAATGGCTGCCATGTAATTGGGCATCGACATGCGTTCAAATATTATCGCCCCTACTGGAGCTAAGACTAACGGAAATAAAACTAAATCATATACTTCACTTACATCTACATCCTCCGGTGGCGTCACTCGAGAGGCTTTTTGACCCAACGGCCGAATAATATGAAACTACCAACAAGTGATATTACTGTCATAAAGCACCCGCACGCCTCCGGGTCGTGCCGGATGGACATAGCTTTAAGATGGTTTCGACGCATATGACCAAGAACGCAAATGGCCAAACCATGAATTAATGAATGAAACTAATATAAGATTTACAATCAACTTATCTAACAAGTGTTCATTATGACTAACATACCTATCTTATGTTTTATGCTTGCCTTATGAAATAGAAAAATATTCCTCTACATATATTGCTTTCACTGACGTCCCCAGTTTTTGCTCCATTTCCATAATGGAAGCAATCAGCTGTGAAGGCTGGCTTCGTGCGGTAAGGAGACGCCTGGAACGGAGGGAGGGAGGATCATTAATCACGACCAGCCCGCCTGGGAGGGAACCGCTTGCCGGATATCTGGAAATCCCTTGGTGTCTCCGTGTCTTCCGATGTTTAGATTTTATAATACGTTATGCTTAAATCTACGAATAAGGAAGTACCCCAAGTTGAAAGTTCGTTAGCTTTAATACGAGTAATAGCGCCTAAACCCTCTCATTCGTCCGAGTGGAATTTAAACTCCTTGTACGGGTACAATTTCAACTCTATTCTTAGCGGTTGTGCATCGTTGATTACGCACTAAATTGTACCTATATAGGTACAGTCGACCGCACGTCAGTGGATACACTTTGACCTTGAGCTGGCCTAGCCTGTTAGGGAGTTTCAATACTATGAGAGACCAGTTTATACTGGTTTTGTTTCCACTGACGTGCGGTCGACCGTACATATAAATACCTAATTATACGTATTCTATGACTGACTGATCAATCAACGCAGAGCTAAACCCCTGAAATTATTCTTAGCGGTCTCTTATTATGACGTACATATAGGCAAACACTAAGAAAAGAGTTGAAATTCCACTTGCAGGAGTTTGATTTCCACCCGCACGAATACGCGGGCCATACTAGGTACTGTAAGTATGTCTAGGTAAGAGAGAACCGCATAAAAATTAAATATGTAGGTGGCTCACCCTCCCGCGTTGACGGCGATTCAGTCATGCGAGACTAATGCTCAGACCCCTGGCTTTATGGTTTGCGGGTCGTAGTGGAAACTCCGATAACTCCGCTCGCTCAAACTCCACTACACTGTTTAAGGATTGATCATGCAATTTAAATAATAATAGAATGTATTGTATGAGTCACAAATACTTTGTTTTTTATGTGAATCACGCATAATACGTAAGAAGAGGATCCATGTGTCATTAAAGCAGTTTAAACAAGATATTTCGTCAAGATAACGAAATCGTATCAGCCTAAGTATTTGTTTATGTATCATCGTAAAATTTACTTCTTGAAAGCAATCGGTTATTGATAGCAGCTCGTTAATTCCCACCCAATGATAACATTTTATAAAAATTACTAGCGTAGAACGCCGCCTTTGTCCTCATTCAATACATTGGCATGTCAATAAAAGAGGCAACAGTTAATTTACACACGTATTTTCGATCGAATGTACTCGATCTATTTTTGGCGCCATTTACGTTACGTCACAGAATATATAATAGTAATTACGTTTCTATTTATTTCGTAAATTAATTGCCGTAAATAGTAAACTCTTAAAATACTATGACTAAGTTTTTTATTAATATTGTGAGCGTATTTAAATTTTAGAACAATGAATTATAGATAAACAACATAAAACATAGACAGGTAAACCCGTTACAAGTCCCACGTTGGGCGCCAATATTATCCAAGTCCCACGTTGGGCGCCAATATTACCCAAGTAGGTGAAAAAACCAGGCCCGCAATTATTGTTTCAATGTAGAGCTATGTGAGTAGTAACACGGAGGGTCCGACATAAAATAGAGTAGCCAATAGATTGGACTCCAATTCATTCATTAACATCAATACCAAGGGTTGTGTTGTCTACACTACGGTGCTTATGTGTGCGTTTGTGATTGCCCTTTTCTCAGCTAGTGCTCGAGGGCCATAAATTATGTATCCAATCGTTCACGTGCGGTAATCAGGCAAGGATAACTAGGCCCCACGGTGGGCGCCAACAATCTCAGCTTAGTTGTCTGTGTGCGGGTAGACATCATTTATCATTGTTTTTTGTTGTCTATGGAATGGGACCATGTTTTTTATGCAAGAAAGTACGTAACATTATTAGATAGGTAAGTAATTTAACAACAATTTTTCCTACGTTTCTCAAAATAAAGAATTTCCGACAACATTCCATCTTCGTGCTACAATTTATTAGCGAATCTAAAGGTTGTTTACGTCGACGCATTCGACACCCTCGCATCTGCAATTATTTGACAGCGGTAAGTAAACCCCGGCACGCGCCGCGGTAATGTCCGCATTACCGCTGCCGCCGGCTCCGCTCGCTCCGGGCCCACTCACCGGCGGCGGTCGCCCCTCAGCATCCCATCGACGTTTATTTTGTCAACACTCCACCGGAACTGCAACCACAGGACGATTCTCTTAGCAAAACACAACACTGAGTAATTCCAATCAAAAATAAATGTAAAACGTTTCCATGAATAAATTGTTCAACGTTTTCTTTGTATGGGGTATTGAAGAGAATGAGTACATTGAACCAGGAAGCGCGTGGGAGAGGGCGATGAACGCGTGCGACCGCTGTGGAGGCGCGCGACGCACTGGGCCCGCCCGGCCGGCCCGGCAGCGGCGCCGGCCGGCGCGGCGGCGCTCGTAGTAGGGTTGCGAGCGAATAGACTAGACAGTCTATCGATACTATGGCAACCTCAAAACTAGTCATATGTGGCAATATTTTCAACAACAAATGGTTTAACAGCAGCAGCACTACAACACCAAATTCTAAATAAGTATGTGCTCTTGTATTTTTTATTATAAATAAATAAAAATAAAATATGACGCTATGAATCCTACTAATATTATAAAGGCGAAAGTTTTTAAGGATGTTTGGATGTAACTTGGTACAGTGATAGCTTATATCCTGGAATAACATATAGGCTACTTTTTAACGCGGACGAAGTCGCGGGGCGTCCGCTAATACCCCCTAAGTAACAAAACGCCTACATAGAGGGCGCTGTTTCACAATGTACACGGGAAAAACTTTTCTGCGCGGGCGAAGCCGCGGGAAAAAGCTAGTATCGAATAATGGGTAGGTAACCGTTGGTTACCGTTGGTTGCGGAGATTACTAATGAATACTAAACTGTTCAGAAAGAACCAAAATATGTATGTGCCTACCATTTCATAATCTGTGTCTGATTCATTAATTTTTAATCATCCCTCTTCCACGACAAGTCACCGTAATGTGTAATTAGCCTAGTAATAGTTTGCTCATTTTGCGGTATCGATAGTATCGTAGTAGTGTTGACAGTACCTACTATCGATATTTGGACAGATTTTCGAGGTCAACCATCGATAGTGAAACACTACAAGCGGGCGCACGCACGACTCTACGGCGCCAGCGAAGGGTGTGTGGATTGCGCAAAACGCCGAGAATATACCTACTTATTAATATTCTATAAATAAATTAATATGTAACTCTTATTAAACATCTGAAAGTGAGTTTGTTTGTCATGCTTTCACAGTTTTAATATTCAACCGATCTCTATCAAAGATTGCACACACCCTACCTATATATATATATGTGGAGATGAAATGAACATACGATAGTTGGGAAAATGGTTGCTGCAGGAAGCAAAAACTTTCTGATGCAGGCGAACGTTTAAAAACTAGCCTAGGTAGGTACCGGTAAAGTGAAATAATAAAAAATGCAATAAACCGTGGTGGCAATAGTTATCTATGATGTCTAACCGGCTCTCTATAAGTTTTATTAATCATTAGATTACTAATGATTAATAAAAGAAATATTCACTATAAACAAGCTAGGTACCTATTTGAGATATGAAAACAAAAATAATACAATAGGTTTATGTAAGTAAATAGTAATAGTAACTACTTGTATTCGGAGATAAGAATAGAGGGTCGATGTACGGAGCTTACGCAACAAGCGAAGGCCGTCTCTGGCACGGCCACTGAACTGAATTGTTTCGCGAAAACCATTGTTATGTATTACAAAATGTAAAGTAAATATAAGCGAGACAAACTTAAATGATCGATCAAACTGCAGTTATTATACTTATACATAAAACTAGTGATTGCTTTGACTTGAACTATTCTGGAAAACAAGACAAGCACGTTTCGGAACGTGCCCGCGCGTGGATCGATAGCGCGGGAAAGCCGTGACAGCGCGGGAAACCTTTGAAGTTCGCCATCTTGGGGCGCGGGTTGCCATGGCAACGTTGCGTCGAGTTTGATTAAAACTCAGCGTAGCGAAAGAATAAGATTACCTCAAGAACAGTCTAATCGTAAACATGACTTATCTGATGAATTCCTATGAAGCCATTTATAGTGAGTTTTCAGTGGGAAGACGGTACCTACTCGTACACACCTACGTTACACACATAGATACCTACCTAGGTATACCTAGTACCTACCTACCTAATTATTTAATTTAGATGAAACAAATGGAGAAAGATACGGTACACACGGTGCAGGACTATACACACAAATAGCTGAAATCAAACCGACCGGCGGGGCGACCGTTTCTGGCCGTGGTTACGAGAACCAAGTTACTCTATGACGAGAACGCGTCGGGCAAAGGTAAACTAAACAAAAGTATTCGCGAGACCCGTGCGTGCCCGGTAATAATTGACTTTGTACGAAGCGCGAAAGTACTTGTACTATTAAATATATATTCTGTGGCGAAAGTAACAATTAAGCTCAACCTTTTGTATTTTTGTATTATTCTCATGTATTTTAGTGTTTACCTACACAATAAAATCACAACAATTCAACTTCGTAATCAAATTCCCATAGTATGGGAGAAAGTTCAACTTTCGGAAAGCACAGGTAACCTACTTACTGTAATGAGAAATTTATGTAGCCGCTAATCTGACATTGTGCTTTTCTGACATAAAGCGTACAAACCGCATTTCACCCGAAATGTTTACTCGACGTTGATTCCCATGAATGACATATAACGTAGAACTCCCCCAAGGGGGCTGCTCGATTCATCTTTACCACAGAATAATTCGACAACTGGACAACTCGAAGCAGTTTCAACATGTAGGTATTCAGCAAAATTATCAATAGGCCGACAATGCTTCCGTGTGGAACGAACGACAAGGGGTCAAAGTGGGTCACCGCGCGGCGACGAGGGTCGCAGCCGTAGGTGCGGTCGGGTCGCACTCCATACACATAGGTACGGCACACATTAGGTAGGTTTACCTGCAGATTATTTGATTGGGTACGTGAATTATAGTAGGGTGATACCAATGCTAAGCTATCACAGTTATACTAGACTATAGGTAAGTCTCAACATGCTGAGCCTCACCACAGATCAGACAATAGGTTGGCCTCCTCACATACAACGATATAGTGTACCTACTTGCAATGTTAGTCCACCACGACACGTGTTCATGAACCGGGGGTACTATGTACCTACTAGTATATGAGGACTGTGTCTGTGATTGTAATGTGAATTAGGTCGAACTGTGATCCAGTGCAGTGAATCCCGTTTCTGTTTGACTGCGCCGTGGTGTGGACACCCGCCGCCGCCGCCTCCGCACAGGCGGGTCGTCCGTCCGCCCGTCAAGTAGGCACTTGCATTGCATTTACCATTTTCAGTTGAAAAGGAAAGGATTGAATAAAACCTTTGTATAAATAAAGAACATTCGAGGCAAAAGTTTTGATTAAAAAATTCAAGTTTTCTTTACCAATTCGAGGATTAATAAATAAGGTGAGTGCCTTAGATGAAACCAGAGGAAGATACGGTAAGGTGAGTGCACAATTTATTTCCCCAAACATACCGCGAGGACAAATGGCCCGATTTGCGCGGCGCTCGCTCCCCGTCCCCGCATGCATGTTTCATGACTTTCATGCGAGCGCGTGCGAATGTTATTTATGGCGTGTTACGTATACGTCACAAGTAGTTACAACCCGCCAGGTTGGGGGAGGGGGGTCTCCGCACGGGGTGAGTGATGGACAGGCTGGACCCGTCGCACGCGTGGTGGGGCTGGCTGGTGGCCGATCATCGGCTAGATTCGATGCGTGTTAGATGGATTTATTTATTGCGAGGGGATATTTGACAGAAAGCGAACACACACACACCTACTTGACGAAAGGTAGTCACTTGGGGAATGGGGAGTCCCCAAGTTCTGTAGATGGGGTAGGTACGAAGAGACCAACTAAGTAGGCAATAGAAACTACCTCCAATACCTTACCACAGACAGAATAGGTACCTACTTAGATTTTTAATTTCAACTAATGGATGGACGGAAACCATAATTCAAATTTTGCCTCCATGACACTTCATCATAGTGTGAATTATATCACACCGCCACAACATAAATTTATGTCACCGACCGGCGATGCCCGCGCATGCGCATCCATCGCATTCCGTGGTTCTGTGGTATCTATTCTGTAGGTACCTAATTTGTGCGCCATTAGGATCTCTTTGGTGGGCGCCCACGTCCTAAAGAGGCTCCCATGAGTACCTAGCGAAGTTCGAACCTTCCTGGTGCGCCACCTAATTTCAAAAGTCAAGACGTCACACACAATACCACTTAGGTACCTAATAAATTATTAATGACGCCGAGGAAGAGCCTCAAAAACTTTTGCTATGTACATAAATTGAACGGCGGCGGCCCGCACTAAACTTTCTCGCATTCGCCATTTCATTATTTTATTTCAAAGATTATGCAATTTGCAGAGCACTAGCTGAGCTATTGCGCTAATTATCCGGTAGCGGCAATATAGATGCCGTCATTATTTTCGCTTATATTTTAAAAAATTGGCAAGATCGATAAACTTAACTAACTAAAAACTTTTATCGTTTAATGGGTTATTAACGTATCAGTCGGCGTTCGACAATAAACCTACCTCGGAGGATGACGGAGTACCTACCTAACTCATTGCAAGAGCGGTAACTTCGAAAGATTACTTGTTAGGCGCGATTAGGGATTTATAAAGTTTTGTGCACTATTTTAAACACTAAAAAAATAAAATATTGTAAAATTATTGATTGTCCTGTTTAATTGAAAACTCCAGTAGAATAGAATCTGAACGCACCCTTCAAGTCGCAATTTGCAACTAACTTCACTCACTTTTCAGCTGTCAATGTGAAGTAAAAATAGGAGTGTTAAGTTTACATGATTTTGTAAAATATTGTTTTTATAATTACAACTTGTTAAATCCGTCCTAGTTTATTAAACAGCGTTATCCAACATGAGGTAAATTATCATTCGTGATATTCGTAATCGATTACAACACCGCGACGGCCGACGGGCTTGGAAATTGACACGGTACTGCCAACATTCAAACAAGACATTCATTCAATCAAACATAAATCAAACTCAGTGTGAATGAGTGATTGATCAGTCAAGTGACAGTGAACAAAGTGAACTTAAATGAAATGAAAGTGTTGCCATATATACAGACTTATCTGTATCTATACAGATTTTCGACTACCGATGATACAGTTAACAGATTTTGCCCTACTTTTATACAGATTTTTGGAATTTAACATAATCTATGTTAAAATAGAAGAAAAGAATAGAATACATGGATTTCACGATGATTTACATTTGGAAATAAGGATTCGTTTTAGTTTTGGTGCGTTTTTTAACTATTTGTTTGGGTACTAGATTATTTTATGGCAATCCTTACCAGTGGCGTTTTTTTCGTTAAAAAAAACTTCGTTGGAAAAAAGTTCGTTTCAATAAACTACTACTAATTCATTGGATTTTTAGAAATCAATATACAGATTTTAGAGGATTTCAGTGGATTTTATACAGATTTTGCCATATTTGGTCTCATATAGATTTTAAACAGATTTTTAGACTATCCAATACAGATTTACGGGTTTGAGATGGCAACACTGTGAATGAAATAGCCATAGTCATTCTCTCACTCACTCACTCTGTAAAATCTTTGAAAATAAATTTCGCGTTGTTACCTATCAATTTGTTGGTGTTTTCAGATAAAATTCCATGAACGTGCAGCGCTGGCGCTTCGACATACGCAGCGGTAGCGAGGCCGAGCGCCCGACATGACGCGGCCGGGGCCCCCGAATGAGAACCTTCCTACCGTAAGCTCATTATACTCATGTATTTTTTCTTTGAATTCTTAGTAATTAGTGCTTAATCTACATAATGGTTTATTTATTTAGTGTTGGTCATTATTAGGCTAGGTCTGCTTGTAAATGAGTGGCTTTATCCTTATTAACCATTATTATGCAGGACTATCAGGATCACAATTTTAGAATAATGCTATTTAGTCTGGCTAGAGCTAAAATTTAACGTTGTAATTGGAGGTGATTTGAATAGATGTACTTATAATTTAATCCTCAACACTACCTTATATTCTGTGATAAAACATGCTGCTTCGCTCTGTATAAGGAAACAACAAAATTAAATTATAGTTGGCTTATTTTTATGATTCATTGTTGGCCTGGAAACAGTGGGCAATATGTGGAGGAACACCCAGGCGGAGGCAACAACACAGAGACAGACAGACATGTTGCCGGGCCTGTTGTTCAAATATTATTTTATCGTGATATTATTTGTTTGTTTAGCGCTAGCTAAGTTAGTGATCAATTTTCTTTTCAGAGTTGAAGTTTGTTTTATGTAAGCAAGTGCAATGTCGATATTCCAAAACAGTGACAGTGTATGTGGCTTTGTTTATTTTTATTGGACCTTTAGTTGCATTTCCTTAAGTCTATCTGCTGACTACCTTTACCTAATTTACTGCACTTGATGGGTACGAGGATCTTACATAACAACAATGCGTGATATACATTTATGTTACAAAGCGTGAAAGTCTAAAATGTACTTCTGTAAAACATATTCTGTAGTGATGCATGATATTTATGTCTTGCTATGATGAGTTATGTATGTGGATATCAAACCATATGTAACATATGTTAATTAATGTGTCCAAACCAAAGTAGAACATTGATTTATGTTATCTTTGAGTGGTTATTATACCTATCTCCAAATCCTGAACAACTGACAGATAAAAAGATTTTTGTGAAAAAACATTCTTGTTTTTTTATAGGAAAAGTATCAAATATAGTTGATAATAGTACCTGAGAGTAGTGACTTTAAAACTCTCCTTTTATGTAGTTCTCAAAATATACAATACTACAGTGAATGCATGAGTTTGTGTAAGCATGGGATCAAAATACCAAAAGCGATGCAAAATTGACCTAAAAATGACTGAATCATTTGAAGTAGTGTCCGAATGTCCAAATGATGAAACAAGTAGCTGTCCCCTCTTAGATTGCCTTTCAGACTGAACACTTGTAGTAATTGTGAGTGGTGGTGGGTGGTTGCAGGTGAAACTGGTGGTGGTGGGGGACGGGGGGGTGGGCAAGAGCGCCATCACCATCCAGTTCTTCCAGAAGCTGTTCGTCACCGACTACGACCCCACCATCGAGGACTCGTACATACAGCACACGGAGGTCGACGGGCAGTGGTGCATCCTTGACGGTACGTACGTTCAGTACATGGGGTGTGAAAGGGTATCACAATCAGTGCAAATCACAAATCCAGATGAAATGATAGAAAATACAGATTGAGCGAAATGATGTGAAATAGACTTATAATTTGTAGAATTAAGAAAAACTAGAAAAACAGGAATTACTTCAGAAGATTAACAAAATAATTAAATACAAATTCTGTTGGAAAAATTTGCTTTTAAATATTAAAATGACCGAGAAAGAATTGAGGCCTCTAGTCCCAACTCGTCCCCTTCCCATCTCGTCCTGAGAGATCAACGAGAAGAAAAGGATTATGAAACGAAATGTCGTCTCAATACAAGTATTTCGCCTTCCCAGCATTATAGTCTGTGTGAGATAGAGTTCAATGCTATCAAATTTTTATCTAGTGCCTTGAGTGTTGGGTGTATTTTGTATGCGTTGTGTGTGTGTGTGTGTGTGTGGTTGCAGTGCTGGACACGGCGGGGCAGGAGGAGTTCAGCGCGATGCGCGAGCAGTACATGCGCAAGGGGGACGGCTTCCTGCTCGTGTACTCCGTCACGGACGAGCAGAGCTACCAGAACGTGCTGCACTTCCACACGCAGATCCTGCGCGTCAAGGACAGGTGGGCCCCTGCTAGCTGTTTGTTCACACCTTACATTTTATTTGGTAGGTTTGCATGAACAACATGCAATAAAGTCATCATTCCGTGCTGGACTGAGCATTAAGTTGGTTGGTGTCCATAAGTCTTTTTGGCAGTTATGTTAAGTCGGCTAATTCTTGCGCAATGACTGGTTTTAGGTGTCAAAGTGTAGTTGTTCATTGTTCGATCAACCAAATCAAAATTTTCAAGTTTTTGGACATATCTACCATGTTAACGGGGGTCATACTACTGTCTTCCTCTCTCTAGTGTGATATGCAACGGAGGATTGTTGTGTGTGGCTCAGGGACACGTACCCGATGCTGGTGGCGGCCAACAAGGTGGACCTGGTGGCGGCGCGCGTGGTGAGCGCCGAGCGCGGCCGCGAGCTGGCGCGCATGCTGGGCGCGCCATACATCGAGACCAGCGCCAAGGAGCCGCCGCTCAACGTGGACGCGGCTTTCCACGAGGTAAACCTACTGCAGCTGTGTCTCTACTGTGTCTCCGGGATTCGCTAATCGAAGTCGGATACCGTTTCCCCGTGCAGGAACTGACCTATGTGTCCGCTTCTGTCAGTTTCTACTCAGCTGATGAGGGTGTGAGCTGTTTACAACCCATTTCTGAGTCGCTAACCTAGGGGGCGGTCATAGCGACAGGCTGCAAGTATGCCACAAGTTGTAATACAGTGTCCGTGTGTTGGTTGGTTGGTTGCAGCTGGTGCGCATCATCCGCAAGCACCCGCAGCACGACGACAAGCAGCGCCGCGCGCGCCGCCGCTTCCTCGGCCGCTGCGCGCTGCTGTGAGCCGAGCGCCCGAGCTACCTTCGTGTTGATGTCAATGGACAACGTTAAGTCAAACGGTCTAGTTCCATGATAAATGACCTATTTCGAGAACGCGAAATGTCCTAAATGCAAAACGGCCTCAGGTCATTTTTTTGTTCCGATTTTTTTGTTGGAGGGAATGACGAAGGGAAGGCAAGCGATGACGCAGACGCAAGATTTACTTGTATTACTATTTATATGGTCAACGTTCTACACTAGGTCCATTGGACGATGGCACGAATGTAGAACAGCTCTCTTCTATTTGTGAGAAACGAGATAGTATTAAAGAGTCGATTTGTGTGGCGCGCCTTGGAAGGCCTGCGTCCATAAGTGGACTAGTGGAGGCTGATGCAGCTCGCGGTGTCTCCCGCCGCCATTTACAATCTGGAATGCACAAAAGTGATCACGCAACGTAGCTGATTCTAAGTGAGCCAAGCCAAGTTGCTTGTATAATGTGCTATTTATTTTTTGTACTATTTGAAAGATTCTATAGTGTTGAGCAATACTTAGGGCCTCATACACCGCTTGCTGATAAAGTCCCAGATAACCTATCTGCAGGTTATCTGACAGATAGCCAGTTTTTTTTGTTTCACAGGTATCTGATTGCTTATATCTTATATATTTTATATAGTCTATCACACAGATTTATCTAATAGATTAGTTTATCACTAAGATTACTATCTGTAACAATATCAGGAAGCGGTGAAAGAAGCCCTTAGAGGTGTAGTAGAAATATACAAAATGTGTAGTATATGTTTGTTGAGTAACAGCAACTGTGTTGTAACGCGTTACTCGTGGGGTAAGGGTGAAGTGATTGTTGTGTGACGTATCAATCGTCCGTATTTTACGGGCTGTTGATTTGAAGACAAGCTCTGAACAGATACTGTGGTGTTTCGGAGTGCTAGAGTGCAGCCGATGCAATATATTACATGTAGAGACAAATGATTTTATCTTAAGTATGAATTTGTAATATTTTTGAACCATCACCACACAAAGTATAATAACAGATTTGTTTCAAATCAACAGATTGTTTGAAGATATAGTTTAAGAAATATATAATACAAATGCAAAGCATTTATGTTAGCCCCTTGTTAGACAAGACCAAAGCTTGTTAATTTATTGTTGGTTGTAGGGAGCGTAGACAAAGCAAGTGTGTCTATGTTGTATTGCTAAGTGTTTAACTGTATAATTGTATCGAATAGTATTTATAGTTAGATGGTGTTGCTTGCACAGAAACATGCACAAGTATTACAGTTATAGTTTAACCTGATGTGGTGGGCTTCGCACGGACATCAGACATTCTCTATTAGAGATTGATCTGGACTAGACGTTTAAGAAGCCAATAAACAAGAGATAAGAACGAAGTATTCGTTGCAAAATGTCACTCATTTTTATCAGTCATGTATTTTGACTCAACTTGTATGTTGTAACGACCCGTATGTTCTGTGTCTGATAGATAATTGATCTTGGTTTATTCTGTTAAAAATTCTGCAATAACTATATAACATCTGTAGTATGAGACTTTACCATTTCATTTTCTATTAATAGTTCATCATAGTTATTTCCACTGCGGTCTCTTTTTATAATTATTGCATTTAGACAATACGACGGCACGGAATGTATTGGTTGAAACATGTTACACTATAAATAAGGCTGAACAATATTACCAAAGGTTTTTAAGATTTTACTTTAGTAGCAAATTATGACGTTCTCATTTGTTATGACGCGCACACCTACACCGGTACCAAGTTACGTTGCGATTGTCAACGATACATATTTCCGTCCTTCTCTAACGCACGCAAATGCCAACAAGACGTCGGTCGCTCAGCGTATCGTGGTACGGAGGGCGAACGCCGCCATATTGAAATATTCGTTTTCTCTGGAGTGTCTGTAGGTTTGTTAACATTTTTTTATCGTTGTGGTGGTAATCTAGATTATTTACATTATAGTTAAAAGGAATTGAACTAGTCTGTTAAAGCTAAGTGTTAAGAGCCGACACTCTTTCATACTTGTACTACTTACACAGTTACACTAACTTGTCAAGTCAATGTTGGGTCTGACATTGGGTGAACGAGTTTTAAGAAGCTCTTAAATCTAAAGGGTATTTATAGTCCCCGTAAATCTTTTTGGTGGTTCAGTGAATGTAGTCACAGATTGTTTGCACGTCGCTGACTGTTTACAGTCTCTGTGTGCGTAAATTGACAGTAGAGATGTCCAAAAACTTGAAAATTTTGATTCGGTTGATTGAATCAATTAACTATTTCTTGAAATTGAATGAGCGTCTGTAGTGAACCCCTGCCCATCTCCCCCTTTGACACCTAAAATTAGTTACTGCACAGGAATCATCAGCCAACTTCACACCACCGCCAATAAGATTTACGGGGACTTAGACGTAGATTATACGAGTTACTTTGAGACGCGTTGTTACAATGACATTGATAAGTTGTAAATGTACAAGTTTTGTCGATTTTTATTTTAATATTATAATTGAACTGTGGTACCTACAACAGACCCCGTGGATGCTTTAATTAGGGTCAAAGTATACTTTGACTCATCCACCTACTATATAATTATTATATAAAGCTAAAATTAAGCATTTAAATGAATGGTATATTTATTATGCATGCATGTTACTCGATGTATTTTGTATAACTATGTTATAAGATGTTTGGTATGGAGTCAACAATAAGGTGCAACTCATAACCCCAGTGGAACTCGCACAATGCATGACGTAGCTTGTAGCCAGCGTAGTGTTCCTCCCTGCCTTATAGGCTGCGGTCCCATCACTAGCTTACATGCCTCGTTTACACGTTCGGTTCGCGCTTTCTAATCGGCTCCCTAAACGATCATGCGGCATGACATGCAATACGTGCTGTCACTCATGCATGACCGTCTAGCTGTCATGATGGTCCATCATGCAGCATGACATTCACGTAAACGTAACGCATGTCATGCAAGCATGATCGTTTAGGCGCTGCACGCTGATTGGCCCGCCAAGGTCGCGCCGTGTCGCGATTGGTCGGATCTTAGGTGATGTCGTATTTTAGTAGGTTTTGAATATCACATTGGGTATCATTTAAATGTGAAATTCTTGAAAAATGTTTTTGTGAAACTCTTCAGTCGATGTAATGTTACACTTGCTGTGTAAACGAGTCAATATACAGGCTGTAACAAAAAAAAAAAATACCTACTTCCTACTTACAATCATTCAAAATGAAGGGATTTTCCCAATTTGTAATAATTGAAATAAATATTGAATGCAATTTTTAAAGCTTTTAAAAATCATGGAAACGTGCAATACTGCAATGTCAATGTTCATAGAACAGAAAAATAAACCGATTACTGGGGAAAATGTTATATTCCTAGAATAATACACGTGTTTTGTTACACGTGACGAAAAAAACAAGGGAAAATAGTAGCTACAAACATGATGGCGACCTCGGCGCTCGAAGCGGTCTCATCCAGACGACCCTCTTCATGTATACTATCTTCCTAAACTCCGGGCGCCCTGCTATGCCAGGTTCTTTGTATTATTGTTCTTAGTCATTAATACTGATTATCTCCACTCCACTAGATAAGTAAAGCAAGTAGGTATTTAGTCATTTCTCATTATTTACATTTTACACATATATTTTGATAGAACATTTTATTTACCTATTTGTTTTTAGAACAAAAATATACGTATTTCTAAACGACTTCCCAAAGTGACCGCTTCCAAGATTGTAATAGTGATTACGCTTTTGACGAGCGAAAGATCGCTACGAGCGCTCCCGGCGGACCAATTGTGAACTTGCAGAGATGACACGGATGACACTTGAGAATTCACAAGTGAACTGAAAAAGTTTCGATTTCCGGCCGCTTGGAGCGCTGCGGAGTCTTCGCGTCGCCAGTAACTGTTATAATAATAGTTGATAGAGTCAAACTCGAATGAACCGAGAGCCCTCTGTAGTCGTAAGTAATTAGGTATCGTATATTGTTGTTAATCAATAAATGTTTTGTATGTTGTATTTAACGTACAATAAAATGTAGAAACGTGCGTAGCTCTTTCATTTCTTCTCTCCCTTTCGCTACATCATCATCAACAGCCTAATAATATGTCCCCACTGCTGAGGCTCAGGCCTACCCTCTCGACGAGAGCGTGCGGGCTATAGTCCACCACGCTAGCCCAGTGCGGGTTGGTGGACTTCACATGCGCCTCAGAATTTCATCATCGGCGTATGCAGGTTTCCTCACGATGTTTTCCTTCACCGTTCGAGAGCAGCCAGTAAATGTACTTAAGTTTCGAGAAAAAACCCATTGGTACATGGCCCAGCCGGGGATCGAATAACAATACCTTTCGCTACAATACGCACCAACCAATACGCTGATTGGTGGATCCATGAAAAACATCAAAGCGGTGTAATAAGTCATAATAGCACAACACCATACACCGTGCAAAATGATGAAGACAATTATTGATTACAGAATTCACACAATACCACAGATTAGATAATAGTTCCTAACAATACTGTGACATTGCGAAACAGCGCCATCTATGTATGTTCTGTATCAGCACCATCTGTAGGCAATATGTTTACATTTAGTTCGTATAAATTCCCATGAAATCCGCAGCTTTTGGTTTCGCCCACGGAGGTGTTTCGCCCGCTAAATACTGTAATTTCATCAAAATCTGTTGTTCCGTAGTTACTTGCGTGAAAGAACAAACATCCTTGCAAATTTTCGCGTTACTAGCTGTTGCCCGCGGGTTCGTCCGCGTGGAATGAGTTTTCCCGCGGGAACAGTTTACCGCGGTAAAATGTATCCTTTATGTTATTCTAGGTTAAGCGCTATCACTACTAAGTTGCATCAAAATCCGTTGAGCCGTACAGTTACAGCGTGAAAGAATGATTATCAAACATTCCATCCTCACAAAGATCCTTATAAACTGCGATGTTGGTTGATGGTGCGATAGCCTAGCTGTAGCTCGCTGTATGTACAATTCAATTTATTGTTTGTAATGTTATTTGTAAGCTGTACTCCGCCCGCCCGTAGACGAGTGGCTGCCAACAAATGAAATTATGACGAGACCGAAGCTCCTCCCCATATTATTGTGTTACATATTACATTGGATGCGAACAGAACACCGGCCGGGCTATATTACGTTTCGTTCATTCGATTGGAGACGGTTTTTGTTACAACATTAATAACAGCGGGAACATTGTGTTGGTACGAGGCGAGGACTTCTGTGTAATATTTGTTTGGTGCAAACATCTCGTCAGCTCGTCACGTCTCGTCACACTCGACACGAGCTCCAACAAACCTCTTCACTGGGATTTATTTCACTCGACGCGACGTATAACACTCCAGTTGTTAGGGATCCGTGAAAACGGATGCCTACGTAAAGCACCTACCTACCCTTAACGTGAAAATGTTTGTCTGGCTGTTCGCCGGAAAACTCGAAAACTATTCACTTTTAATAGGTGTTTGTAAAATTTCCCGCTGATGCTAGAAAAATGTGAAAATTCGAGGAAATAATATATTTTCCGAGGGCCTAGTTAGGTATGTATATACCTATTTCAGGAAAACTAAAATGGGCGACTCGTTTTCGACGTAGTAATGCGCTTCGCTGACTTCAATGTGACGACAATTATAGACAGACAAACAACAAAAGCGATCAAAATATGTTTCGCGAGATCCACTAAAATCCATTAGAGATCCATTGATGGATCTTTTTGGACTCTCATGTCCTTTTTAAATACTTTTTAAATGAGTGCACTCGTATTTCGCACTAACAATACTCCGCACAAACGATCCAGTAATTAATCATTTAAGAAATATTATTGTGAAGTATTCCCGATCGCCGGACGAAATAATTATTTGACTTGTTTCTTGTTCATTTTTATTGACTACTTAGAAAGGTATTAGCGGACGTTGGAAAGAACCGATCCTTGTGTAATTATATTTATAACATAATATTTGCTCGTAAAGGCATATTATCTATTCTGTGGTAAAGGGTCACTTATTTCACCAATTTCAATATCGTATTGTATCTCATTACGCACTTGTGCGTTATTGTAAAGTAAAACGCACAGTTTATCAAGATGCTCCGTCTAAAAACGAACGATTAGCAAAGAGTTTTAATGCCAGAAAAGTGGTCAACATTTTATGAATAAAATTAACTTTAGGAGATAAAATAAATAAATATTTAATCTTTAAATTAATTTTGACAATAAATTACAACCATTTATCTGTAACAAAAACACAAAAATATTAATTTATTTTTTAAGTAATACTGGCTGTTTTTTGTGCCTTTGCCTAAAAAAAAGCGCTGAAGCGCGCAATTTGTGAACAAGTAAAATTATTCAATTTAAAAATTTGTTCAAATTTTTATAACTGCTTTATCAAGTAATTAAACATTTATTCGTTTTTCGAGTTTTATTTATTTCCTCGCAAATATGTTATAAAACGTCGTATGACATACGTGCGCTTTGAAAATTACAGCCTCTCCTCGCCTACGGCTGCGGCTGCACTTATATTTCAAGTATTCAAGTTTCTGATTATTGTACTACAGCAGATATTCCTACTAGGCATTAAGAATGAATGAAGTACATAATTAATCACTAATTAGTAACTAAGTAGGTACGTAGGTAGGCTACCAATAAAAATGAAACTCGATAATAAAATAAAGATGGAAGTAATTCCACCCAGCCTGAACAAAATACTGAAGTAGAACAATATTTTTAAAATGTTGAGAAGCAAAGATAAGTTAAGTCCATTAATCAAGCCTCAAAAAGGGCTGATAACAAAAAACTTCCGTTCATTAGCTCGCTCCGGAGCTGGAGGCGGAGGCGGAGGCGGAGAGCGCGCGCCTCCAACCTGACTTAAATATTCCGCTCCCATTTCATCTCCATAATTTAAGTAAAATTAACTGCTTTGCTGCATTGTTTATAGATCATCTAACCGAAATGTAGGACCACGAGGAAACACCAACGAAATGCATAAGATTGTACCTACCTACTAAATATAAACTAGCTGTTGTACGCGGCTTCGCCCGCATGGGTCACCATTACTTAGGTATCTATAAACCATTCGGAACAAATTATCTGAACGATAGTGAAAACCGCAATCAAAATGCGTTGCGTAGTTTAAAAGATGTAAGCGTACAGAGGGACAGAATTATCTTACAAGATGGTACAAGACCTACGACAATTCGGCGAATAATAACGAGCAGAACAAATCATAGCGTTAACAATAAATATTTGATCTAAGAACATCAAAAATTGATCTAATAAAATTAGGTGTTGGTTTGTTGTGGGGTTTTTAATAATAAAAAATTAATTTCGTAAATCAAATTTTTTTGATGAAAGGAAAGATTAAAACACAATTCGATTCATTCTCTTTTAGCGTGACAGGTATGTAAAGTGGTCCTTATACGATCATGCTTGCATGATATGCAATGTTTACGTGAATTATCATGCCGCAAGATGGACCATCATGCTTGCTATCAATCAGTACAAGCAGTACAACAGCATTTTGCATGTCATGCACGTCAACCACTACCTACAACTAGACGGTCATACATGAGTGACAGCCAGCACGTAATGCACATCATGCCGCATGATCGTTTAGGGAGCCCATACTTCAGTCGGTTACTTGTTGAGGAACTTTAACAAACTGACGCGGATATATTTTTCCTCCATTTTTTAAATTTCCTTTCCACCATTAATTAAATTCCTCTAATTAGCAAGAGAGGCATGCTTGGTTGATAGCCGGAGATACATTCATGTGTCGTCTCTCTACTCGTACCTATATATTCGCTGCCAATTAGACAATTACCGCTCGCGCGACCATTTCATGCGTTTCATACGCACGCACGCCGGAGTCGCGGTGTCCACTAGTGCCGGGACTATGTTATCGACATTTATCAATGAAATTAGATAGGTATATAGTTATGCACTAAAAAGCTGTGGCTTCCGAACAAAAATGATTAAAAAGTGAACCCTTAATGGTCCGACTTCGTCTGTCCGTCGGTCACAACTATTATCTCGGCAACTATACCAATGCTATCAACTGAAAACAACTATAATATTAAATAGTCCAGTATATCTGTCGTATTATTCGTCGGTCACACAATACCATATTATTTTCCACACGATTATATTCCGGAATACATAGGTATTATCGATAACGTTTACAATGGCAGTCCTCTCACTAGAGGGCGTCTCCTCGGGGTGCCGCGAATCACGTGCAATTACGGAACAATACACATGTACATTTTGATATTCAGCATGTACTTATGTGTTCTGCGATATTCAGAACAAAGTAGCCGCGTAGGAAGCTACAGAGGCTACAGCAACCCGACGCCACTTCAGTTTGCTAATCCCTTCGGCTGTCGGTGACCTCGTTCGTCGCCACTCGTTAGATGGCGCTGCTGGTAATGAAGCTCTGAATAAAATGTCCAATATACAACAGGCCAGGTCTCCTGCGTTCTTATCATCACATCTTCAGCAAAAATCACCCATAAGACCAGACCCAAACAAAACACCACAGAACACCCCAAAAACATCTCATAAGCACGGGGTTTCCCATAGACACAATGCAGCGAACCTAGATGACTACAAAAGGGACATGCACATGAGTAGAGTTAAGCACAGGGTGTTACTACTTATGGACCGGCATGATAGTGGATTAAGGAAGACTCTACAAGGCCTATTAGGACCAGAGTTTTCAGTTACTTCTTTCTTAAAGCCAAACGCAGGAACAGAACAAGTATTGAGTTCGTCTATATCCTCCTGTAAGGACTTCTCTAAGCAGGACTTTGTAATAATATTAACTGGGTCTCATGATCGAAATCCAGTTAGGTTTCAATCCTTTTTATATTATAACATTGATAAACTCTCGCATACCAATGTCCTGCTTGGTAAAGTTTTAGAAAATAGGCATTTAAATGAGGTAGAAGTGAACAATTTAGTAAAAATGGTATGTTCTAACTTCACTCATGCAACCTTCATGGATGCTAGTCCTCATGATAGAGATGTAGACATGAAAAATAGATTGTACGCTAGTAGGTTCATTTTGAGAGAAATATTAAGAATTAACTATAAATATAATTACCTCAACTATGTACAAAATAAATTGAAAAACGCTTCTAAAGTAGAATTTACTAATAATAAAATAAATGCAAGCACACAAACTGATGATATGAGGATGTTGGACTTATTTAACAATGATCAGGGTTTTAGTAAGAGTACGCAAACGGAAAACGACCTAAGTCAAATTGTTTTTTTTCGAGAATAGCCAATTAAGTTGTATAAATAACAGTACAAGAATAATACAGGATAAAAATAGTGATGGTGTAGACTCCATGAAAAAACTAAATATATATCATCAGAATGTGTGTGGCATAACTACAAAAAAAGACCAACTAGAGCTTTATTTGGAGAGCTTACCAAACAGGCAACATTACGTCTGTTTAAGTGAACACTTCTTAACTAAGACTTCAGCTCCTCTCCTTAACTTTGTAAATTATGACTTGGCTACATATTATGCTAGGGTAAACAAGACTAGAGGTGGGACATTGATACTAGTGAATAAGGAACAACTTGTTGAAGACTTACCAATCTGTAAGAGCATGCAACGTATAGAGAGTTTCGAAATATGCGGTATAAGAGATGTAGAAACGAATATAAATATAATATGTTGCTACCAGAACGATGACAAGTTTGATGAATTCATGGAAAAGTTTGAATTGCTTCTTCAACACTTCTTCAGCAAAAAATGCGTGGTGTGTGGAGATTTCAACGTTAATTTGTTAGCTGATGATGATAAAAGGAGGGAGTTTCTGTGCTTGCTTACATCGTATAACTTTAGGCACCTTATTAATACAGTCACATTTAGGCGTAATGATTCACAGTCTTGTATCGATAACATACTAACAAACCTGCCGGAAGAATGTATTGAAAGCGTCGAAGTGGACCACAATGGTCATTCAGATGGTCATGCAGGACTACTGAGCAGCATATTAGTAGAAGACTGCAAACAATACCAAAGAAAAGAACGGGTGATATATAAAGAACAGAGAACCTTTAGTCAAAAGAATCAGGAAATATTCCGACAAATGATGCAGAATATTCATTGGAATTCGTTAGGGATCAATGGTTTTTTAAAAACATTTAATGAAATCTTTAAGAAAAGTTTTAAAAAAGGTAAAAGGAAGATAAATTTGAGAAAGAAGTCAAAAATTAATTGGGTCACAAAAGGGATAAAGGTATCAAGTAAGATGAAGAGACTACTGAGCTACCTAAACAAGTTCCACAATGATCCCAGCATCTTTGACTATCGAGTTAAATACATCAAGACTTTTAAAAAGGTCCTGAGGAAAGCGAAAACTCTTGCAGTACAATCAGACATAAAAAAAGCGAGAAACTCAGTCAAAGCTATTTGGAAAGTGGTAAATAAGCATAGAAACAAAAAGGTAATAAATGTAGCGGAAAAACTTATATTAAAAGTGGACAATAAAACTTTACACGACCCACAAAAGGTGGTTGAAACATTCTCTGAGAACTTTGATCAAGGCAGCAGTTCATCGTCAGGAGATCTGCAAGCGGCTTTAAATTTGCTTCGAGAAAATACGAAACGAGTAGATACAGATATAGACTATCGGCTGACTACTCCGCGTGAGATAGATAGTATTGTTAAAAAAATGGAAAGTAAACGGTCGTGTGGATACGATGACATTCCAATAACTATAATCAAAGAAAATATAGATGTATGTGCTGAACCCCTGGCACATTTCTTTAACATCTGCATTGAGGAAAACACTTTTCCAGACCAATTAAAAATTGCTCGCATACTACCGGTCTTTAAAAAAAGTGATAAAACAAACCCTAAGAACTACAGACCAATTTCTTTATTACCTGTCTTATCAAAAATTTTTGAGAAGTTACTAAAAGATAGACTTATCGCACACCTTAATGTTAATAAAGTAATAAATAGAAGACAGTTTGGATACCAAAGAGGAGTGGGAACCTCAGAGGCTATAGATACGCTAATAGATGATGTTGTTAGAAAAATAAACGAAAAGGAAAAAGTTGTCGCATTATTTCTTGACTTAAGTTCAGCTTTTGACACAGTTGACCATGGTATTTTAATTAAGAAATTAGAATATTATGGAGTAAGAGGGAATGAGTTAAAATTATTTCAATCATATATGAACAATAGAAGACAATTTGTTGAAATTAAAGATACAACTGACGATCAAAGAGAGATAGTACATAAGTCTAAAATGGTCACAATAACTCGAGGTGTACCACAGGGTTCCATTCTGGGTCCAATATTATTCCTGGTCTTCATAAATGACCTGGTTGACTTTATATGTAAAGCTATTCCTGGCATTAAGTTAGTAGTGTTTGCAGATGACACAAACGCAATAATATCTAGCCAAAACGTGGCAGAACTAAATAAAAAGGCTAATGAAGCCCTAAGTGCATTCTACAGATGGTTTTCAATCAATAATCTTAATATCAACTCTGGTAAGACTAATGCTATGCTGTTCAAAAATACAACAAGAAACAAAGATATACTTGATATCAGATTGAATGGAGAAAGTATTCAACTTGTCGAAGTAGTAAAATTCTTAGGCGTGCATATAGATAGTTATCTGAATTGGAAGGAAGAGCTGTGCAACATAGAGAACTCAATAAGCTCTGCATGCTACGCCCTCCGAAGCCTACGAGATGAAATCACAGTAGAACAATTGAAATCAGTATACTTTGCATTGATAGAGTCACGGCTAAGATATAGTATCAAACTTTGGGGCAATAGTTATAAATACAACATTAGTAAAGCTTTCACAATACAAAAAAGGGCAATTAGAACCATAGTGCGAATCCCACCGTGGGAATCCTGCCAAGAGCATTTTAAAAAGTTAGAGATACTTACCGTTCCTAGTCTATACATTCTGGTTCTCCTCACTAATCTCCTAAAGCACCGTCACCTTTTTGAGAGTGCTGAGGAAAGAGGAATTCGAGAGGGTACAAGGAGAAAGGACCTAAAACGTATAATAAAGCCGACACTTAGGGTAGTGGAACATTGCGCTCAGAATCAAGCTGTTAGGCTGTTTAATAAGTTGCCTAACGAATTTAAAACTATAAACAGCTTACCTGTTTTCAAAAGAAAATTGAAGTGTTTTCTGCTGGAGAAGTGTTACTACTCTGTTGACGAGCTAGGGTTAGGTTGACTATGCATGCTATTGACATTTAATTTATATGTAAGACTTTTATTTTATTTCATGTGATTATTAATTATTTTTGATTATTGTTAATGTACTTATAAATTGTGAATTATTTATGTTTGTTAGTATTAATGCCGATTCAGACACAATGTAAATTGTTAATGAATAAATAAATTGAAAATTGAAACTCCTCATTGGGGATCATAACTCGAAGCCTACGTTCGTACACCGTTTGTGACATAAAGTAAATCTGGACAGAGCCAGGCACGGAGTATATTTAGTCGACCGCACCGCTCGCACGAGTGTGCAACAAGTCGGCACAACGAACCTGACCTCTTGCTCCTGCTGGCTGGTGCATGGAGTAGGTAATACGTACGCCACTGTACACCTACATAACGCATATCTAGGTGTGTGTTGTGGTGCCGCGCCGCCGTGCTAACGACACTTTACAAATGCACAAGTAAGTATACCTATACTATACCTATTATATCCCATACCTACAGTATATTGGATTATTCTGTGCCAGCCAGGTATTTGAAGCTGTGCACATATTTACACGGATATGCATTGTCAAAATGGGATAAAAGACGGTACGGTTAGTAGGAAGTTACTGTAAATATTCATGATGGCTAATTTTACTGAAGGAAATATTTCTTTATTTTCAAAAATAAATAGAACTGCATTTATATGTTTTTAAGAAATCACCTGTCTGAGCCGAGAATCGAACCGGATAAAAATGTGGAACACCAATCTGTATTCTTATACTACCGATCGAAAGCGTCACACATAAGTAAGTAGTTATAATAGGCATCTTTCTAAGTAACATACCTATCATCTTAAATTAAAAGAAAACCATGAAATTTAACTTATTTAATTTCGACCGTGTAGAACGACTTACTTACAAAAGGAAAACTATATAATGCTAATTTTTAAAGTGGTTCCAACTCGCAACAACCGTACAATGTCCACGGTTTGTGTGTTTGTTTGATAATAGTGAGCATACAGGCACAGATTAGTTAATAGTTCCTTACGTACAGGTACGGTTGGGTTCAAAAGTGCCGTCTTACCTTAGAGTACTTAGGTATAACATTGGGTTACAAGAAATAAACTGCGGGTTTGTTTACGACGCGACGATACAAGCACCACAAACGATTTCAACCTCAACTATGTATGACTACACCTCTCGTACTTACCTGCCTCTAAGTAGCTAGTTATCCAACTAAGCGACACTTACCTCCCCTCGACGTTAGCTTAAATCTACCTTTCCTAACATTTTCCAAATGTGGTTTTATCTATCACCGAGTAACAGGAAGTTGTCGGTTTATAATGTATCGGTCGTCCTCATCAGAATCATTCTACATCACAACATACAACTCTGTTCATTCCTTTGGGAGAGTTCTGTTTGTCTGACGCGCTCCGGGAGCGAAGTCTGATAATTGCAGCTGTGTTAAATTGATTAGTCAATAGTTAAGTAAGTAGGTACCTAATGTTACAAGCTGGGCAGCTGTGTATACATGTATGTCTGTGTTTCTGTACTTGTATTGTAATGTAAGGCTGTCAGCCAGCAGTCAGCACGGTGCGGTGCTATTGTCAGCGTGCTCGCTATAAATTATCATAATACCTGGATCAGGAACAGATGTGTCCGTACATAAGGCCCGCACGGACCGGCCCGCGTCACTCGGCGCCGGCGGCGGCGGCCGGCGGAGGCGTCCCACGAGCGCACAGTATAATATGATGACCGCGAGGTAAACTCTGGAAACATCCTTTATTTTAGATATTTTTAAAAATAAATTTTAATTTAATAATATATTAAAAACTAATCATAAATATCAAAAAACTATTAAACTATTATAACATTAAAAGCATAAAATTAATATAAATACCAAGGTAAAGAAATAAGTTAGGCCCCACCAACACAAAGTTTGACCGCCAGCCGCCAGCTAGCCCTTGACCTCTTGAAATATACCGTTGTAGCCCGACACTTGGCTTCTTGTCATAGTGCCTATTGTTGGACAGTGTACCGTGGGCCGCGCGCAAGCGGCGGTGCGCGGCCGCGCTGCTGGCGGCGCTGGCGCTGGCGGCGGCGGTGGCGCTGGCGGCGCCGGCGCGCGCGGTGGCGCTGCAGCCGCAGCTGGCGGCGGCCGACGCGTTCGACGAGCTCGTCTCCTCCGTGCAGCACCTGCCGCCCGCCTACGACCTGCAAGGTGCCGACACGCGCGCGACACCAACCACCATAAGCTAAGACTAGAATTAAACTTGAGCCCATGTGTTTGTATGTAATGATGTGACTGTGTGCGTGCGCAGACGAGGAGGAGTTCGAGTACGTGGTGGTGGGCGCGGGCGCGGGGGGCTGCGCGGCGGCGGCGGCGCTGGCGCGCGTGCTGCTCGCGGACCCCGGCCTGCTGTCCACGGTGCGTCGCCAGCCCCCGAGGGACACACACGCACGACACACCCTCACACGAACTTATTCATTCGAGATTTGTTGTGCGCGCGCCGATAGATCCCCGCCGCGGCGCCGGGACTGCTGGGCTCGCACACAATGTTTTTCATCACATTTGCGAGGAAATTAATACCTACGACACAAGGGAACAAATCTATTTTCTTTAGACTTTGCTGGTAAACAAATTTTCACAAAGCAACTGAGCCGCATTCACTCTATCCGGAGGTGTTAATATTGTTGTTGCACTTTCATTTCTCTCTTTATTTATACTAATAGATCACAACTGTGTAGTTAATAAAATAGTTTTATTGACAACTTTGTCAATGGAGCTTCAAGTTTTTTTCATATGTAGTTTTACGGCCAATTGGAAACAAGTTCTTAAGCCCAAATCGTAGATCGTAGTTTATAATCACGAACACATAAAACCGCAGCACGGCCTCCAAGGCACAATCAGTGCCATTCGGTGGTCCACACTGCCACAGATAATGATAAAAAATGCATTTAGAAACTCCCAAAGGCCATACAGCCAGTTTTTATCGAATTTCAAAATAAAATTCACTGAAATAATTGCAAAGTAAACTAAAACACTTTTTAAAACACAAAAAATAATGCATTTAATTAAAACGTAAATGTTTAAATTACCATTTGTAAAAGTTTCGAAGACATAAAAAACCATGTTTGATTTAAAATCTCCTTAGTGTAGAATGTCATACCTGTTTGCTATAAAGTTCTTTGCCTTCGAGTGAACGCCATTTTTTAAAACTACACATTATAGTCCCTAGGGGTATAATATTGAACTGATTTTCATTACTCCCGCGGGTGTATATAGGCCATTGTGTTTCTGTATGCATGCATATAATAATCCACATAACGAGCAAGTGTGGTGAAAAGTAATGAGAAATCAGCTGTTGAAGGCTCAAATTAGTAGTCAAGTCCACCCTGCAAGTATGTTTATATTACGGTCAAGCTAAACGTGACGTACTTATAAATAATGTAAAGAATTTTAAAGTATTATAACGAATAAAGAATAATGATTGTGAGTTATTGTTGGCTCTCGAGTGAGAGCGGAGACAATGGACGAAGGCGCCACACACACAGCGCCCGCCATTGTGTGGCGCTTGTCGGCCGGAGAGCCGTGTAGTGTATGTAGCGCCCCTCTCAGGCGATTGTGCCTCGAGTTAAAGTCCTTCAGCTAATAGTCCGCGGCATGTCGAGGAGTCCCTGGGCATGTTCCCGCTCACCGGGCATGTTCAGCATTATTGTTGGACCGCCCCGTGGTCGTACAGGGTGGGTCGTCGCGGACTCGTGGGTTCGGGATTCGATTCCCACTAAGATGTTTACTTTTGTGAATTGCCCTATCTATAATTTGGGATTATACATGTGCAAGCATAACTTACTGATGTAAATCTGTGTGTGGATACTTGATGGATATTTTTTGAAGAAACTTGTGGCGTCCGCTTTTGTATAAGTAATAGGTTAAGAAAATGTATATTATACATCATTGAAATAATAGCATTAGTGAGCTCGAGGAGCAGTAGGCAGGAGCAGGACACGTCGCGTCGTGTGTCATTGTTGGCGGCGGCGCGACGCATGTCGGTAGGAACACGGGGGGCACACAGGGTCGGACAGGGTTTTTAAACTTAGTGCGGGGTCCTTGCGCTTCGTGGTCAATGCTCGTGACACCAGCGGGCGGGGGCGGCGAGGGACTCTAATGGGGGAATCCGACACCTCTGTGTGGCGTAATGGCGCCGGCGCGCGGCGCGCGGGGGCCGCCACCCGACACTTGCGCCACTATCATTACACATGATGTATATTCGAACGCCCAGGCGGGCTGACGGCGAGTGGTCCCCCGTGTCCCCGTACGTGGCACGGGGACACGGGCCAACACTTTTTTCTAAGAAAAAAAGAAATATAATTTATTCACATTTCACTGCAACATATTCATAGACATAAAATATTACAAAATATATAATATAATTAACATCTAATTTCGAATGAGGTAGGATCAGGATGCTGTGGATGTGAGGAGGTCTCTAGCAGAGACATTTTCAGATGGTAGTGTTTCCATACTACTTACTTACACATTATGGTTATCAGCCGCACCAATAATGACGTTCATTGCGCGAGGCCCATGTCCAGCAGTGGACGACTGGACGTTGACGGGCTGATATGATCCGCCTGGCCGTACAGTTTATTTTGGTCCGCACTAAACTTTCTCGCCATTTAAAGAGAAACAGTAACCTGATAGAGTTTCGTCATTTTCCTAACAAAAAAAGTTACATACAATTTTGTATGGATTTTTTATTATTATACATATTATTATAAAATTGATAAAAAATAAATTCGCAAAATCAAAAACTCATAATTTCCAAATTTGGTCCCAATCGGACCAAAGGTTTAGCCTCCAGAGCCAAACGTGACTGACGGACGGAATTAGCTTACATGGTTTTCGGTATACAGAACATATTTTCGCGAAAATTGGAAAAACTTTTTTTTCGACTACTAAGTACCTAACCTTGCTCTTACCCTTAGTAGGTGCCTACGGTGTAGTATGATAACTGAGGTCGCAGTTTCACTGCCACTTAATGGAATTGACTGCGACATACGAACGCATATTGCTTGAGCAGCAATAACCTAAATAAGTTAACATGTAGTTTAATATATCATAATGTACGACACTTCAATATACGACATTGAACAATCAACATGCCTTTTACTGGTTAACTCCGACAAGATATCACAACGGTACTGAAAAAGCTTGCTACGCTGCCGCTCGCTACTATATTTTTGGGTACTGGGGGTGCGAGAAAGTAAAAAAGTGGCTAAGTAACTAAGTTTATCGAAAGAATAATTATAGCTGCAAAAGTGTTTGTCTTTGTGTAATAGAACTATATATATGGGTAAGGTAGTACCTACAGTCGACCGCACGTCAGTGGAACCTCTGACCTTGACCTGGCCTAGCCTAGGGAATAAAGAGACCAGTTTATACTGACTTTGTTCCCACTGACGTGCGGTCGACCGTACAATGATACTTCAATATGAATTAAACGCTGTTTCTTAATTTAATTTGTTTATTGTTTCCGCGCAAATTAGAAAAAAGCACTGCACAAGGCGCGGGCGAAATATCAATTAACGGCCTCGTTTAATTAACAAGGCTTCGGAAGGGGTTAGGTGCCGACGTGGTACCTACTGGTTTTCGCCTCAATACTATGTTTTTGGGAACTGTATGTTGTAGCTCAGCTCGTCGTTCCCGAACGAGCTGGTGGGCGTGACGTGGAAGGAAAACTCGGTGGATAGGATACTGTATATATTAAGTACTGTATAATTAAATAGCACAGGAAAATACAAAAGCTCTTGAGTGACAGAGCCAAAGAAAAGAACCAAGTGTAACTATCCTGTCATCCTATAAAAAACCTAAGCCGCCTGCCAGCATTAGAGCATGCAACCTCTGAGGCGAACTAATCGCCACATGTTAATAGGTAACAATTACTTGTCTTGTCATGTTCGTCACAGCAACGGTTCCGCACGATATTATTTGCGGATAGTATATAAAATACACAGTCCTAAATGGAATTTAATGACGTCACAAGTAAGTATATTACCGCACGAAAATACAACAGCCATTTCAAAAATGTTTCGCTGCTGAAACGATAATCGATAATCTGGTTTTAAAATGTTTAATCGCACCGAGCGAGACTACAAGTGGCTCTGGGAGGTGTGCGAGGGGGGGGGGGGGGGGGGGCGCGTCCAGGTGCCGGCGGCGGGGGCGGGGCGGGGGGCGGACGGGGACCATTACGGATTTCCATCTCAAGTATTTACACAAATTGTAGCTTCCGTTCCAGTCCAGTGTACATGCGGCTGAGCGCCTTTTATATTTAGCCTTTCGCTAAGAGCACAGCGCCGCCCGCGCCGGCCGACACGTGTGCGCGTGACGTCACTCGGCGGGGGGAAAAAGTAAGTATTATAACTCTGTGCTATTACCGGGTACAGAAGCGACACTCTCCCGACAGTATATCGGCGCCCGCCAATGACTAGCACGATGACTAATGTTCTAAATTGCTTGAAGTACCTACTGATATCTGTAATCAGCCAGCAATTGACACCGGTGGTCCTGAACGCCCCATACAATAATAGCATTTGGGAGATTGACACCATGGTCCTAACCGTGGTCAAACGCGGTGATGGTGTGGACAACGGATGGATGGCCCGTTGTTAGTCGCGGCGGTGCGCGGGCGCGGCCGGGGGGCGGGCGGCCGCGGGCGGGCGCACACTTACAACAACACAAGTGCGCGGCCGCGGCCATAACGCTAATTACTGCGAATGAATTAGTTAATGAACTAGCCGCGGCGCCCTTTGTGCACCCCCTCTTCACCCCTGCCCCGGCCCCCCCGCCCACTTCCAGGGAATGAGCTCTGAGCTAGTGTTGAGCAAAGTTTATTTAACAAATGGAAATGTTATTAGTGGAGCACTCCGCGCGGTCAGACCATTTGTTAATGAGGTACCTACCTATATACCGGCGCGGAGGTGTGGCGGCGGACATTTCACACTCCGGGTGTACTGTACTGTACACCTACACTATCTACATATACCTACCTATACCTATACCGACTAGGTTTCATTAACGTCATATAGCTCGACACAAATTAATTAAGTTAGGGTCTGAAGACGGAACTGCTCGGAACAACATCCGTAGAAGTCAACATTCATGTTCACTGGTGATCGAAGTCACATTCACTATATTTTCTGTAGACAAGTAGGTACAATACCTACTTAAATATTTCTTTTTGCTTCTTTTTGTACGATAGAATACATTACATGCATGTGTAATTAACGTTTACGAAGTAATATAGTTGCTAGAGTTTGAAACGCTCTGCGTCAGATGACATGAAAATATCGTCATTATCGACTGGCATATTTTTTATAAGTGCTTATAATGAAACTTTAAAATTCCTTTTATAGCATTAATGTTTAATCACGACGATCAAACGGACCCTCCCAAAATACATTAAAGGGGAAGCCAAATCGGTAAAAGGTGTAATTGCTTCTTTTATTTTTCTGTTCACTGGAACACCGGATATCGGATGAATGAGTCGAAATACGGGACGCAGCAGCCCGATCCGATTAATGCCGGACATGACGGCGCTTCAAATGGTCAACGTTTTGCGTGAAATATGTATCGAGTATTGACTATACTAGAGACGCAACAAGTGATCGGAAACCCGCGGTTGGTTTAATTTTTACGATTAATAACAATTCACCGCACAATTCATCGTTATTGATTGAAAGAATAAAAGTGCGTAGAACGTACGAATTCGTTCGAACGCTAATAAGACCGGTTCTGAAAACCTATACCAATAGCCTATAAATAAATACTAGTTTTGCATTTTTATTGTTTTTTATGAAAAGTAGTTTAATTTGTGCCAACAGTCAGGCTTTTTAATAATAACCTTATAATAATACTTGTATATACCTACCTACAAGAATAATAATAAACTTTTCATCACACTTGCTCATTATGTGGATTATTATATGCATGCATACAGAAACACAATGGCCTATATACACCCGCGGGAGTAATGAAAATCAGTACAATATTACACCCCTAGGGACTATAATGTGTAGTTTTAAAAAATGGCGTTCACTCGAAGGCAAAGAACTTTATAGCAAAAAGGTATGACATTCCACACTAAGGAGATTTTAAATCAAACGTGGTTTTTATGTCTTCGAAACTTTTACAAATGGTAATTTAAACATTTACGTTTTAATTAAATGCATTATTTTTTGTGTTTTAAAAATGTTTTAGTTCACTTTGCAATTATTTCAGTGAATTTTATTTTGAAATTCGATAAAAACTGGCTGCATGGACTTTCGCCTTTGGGAGTTTCTAAATGCATTTTTTATCATTATCTGTGGCAGTGTGGACCACCGAATGGCACTGATTGTGCCTTGGAGGCCGTGCTGCGGTTTTATGTGTTCGTGATTATAAACTACGATCTACGATTTGGGCTTAAGAACTTGTTTCCAATTGGCCGTAAAACTACATATGAAAAAAACTTGAAGCTTCATTGACAAAGTTGACAATAAAACTATTTTATTAACTACCTGTAGTTGTGACCTATTAGTATAAATAAAGAGAGAAACAAACTTAAAATATGTCTGTCATGTGAAGAATCCGAGTCTGAAAGTGCAACAACAATATTAACACCTCCGGATAGAGTGAATGCGGCTCAGTTGCTTAGTGAAAATTTGTCACCAGCAAAGTCTAAAGAAAATAGATTTGTTCCCTTGTGTCGTAGGTATTAATTCCTTGTAAATGTGATGAAAAACATTGTGTGCATCACGGGTAGTAAGGGTATTACAAACTCGAGTCATTAAAATCCCTCCGCCTTCGGCGTCGGGCTTCTAATAGACTCTCGTTAGTAATATCCTACGTACTTCCCTTATTGCACAATGTGCTATTATATAATTGTTTTATTTAATTTTATTATTCACATATTTTATTGTAACGTAATACACATTTTGAAAATATCTACACCCTATAAGTATAAGTGATTCATATCGTAATCGAAATGACTGAATCGTTGCATCCCATCATATCAGTAAACATGAAGGTAGAGACAGTTGTTGGCGGCGCGGGGCGGGCCGGGCGGCGGACCTTGTACTCTGTCAGGATATCGGGGTATTGGAGGAAAATAGTTTATTGCTCGCGTCGTAACTATATAGGTACGCTTCTACCAAGTACTGTTGGCAGAATTCACTACAGGTGAATTGAGTAATCAGACGCACTTACCAACGAATGTGCCTACGCTAGAACAGAGCAGAACCGAGTTCTTGATACTTGGTATATCCAAGCTTTGCATACCTTCATCTTTTTGGTTTCTCGAAACAAAGCAACCATTCTCGGTCTAAGGTCAGATAAGAAATGTGTACCTTCAGTGGATGAGCCGCGCTCCGATCTTAAAGTTTCCCCGACGCGAGCGAGGCGGCTGACCCCGCCCGGTGCCGGCGCCCCACAACCCACAAATTCCTCGCATATTATCTGACAGCGACCACATTTTGCTCGAAGCATTTTAACAACACCCTCGTCCTGTTCTGGCCATCGGCGGAACGAACGGCGAGCGAGGTGGCGCGTCGCTCGTGTACATATTCAATATCAGACATAAGATCAGATGGTCAGAGATGATGTTCATTATTGAAATGTCATTTGAAATTCCAATAAGATTTTACTAACCTAGTATATATTAGGTATATAAGTATTGTGGATTTACGATAATAATGTCCAATCTGAAAAATGTCCAAACTGAATAATGTCCAATCTGAAAAATGTCCAACCGTTGAAAAATGTCCAAACTGAATAATGTCCAATCTGAAAAATGTCCAATCCGGAATCCATTTTACACTACAGAACCTTAAAAACCGCTATTTATTTATTTTTCAGATTGGACATTTTTCAGGTTGGACATTTTTCAGGTTGCACGTTTTTCAGATTGGACATTATTCAGTTTGGACATTTTTCAGTTCGAGCATGGTCGTTGGACATTTATCAGATTGGACATTATTACAGTGAACCGTATCGTGTACTCGTGAAAAGCACTACACTACCTATAAGTAAGTATGTAAAGTCTCCCAGAAAAGAGATTTTTCTTCGTCTCGTTTATCTTCAAGAGACGCTCGTCAAAGCATCTCTAACGAACTCGTTCATGGCTGGTCCCCGCTCCGCGCTCCGCACAACGTATACTACTCTATTACTTGTTAAAATAACATTACAGAAATACAATAGGACCTACCTAGTAGGTACATATGTAAGATATCGGAGCGGAACCTTTGATCTTTCAGGTGTAGAAACTTGAAATATATTGCAAAGGTTTCCCCATTGTTGACGTTGGGAAAAATTAAAATTGTTTTTGAAATCCCGAGGTGGAAATTCTAGCAGACGATGTCAGATAATATGATGTGAAGTTACTTTAAATCCGCGGGTGCCCGCCCGTGACGTGCGGCCGGCCCGCCCCGCTCGTGTCTCCCACACAGAGCTCTCTGAGGCCGGCGCCAAAGTTGGAAATTTTACATCGGCTTTGTGAATTATTCAAACGGAATCCCGGCAGAGGCAACTTCGGGGCTCGGGAGGGAGTTGGTCGGCTCGAGACGGACTTGTTACCTCCTCGTACTTCAACCCACTATTATATAACTATAGAAAGCGCTCGAGAGAGACAGATTTTTAATATAACACACGAAAATATGGTCCAAGTCTCGCATTTATGGGCCAAATTCAAAATATTGTAAAGGTTTCATTTTGTACGCTCGCTAGGTAATGCGTTGAATATTTAATTGACATCTTGTGTATCCAAACTAAATCCGACTTTCATGGTCGGAATGAAGTGATATAATATCCTAGCTGTGTCATGAAAACTAACCTCATAAAGAAGTTGTGTGGCGTGGAGTGGAGGGTTCTGTACCCTGGAATATTTAACAGCCTTTTGTACTTTACTTACTTGTTAGGCTGTTGGTAACATTCTAACAGGAAAGTACGTACAGTCAGTATCATCGTAATAAACACAAACTTTTGTTTTATCCCCCCCCCATCACACTGTACACTGTACGTGCGAGTAACTTTTAGTTGATAAAATATGCTCGAGGTGATGTTTGCTCTCATTAAACTTTATCTTCTTGTTTTGGCCACGTGCGTGAGGTTTCGTTTTGCTTTATATTTACATTGTGGCTTGTCTTATGTTCTAATTTATGTACATTACAATGAAAACAGGGCAACGTGTAAGAACTGAACAATCTCAAATGTCACAGTAAGTCATACTTCTATGAAATATTTAACATTTTCTTATAGTCTCATCACGCTGGCCGTTGCTTCACTGTATTGATTGATAGCAAGCATGATCGTTTAGGGACACTTTTAGAATGGTACATGGCACACGTGCGCGGGGTCGCACTTGTGTAATGATCCCGCCGTGAGCAGAGCCGCGAGAGCATGTAGTAGCCTGGCCAGTACCTAGTGGGCAGCGTAGTAGCGGCGGCGGCGGGCGCGGAACAGACGGCCCGCGCTGAATGTTTTATGGGCGCGCGGCGCGGCCGGCGCAGTAAACAAACTAACGTGGATTCACTATCATTTAGCAGCTACCTCCCTCCCTCCAGTGTCGATCCACACACGAGTAGCACGAGTACTCAATAATTACAATAATCATGAAATAAACTCCAAATCTGCCCGGCATTTTTGGTGTTCACAGTAAGGTCTATTAAACCTAGTAATCTTACTGAAATACAAAATTTTCTTCTGCAGTTCACAGTTGTTCGATTCTATAAACCCATTTAGTGTTTCCTATAAACGCCATCTACTCCAGTATTACTCGTCGACGTGTCGAGCGCACGACGCACGACGCGCGTCGCCTCGCCGCGAGGAGACCGTCGTACGGCCGGTTGTTGACATTATTGCCGATATCTTCCTTCCTCGGCGACGGAAGTGCCCGTTGTAAGATGAATGAGTCGGCCTACGTACTATGTAGGTATGTGCTCTATCGGCCCACCGGCAACACTAACTACTGACTCAACTCCGTTTCAGAGTGTATACTCTACGTACGTATATAGAGACGGTTCCAAATGTGATTTATCCCTCGCCGAGTGACACGTAGTCAATATAAAATGTAGCTCTCTCATCACAATCACCTGCCCTAGAAGTAAGTGGCCACACCTACCACGACCGGTCACTATGAAATAATAACTAGTAGTTCCGTGAGAACAGTAGACCTCGCCAGCCCTTATAAACAAAACCTAAAAGAAACCAACAAAAGTCAACTTTGGAAACAGAAAAAGTACCTACTAAAGTGACAAAAATTAGCACTTTAAAGCTTAATATTTCGCAAACGGATCCCTGAATCGAAAAATGTTTATCACACACCCGCGATATTTTTGAAAGACCCATCCAACGATACCCCACACCATGGATATCACGCGGAAAAAAATAATTTTCCATTTTACGTATGCAGTTCTATGAACATAATTTATTTTTTCAACTTTCTTAAGTCGATCCACTATTACTCAAAAACTAATAGAACCTACTTAGCCGTAATAGTTTTCCTTGTAACTACGTTATATATGCTACTGCCATGAATTTTTTCACATTTCCAAAAGCAACCGTTTAGCTGGCAGGGGGGGGGGGACACGTGACTCTAACAAAAATTACCGCTTTAAAGCTTAATATTTCGCCAACGGATCCCTAAATCGAAAAAATTGTATTCACACACCAGCAATATTTTTGAAAGACCTATCCAACGATATCCCACACTATGGGATTCACAAGAAAAAAAAAGTTCACTCCCACTTTGCGAGTATGGTAGGTACTCTAAAAAAAATGTTTTTCAAAATTTTATTCTACTCAATTTGTAGGTTTAATTAATTTATACATATGCCAAATTTTCGTCAAAATCGGTTGAAAAATGCGACCTGTAGGGAATTACAGACAGACAGACAGACAGACAGACAGACAGACAGACAGACAGACAGACAGCCGGACAAGAGCATTTTTGGCCAGTCTCGAAACGTAGACGCTTCGCTCGCTTCGCTCGCTCGGTCAACAAGACACGGACCCTCGCCTCGTGCCAAACGTTGTTTGTTTAATTATGTAGGCGGCGGGCAGTACTTACGGCTGTGTTACAGCTCGTACGCGGGCGCGGGCGCGAGCACTGGTCGAGCCGGGCTAATGACGTCGTCACATATACTCGGTACGAGTAATGCGCGGCCCCAAATTACTCGCACGACAACTCGCCACTCCGAGCGTGGCGGCGCGGCGGCCGGCGGGTCACACTCTCGCTCGGGATCGGTATTTAAGTTATGTTAGCGGGATACCCGCAGTAACGCAGCCCCGCGGCGCTCGGGATCCCACACTTTACATCACGACATGTTAACAACTTTAGGGGAATATTTACAGCTCGCACGTTCATTCCCATTTACACATTGTATGGGACGTAACAATAAAAAGATTTGTTCTTTTAAAATTGAGATGTAGTTACATGTATGTCGGTTCATAATGTGACAAACTATGAGTGGACGTCGGGCGCCTCGCCGGGCCACGGAGCCCTATAAGGAGTTCCAAGTACTCACACACGATCATAATATTATACTAATTTGTAAAAGGTGCGTCTACAATCCCATCAAATAAAGACTCCCGACTTCTTTTCGAGTGCCGCTGGAAGCTGGCGCTCGGAGTTTATTAAATTTCCGTTTATTCCCCGCGAGATGCGGATCTGGGGGAGTCGTCTCGTCGGGACAGGGCATTAATCATGAGCCGAGGCGCGACACACTCTCCTTACATTCGGCTGTGCGCTCCGCCTTTTCATTTTATACAGGTAACACGAGCTGTAACTGTGACCAGTGATCGCTACGTAAGTATACTACGTATTTATTGTGCCGAAGCTCCAGGAAAATGATGGACCTGATGATAAAACGTGGTTCCAGCAAGACGGGGCCACCGGCCAGCAGGCCAGAACGTCGATGGGCACGGGCGGGAAGTGATAAGCAGGTTTGGGGACATACCCTCCCATGTGCAACAGTCTGAATTAGCCTTAATTCCCAGTGAGGCTGGCTGCCTCGGGCGGGGTCGACGGACCTACAAAAAGACAAATTTAGCTGGTGGAACAAACACAGTTGAACACATTGCAAACCAATAATGGACCACTTACACATTCCGTTAATTCATTGAGGTCCCGTTAACGTTACCCGCGGGGGCGCGCGGGGGACGGCGGGGGGCGCGCGGGGGGCCCGGGGCGAGCCGTTAATTAATTAACTGAAAGTATTGCGCGATCGTAAAGCGCGGCGCTTCAATAACATCGCTCCTGATTACCCCCCCCCCCCCCCCCCCCCACCACCACACCACTCCGCCCCGCATATATCCGAGCAAATGTTTTCATTCGTTCAGTGACCCCTACCATGAGTTGGCGGTGTCGATACTCGTTAACGACTACAAATATGTAACAGTGCTCACTTGCAGCAGGCCTTCATCTAACACAGCAGGTCAAAAGATGGGAGTAGAATATATGTATACGAGGGTGGCATTAAAAAAAATTATATGTGCTGTCTCTTTTCGACTAATTATGAAAGACAGAGATAGGTGTAGATGTAGTCCACCACGCTAGCCCAGTGGGGGTTGGTGGACTTCACACGCGCCTAAAAATTTCTACTACTATACGACAATACGGCGTATGCAGGTTTCCTAACGATGTTTTCCTTCAGCGTTTCAGAGCAGTTAGTAAATGTACAGAAAAAAATTATTGGTAAATTGTCCAGCCGGGACTCAAACTTCGAACCTTTCGATATGATAGGCCGCGCCGACGCCACTGACGCTCCCGCAGTCGCTAGCGAGCGAGTATTGACGTCGTAACCTCATGGTAGGGCACCCCGCCCGCCGCCGCCGCCGCCGCCGCTAATGCAAACTTATGTGAGCTCCTGCCGTACGGCCCTCCGCACAAGTTGGCGACCGCCGAGCACCGGGTACAGTCGGCTGCAACGCAATTGTAAAATCACCAAATAAGGTTGGTTCTCTAAACATACATTCAACATTTTGAGATGATAGCGACGCATTGGCACAATTCAGCTTTATTTTGACTAGTTTGGTTAAATTGATGGTAGGAGTAGTAGTACAGGGTCCGCATGACATCCAGTACTACCACGAAGCAATGCACGCGTTGGTGTGCTGCGATTTGAAGGGTAAGTGAGCTGGAGTCGCTCCCAGCGAGTGCGCTGCCACGCGAGCGGCGAGCGGCGAGCGGCGAGCCACCTGTGGGGCCGGCTGTACGGGGCCGCCCCGGGGGCTCAACAGGTGCGGCCGGCCCCCCCGCGCCCCCCCGCGCCCGCCCGCGAGGCACCGCGAACATGCTCGTCGCACGCACAGCTGGAAAACCTATTATTATTTTCATGGTTGTAACTTCAATCGTCTCTAGGATGGTGACTGTTTCTGCCAATGTCGAGTGTTCAGAGACACGGTGGAGATGGCTCTTACCAGCGAGCCTAACCTAAACCTAATTTATAAACAAATGCAATGAAATTATTTTATGGCTGGTTATAGGTAGGTACAAACCAGTTTGTACGCCAGCTTGCTGTGCAGGATTGAACTGAAAATTACAATATTTTCTTCATTCTTTAAGATTTAATTAAATGTTTCCTCGACTAATGAAGCGGCAAAGTCGCGAGCTTTTTTGTTCCTTTTTAATTAAAAAGGCTTTCGCGTTAGACGGGCCGTTTTGTCCAGCAGTGGGACGTAGGTATAATAGGTTCTTTTACATTCAAACAACATTGCAAACCAATGTAGAGTGCACGATATTGTATATTGGTACGCGCGGTGGGAGACGCGGTAGGCGCTCCCGGAATGTAAACAAATCCCAATATTGGTAAACAAACTCACGCGCTCCCAAATAATGCCATCAGCCGGCGACGGTAGGTAATACTCATTCATATACCTACCACATACACACGAGTACCAGTATCGGTACATTTAGAAAGTACCTAGTAGACTCGCGCGAGTAGAGTCCGACACAATGACATATTTTGTCTGGATGTTTGTATTACGGACTATCTTGGAAACTTGTGACCTGGATTTGTAATCTGGTCAGGTTATACCTGTATACGATGTCAAGGAGCTCGTGCCCAGAAGTTGAGCTCTCATTTCCTACATTTGCCAGTAACCTGGATGCAATATTGAGAATGCTCCAGTTCGTCGACGCGAACGAACTAGTGAGTGACCTATTAAATAATGACAAAGTGTGGTTATTTGTTTGTTGCTCACTCACTCACGGTGTAAAACAAACAGCTGCCCGTTTTGATAATTTTTCATTACTCTGAAAGTAGGTCTGAAGTTGCCTGAGTAGCGGGTTAAAAGTAATACATCTCAGCCCTAGGGAGAATCGCTTTCAACTGACAGCTGTCAAATTATAAAAAAATATCTAGTACTATTTTGACATTTCTATTGGACCATGTTCCAACTTTCTATGCAGCCACTCAATTATAGCGCGATTTGAAATTAAAATAACATAAAGTTAAGTAATAAATAAAGAATATATTTATTTAAATGACTATTATAATTATTACTGATAACTATTTTCTTTAAAATAACATAGATTCGGGCAAAATATTTACCATTTTTTCAATGATGGAAATGAAAAATAATGGCAGAATAGCTGGCCGGTCACAGAAAAAAAACAAAATAGACGGGAAAGCGGCAATCCGATCTTCATTTGTTTTTCGAGTTGTAGAGTTTTGTTTATACTTCCGTATAGCAGAGATTTGTATTAACACTCATTTTATGAATTTGTTTTTACTTTCAGTGTATTCTTAATGAAAAGCACAGTGTATCCCTCGGGTTCAAGACTTATTTAGAGTCCCTCGAACTATTGGCGCCCTCGCTCATCATCATCATCATCAACAGCCTATTAATCTCCCCACTGCTGGGGCTCAGGCCTACCCTCTCAACGAGGGCGTGCGGGCTATAGTCCACCACGCTAGCCCAGTGCGGGTAGGTGGACTTCACATGCGCCTAAGAATTTCTTCTTCAGCGTATGCAGGTTTCCTCACGATGTTTTCCTTCACCGTTTGAGAGCAGTCAGTAAATGTACTTAAGTTTCTAGAAAAAACCCATTGGTACATGGCCCAACCGGGGATCGAACCTCGGACCTTTCGATATCATAGGTCGCGTCTTATCCCCGAGGCCACTGACGCTCTACAGCCCTCGCTCCTCGGGACTAAATAAGTTACTTTCACCCCTGGGGTAACAATGTACTACTACTAATAGGTAGGTTACCTAATGTTCGACACAACCTAGCGCTTTTTAGTTTTGTAGGCACGAGTTGAGATATATCGGGCGAACAAAGTCATATAATATCTGAACGTGGACTCGAACATGGGTGTACGTACCTTACCTACTCAGCTTCTCGGTGTGGCCATCACTTCCACCGACTACGGCGAAGCAAAACGGTGGGTCATGCATGATTTTGACCGGTATGTAAGTATGTATGTAAGTAGGTAGCTATGTGTCAATGCCCCCTCTAACTTCGCGATCGTCGAGACCACGATTGTCGCCCGGGCGGGATTAATCGGCCGTGAATCAATCAGCTGGCGGGCGTGCGAGGGGGAGGCGGGGGCGGCGGGGGGCGCGGAAACAACGTCCCCTCGCGCCGATAAGAATCCAATTAACGTCTGCACAAAGCATTCCGCGACCCCCGCCCGCCCCGCACGCCCCCGGCCCGCCCGCACCTACAAGCGGACACGCACGTGTCAAACGTGCATTTTGAGAAAATTGCAAAAAAGGCGACAAACTTTTCTCAAAATTCATTTTGTAAAGTTGTCTGCCCTGTGTCGTCCGTCCCCACCCCCGCCCCGCGAGTCGCGGCTCGTGGCGGTATAACCGCGTCATGTCGGTAGTACCATTGACTAGTACGGATCATTGATGGTACAAGTGACACAACTATAATCCCGTTATGTCAGTAGTACTTACCATTGACTAGTTCCATGTCTTTGTATCCGCAGTAAGCGTTGTATCCCCCCCCCCCCCCCTCCCTCCACGTGCGCGCTGTACCGAAGCCTCCATGCGACACAAAGTTATTCCATTACATTGACATGCGGCGGCGGGGCTCAGAGAGCTCGCCTCCTCCGTGTAATAGACAATGCTGCTACAGATTTGACTCCGACTTGTAGGTACGTTGCGCTTCAAGTTTAACGAATATTATAATGCTTCTTTGTTTCTTAGAGTCGACAGAATGATAATACCTATAAGGAGTGTTGTCAAAAGTTGGGAGGCAATACGAATTCAGAATACCTATATATTTTCAGTTGGCGACAGTTCGCGACATATGGTAATGGATAGTCCGTATACATATTGGGCATCGCTGTACGAGTGTCACGTCCGCGGGAGCGGCCCTCGCACGAAGGGCACTCGTGCCTACACACTAATAAAAAAGTTGTTTGCAGTTTTATTTTTAAATGCCAGATTTGCTCCGACACCGTGCTCACGTTTCGTCGCCGGTCGCCGGTCGCCGGTCGCCGGCCGCCGGCCGCCGGACGTACCGGGAGTGAGCTCTACTAGTAATACAGTTACCAAGTTGCGCACTTCGGTCGGTGTCTCGGGCGTACAAATACAAGGCCAGAAAGAACTCAATAGGTACATACCGAGGTGAATATGAAAGGAGTAGACAATGCGTGGAAGTGAACATATTTTTACATATTTGTTTAGACAACTAAGAAGGATAACATTATAGATGCTTGTCGATGGGTGCCGAGCCCCCGCGAGCGCCCAAGGGTCCATCAATCAAAAAATTTTGCCACTCCCATATGGATGAGCAATAAAAACATCCTATGGGTGTCAAAATTGTGTCAAAGTAATCACAAAATTATGACTCACTCACACTTTCACATTTTCAAACTCCATATAAATTTGTATGAGCAACCTCCTCCCGCTACTCCGCTTCCTTTGTCCGCACCCCCCCTGTAAGTGGCACCATTGGTTCCGATACTAAATATGTAAGATGCGATCTCCACAGGGAGCGCGCGCGCGACCAACGAGATTTGAAACTTGTTGTGGTGCACGGTACACGTGTAAGTGAACCTACTCAGTAACAAAGTAGCGAGCGAGCGTACCTAGCTACCTACGTACCGTACGTAGTCGACCGACGCATACACTTTGCATCTCGTTAACTTGTCAACGGGAACATATTTCGTGTAACATGTACGAGTAGGTACCCTCCTTCAAATAGCGTACGCTGTTTGACTTGAAAATGACAACGCGCGGAAATATATTGCATATTCTCTCTCTCACTGTTTGTAATTATTATGACAGGTAGATTAGAGATCCGATAACATTGGATCTCTACAATAATAAACGTCAACGGCAGAATCGGAATACATTATAGGTAGTCTGGCATTTACGCGCGTCACCTGTTCTATGCCGGCAGAGTAGAGTTGTAGCTCACGAACGGAAGGGAGTTATCAAATGCAGGAACGAACAAAGAGCGGGAGCCTGTTTTATCTGGAATAAAAGGGTGATTCCGCCGGAGGGAGGCCGCTTTGTAATTTGAGGAAAAACTGTTTCGATTGTCGCCCGCGCGGGTGCGGGAGCTCGCTCGGGTATCTGGAGATATCGGCGGGCGGGGGCGGGGGCGCGCGCCGGGAATACGTAACGAGGAGTCTGTTTGTTGATCTTCCTCGCAGATTCGCACGTGCTGTTTGTTTCACAATAAATTTGCTAATTATCGAAACGGGCCGGGATTCCTATGAGCACGAGTCCGCCCGCCGGGCGGGGGTGCACGGGTGTTAGCATTGATTCGACGTCACATTCCACTGGACAACTAAAGGTAGGTCTGTTTCTATTTCATAGTTGTGACAACATGCAGCAGTGTACGTACTATGTCGGGGGAGGGCGGCGGGCGGCGGGCGGCGGGCGCGTGTTTACGGCGCGTCGTCGCGCGCTGAGTTACGGCGCGCGCGCAGTTTTTTCAGAGAAACTCTCCAGTACATACGGTTTGTTTAAACTATTAAACTGCGCGCGCCCGGAATAGAGCGTCGCCGGGCGCGCGCGCGCACGCGCACGCGCTGGCTTGATTTAATGCATTTTCATGTCAGCGGGATGTTTCATATTTGATGTCCCGAGCCGAGAGTCCAGCCCGGCGTCAACCAACAATAACATCACGTCTGAGAAAGTAACGTTTTGTACGCACTCTGTTCTATTTGACAGCTCGCAGCGCGGTCAGTAGGTGCGGAAGTCAGAAATATCGATAGTGGCGGCGCGTCACTCGAGCGGCATGTGTTCTGGTCACGGCGGGCCGCGCCGTCCCCGCGCGCCGGCGGGCCGCGCCGTCCCCGCGCGCCGGCGGGCCGCGCCGTCCCCGCGCGCCGGCGGGCCGCGCCGTCCCCGCGCGCCGGCGGGCCGCGCCGTCCCCGCGCGCCGGCGGGCCGCGCCGTCGCGCAGTGCGGGTTGGTGGACTTCACATGCGCCTAAGAATTCCTTCTTCGACGTATGCAGGTTTCCTCACAATGTTTTCCTTCACCGTTTGAGAGCAGTCAGTAAATATACTTAAGTTAATAATTAACTTGTTTAAATGTATCCAGTGTACCATATACATATACGTATACTCATAAGTAAGTATTTTCCTTCACCGTTTGAGAGCAGCCAGTACTTAGATTTCGAGAAAAACCCATTGGTACCTGCAATTGGTACCTGACACCAAGTTCAGTGATAATTACAAACACATTAATTATCATCATAAATATTATCTTACGACATAGTTACCTTTTACAAGATTTTGATTTAAAAAAAATTAAAAAAAATTATTGTGTGCGAGGAACTGAACGTGGTGGTCTGTGACAACACGACATTATTACATGTTCGGTGGACGTGCGAGTGTCGCGCGCGGTGTGACCGTCCGTCGGCTCCCGCGCCCCGGCGTGTCATCTTATTGCCTGTTTATGGCTCGGGGCCCAATGATGTTCTTTACTGACTACATTTACAATCTGCAGTAAAAATACGGCAACGTCATTGAGCTCGCAACACCATACATAACGCAGTGTGCACCAAAAAAAGTCACCAGCCTATTAAAGCTAGGTACCACAATCAACGTGTGTTGACGCCAAGCGAAGTCCAACTTATCATTTACATAAAAAGGCTACGTACTACAATGTCAAAGTTCTAGTACTTAGTTATCAAAACATTAAAATAATAAAGCAGTAACGGGGAGCTCTCAGGGGGAGACCACCCAGTATCCCTCCACATGATCTCGCAAATTATACAACAAACAAACAAACAAACAAAATATACTTATTAGTGCAAGCTTAGTGTTCACATCACTGTCTTTAAAACTCAAGCGATACTTAGCATATTAAGTAAGGAAGACTATTCCTTTGTTGGGAACGCGTTTCTGGTTTGAGCAGTAGGTACTGGCAGGTCGGGGTCAGGGCGCTGGGCGCTGGGCGCTGGGCGCTGGGCGCTGGGCGCTGGGCGCTGGGCGCTGGGCGCTGGGCGCTGGGCGCTGGGCGCTGACCTCGCACACAGCTGATTGGTCGCAGCTCGTGCGATGATTCCCGCATGTTGTTCGTTACACTCGACATTTTATTGTTATCGTTACGGCGCCGCGCCGTGGATGGTCTACTCTGTTTTATTACGTACAAGCTTTTATCTGTGGCAAGAGTCGTGTGCTCGTAACGACGTGGCTGCCTGGGCGCTCCCTGCTCCCCACCACTATGCGGGGAACTATACAATTACAGAAATATGTTTATTCACTGCCTTAGGGCTCGGCGCACACAATACACATAGAATCCAACAAATACATAGGTACTTTAACACAAGAAATACAAGTAAAATAAACGGTAAAACAGAACAAAAATACAAAACGTACTTACTAATAATATTATATAAAAATGAATACTTACATTAACGTAGACGAACCAGCTAATCCACCTATGTGTACTTAACCACTAGGCCGTCAACTGTGCGACGCGATGTTGTCGCGAGTGACGTCACGCGCCTCGTTACCGACTCCTTAACGATGTTTCCTCAACTTGTCACTCCTCACCGATGACCCCCCCCACACCCCCACTTAATTCTAATTAATGGCTGATGGCCGTCGCAACATAAGTATAATCCCGACACGGGGCTCAACGTTTATCATTGTGCTCATTGTGCGTGTGATACAGAGAGAGTTGTTGTCGAACAAGTGTACGTACCTGCAGGTACAGCGTGCGCGGTGCTCCACGGAGCTTACCGCGTCGCGTCGGAGGACGTGACGACGGTGCCTGTTGTTGTGCGACATTCACTCACAATATTATTTAAGTATAACACAGCTACCAACATTATCACTAGTGGTTCCGTGAGAACAGTACACCTCGCCAGCCTGCATAAACCAAACCTAAAAGAAACGAACAAAAGTTAACTTTGCAGTTGGAGACAGATTAAGTACTAAAGTGACAAAAATTACCACTTTAAAGCTTAATATTTCGTCAACGGATGCCTAAATTGAAAAAATGGTTTTTCACACACCAGCAATATTTTTGAAAGACCTATCCAACGATAACCCACACCATGAGATTCACGAGAAAAAAAGTTCACTCCCACTTTGCGAGTATGGTAGGTACTCAAAAAAAAATTTTTTTCAAAATTTTATTCTACTCATTTTGTTGGCGCGATTAATTTATACCCATGACAAATTTTCGTCAAAATTGGTTGAAAAGGCGACCTGTAGAGAATTACAGACAGACAGACAGAAAGACAGACGGCCAAGAGCCTTTTTGGCCAATCTCGAAACGGAGACGGTTCGCTCGCTCGGTCAACTACCAACACACACTTTTCTGTACGTACTTGCTACTAATGGACAACATCAAGTTCAGTTTTTAATAGAACAGAACAGAACAGAATAGAAACGTTTATTTAATAAACAATGTTATGGCCCTGTTTCACATACTTTTGCCAATGATGTGATACAGTCAGTGCGGCTCTATGTACGGTGCGGTGCGACCTCTCCATATATAACATTCCGGCTGCGACCATACGCGGCACCGAGCGACCTCTAAACTCCAAGTATCCTTTACGTACGAGGGTATTTGTATGAATACACTTGTTTTGTAACAATTTTCCATTGTGTTGGGCGCGGCGGGGGCGGGCGGCGGGCGGCGGGCGGCGGGCGGCGGGCGGCGGGCGGCGGGGCGGCGGGGCGGCGGCACTAGGCCGGCGTGCGGCTGGCAGGTGACGAGGGTCTCGTCGATATGCGCTCCCCTGTCGGCCGCGACACTCGCGACACTAACGAGCCCACAGATCACAGTTTTTAGTACTCGCTCGGTTTATATCACATCGTTACTTATATATAAGTAGCAGTCAGCTGAAGCATGTTCATGTTACAAACAGAGATCAGCGGGCACCGGCTCAGGAAGTATTGTGTGCTTAACAATAGCTTTAAGTCGACTCAACTCGGTGAGTGTATCTATCTACGTGGGTGGGTGGTACGTGCGATGGGATCACAGATCAAACAAACAAGCGAGGGGCGCTTATCATAACACATGGGGGGTGCCCCCACCCCCGCCACCACTTCATTATGCATTACATTTTCAATTTCTCGCCGAAACAACTCGCGGCGGATTAAACGGACGTCTTAGGATAAATATCTGACGGCGCGGAGCCGCGCTGCGTGTGCGCGTGCGTGTGCGGGTGCGGGTGCGGGTGCGGGCCGCGCGCGCTCGACCCTCACGCCGCTTGATTGCATTATACTTCAAAGTGAAGTTATAATCCCACTTCACTTACTGTTTTGATCCATTCGGGAAAGTTTAATTTCTTGAACGTTAAGTACTTATCTCCTATTAATAAACTGCCGGTGGATGTGACGCGCTGCCGACTGTACCTTATCAGTGCGAACGCAATTTCACACACATTGGTTTTATTGGTTACGTGTTACGATACAACATGTCTACTGTTGTGAAGTGTGCGTGTCAATATTATTTGGCTTCAAAACAATCATTTTTATCTCCCGCCGTAGAGCGCCCGCTACGGCGTAGAGGGGCCGCCTACGCGCTACGGGGCGTAGCGCCCGCCCGCGCGTACAGGAAGCTCTACAGCCCCCTCGAGTACATATTATTATATTCCTTTTATCCTCAGAGATACGTGTGTTACGAAGACAATAGTTATATGCGCGCTGGCGACACGTGCGAGCGAGGGCTCCAGCAGCAAATACAAGTTGGTATTACGATGCTAATTTTGAGGTCCATATCGTTAAATATTTAGTTTTCAAGCCGCTAATGCGGAAAACGGATTTTATAAAAGACTGAGTACCTCATACCCTGTATACAACTCACAGAACCACTAATAATTTGTTGAATCTAAAGAAGGTCTAAAATGAAAGTTAACAAGTACTTGGTCGTAATAACACGGTACTGTTATGTCGGGTCACCGGTCGCCGGTCGCCGCTCGGGGCCCGGCAGCCCCCGGCCTCCAGGGCTCCGCGACGGGCGACGGGACAGCGGGCTGCCAGACGCTACCTACATCCTGCCTGGCTGGTTTCACAGCTGTACAGGAGACCCGCTGTACGTGCGGTGTACAACATGGTGTCACTGCGAGCGACCCGCCCGCCCGCCACACACACACACTCTAGGGACGTTGCCGGCGCGGGGGGCGGGCGCGGGCGCGGGCGCGGGCGCGGAGCGTGACGAGTTTAAAAGCCCTCGCCAGGGTCCCGAGCCGCGCGGGCGGGGAGCGGCCCGCGCGTGTAACACATCTCATACGTGCACATACCCTTTTACATTAAGATTGCGAATCATTTCGCTTCCACAATAAAATACCTACAAATAAACACAGAGTAAGTATTTTTTTATTTCGCTCCGGTAAAAATAATAGTTACCTCCCGCGCCGCCGCCGCCGCCGGTGCTTGTAATGTGCGCTTAATTACTGTACGGTCTGTACGGAACAATCTGGTCGCACGCTAGTTCCACCGCCGGAGGTCAGGCCCCCGCGCGTCGCCGCCGATTGTCGCTCCGACGCGGGCGGCGCGCCGCCACCCGCCGCCACCCGCCGCCACCCGCCCCGCCACCCGCCGTAGTTTACGACCCGTCCCGGTGTGTCGGTCGTCCCGCACGACTGCTGTAAAACATTAAAGCTGTCTCCTGTTGTGGCGGCGGCGGCGGCGGCGGCGGCGGCGGGAGCGGAGAGACCAATTAAATGACGCCGATGTAACAGACGTAGGTAATCGCGGAATATTGCTCCCAGCTAATGAACCTCAGCCGCCGCGCCGCGCCCCACGCGCGACACAGTGTGAGGATGGTGTAATGTAAACACACGCATTACACGATCACTGTAACGATAACGCCGGCCGCGCCGCCCGCGCCGCCCGCGCAGCGTCCTGCGCGCGGAGTGTGTCCGTACGCGTGCTCCGCGACTATATGAGTGTGGCTGTATGTTCCTCAACAAGTGAACAGTTATCGACAACCGATCTACTAGAGATGTCTCGCGCGGACGCGGGGCGGGGCACCTTCCGTTTCCGCTTCAACTGTTTATTATATCGCGTTGTTACCGACTGTAGTAATGGCGGCCCGCTACACTCCACTTGCCGGCCGGCACCAGCTACTATTATATTAACTACTTACAAGCTATCTTAACAAATGGGTTAAATCAACATCTAACCTATCTATCCTAATTACCTTAAAAAATACTGATTGTACATATATTCCGCATGTCATACCGCGTTCTGATCAATGTCCTGCTAGTTAGTAAGTAGTACGCAATATTTATACATTTCTGAACATAGTATACTAATCGGTGAGAAGATAAGCACTTAAGGATTGTCCGCGCGAGTGGACGTGTCCGCCAACCAACAACAATAGACCGAACAAAAATACAGAGTCATCTCCCTCCGCGTGTGGTGGGTGGGTGCGTCGTGCGACCCGGTCGCGTGCGTCGTGCGACCCGGTGCGACAGGCGGCCGGGCCGGGACTCGAGACAATTCCGCGAGCAGATTTCCGCCCCCACTTAGCGACGCGACGTCGACTTGTGACTTTATTAAATGCCTCCCCCCCCCCCCCCCCCCCCACCCGCCTCGAGACTTACAAGATCAAACCTTTCTGTTGGCGCGCGCTCGCTCCTCGCAGCTCGCAGCTCGCAGCACGCACTCCTTCACAGTAATTCTACAAAGTTTCTTGGAACATTATAAAGAGTGCACGAATTTCCACGAGAATCAGTTAGCAACTTACGATTCTGTATAGAACAGTACTTACAGTACCCGCACCTAAGTATAATAAATTAAATATATCGAGTTGATTTTGCAACAACAACGGTCTTTTGTGTTACAACCTCCTTTAGAACGTATTTCAATTCGATTATGGTCGTTGAACATTTTTTCATAGATTGGACATTATTACAGTACAGTACGGCCGGGGTCACGGGGCCACACTGAGCAGACATGTGGCCATAACATTATGACCCCACACTTACACCTCCCGACAGGCGGCCCGCAGCTCGCAGCCAGCACCGCACTATTACACTAGGGAGACGTACCAAAGTACCTACTTACCTGCCTGTGACGTTATGTAATTAAACGTATAGACGCGGTCGCACAGGCCGACGAACTGAAATAAAAACTTTTCTTTTCATATAAAACGTTCTTATCAATATTAATAGTCAGTCATGGAAGCCGGATAAATTGCGCAATTTCCAACGCCAGTACCTACCATTGGGTACGTGTAATAATACAACAAGTTTCAAGTTGTTTGTGTAGTTGGCCCGCCCCGCCCCGCCCGCCCCGCCCTCCCCGCCGGCACGTCGAGAGCTGCCATAAAGCGCTATAAGTGTTCGTAACTGTTTTTCGTAACTTCTAAACTGGATATTATAATGCTATTTCCGTATTTGCTGCCAGTACTGGAATGTGGAGCTATATTCTGTCGGCTCTCACGTCTCACGTCTCTGAACGCACGCACTCGTACGTTCACTTCACTCACGTCACGCACGATGATTGATTACTAGTAAGTAGGTACCTACGTGATGCGCAAACATACCTATCAGACCTTCAGCTGGGATGACGGTGCACAATCGGCACATCGTTGCCTTACTGTGCAGCGTGCAGCGTGCAGCGTGCAGCGTGCAGCAGCCGGTGAGTGGGGCGGGCGGGCCTTCGATAGGGGTTGCAGCCGCCCCTGATAGAAGCCGTTGCGAGTGTCTCAATATCATTACCCGGATAATTGCTGCGATGTTATTACGTGTTCCCCGCCCTTCTCGGCCCCCCCATCCCCGTGTGTAATGGACGTGAAGTGCCGCACTTCACTCATATTAATGTTGTCTCCGCTCCCGGCGCACATCGCCGGAGCCCCGGGCCGCACGAGTGTCACCACTACAGCCACCAGATACATTGTTTTTGATGTCAATATCAAGTACACTTGGTACATTTATATACAGTCAATTGTTTTAATACGCTATAAGCTACCAGTGTACCAAGTTCCGTCACCCGTTGAGCCGTGACAGGGCGCGGGCGGGCGCGGGCGGGCGCGGGCGGGCGCGGGCGGGCGCGGTGACCCACAGTAAAAGGATTAAACATGAAGTGGTCTGTGCGCGGCGCTGCCAGCGACCCACTCTCACTCACTCAGCTTCACCGATAACTACCTATCTATCTACCCCTTAACCTCCCCCCCAACCCCACCCACCGACGCCATCCACCCTCCAACCGATAACCGCAATCATATTTCATTTAATCAGTATGATTTCGGGTGCCGACAGTCGATGGAACATTGTCCACGCTCATCCCACCCACAAGCGTCGCGCCGGATCACGCCTTATAGTTCCGCGTCCGAAGTCCTATCGTCCAGCCGGGCCGTGTGTTCTGTGCCACAGGTTATGAATGGAAATGTTATTAATCATCAATCAATGTCAATCAATTTCATTGGAAGAATAAAAGAAAAAAATAAAACTTGTTTCTTATGTCCCCAACCGGAAGTTTTTATAAACCTTATCTGTCAGGTGCGACGCTTGCGACCTTGCGATGTTGTAGGTACATTAAGTACCTACGTCCAGCGAAAATAACCCTTGAGCCTTATATAAACGTAGGTACGTGCATCACCCCGCGGGTGTGGACGGGAGCGAGCGCCGCGCGCGCCGCCCGCCTGTAACATGCGGACCCCAGCCCACCACTACGCGGGCTCAGACCAAAGGTCCGACTTGCTTTTAACCGGTTTTTGTATGGATACTTCTTCATTGTTAATTGTATTGACTAGACTGCATTGAGTTATTTAATAAATAATAAGAAATGGGTAGGTACTTACTACAATTAATAGGTATGTGCTATATGCAGTATATTATATCTAATAATGTATATTCCCCAATATTAATTCATAAACGGAATGAAAGCCGTCAAGTTGACAACACAAACAGAAGCCTGATCGATGGACCAAGTTGTTCCGCCGCCGCCGTGACGCCGACGAGCTCAATCAAACAAATACCTATTCATTTACAAACTCTCCGAGATGTTTGAGTTTCATGTACTAGTAGGTACTCGTGGAGAGGTGCTGCCCGGCGGCGGGCGGCGGCCGGCGGGCGGCGGCCGGCGACTGCGACCAAATGATGAGACATAGCTCCACGTTTCGGTTCACAGTCTGTGCGGGCATCTGTCCCCTCTGCCGATGCCGGTAGTTATCTGCTGCCGGGGGTCCGAGTATTTCCACTACCTCGAGTAAAAAGTTACATTTTATACTCGAAAATCACGTCGAAACTAGCTTTCTTAGAAAAATGCGTCATTTTGTAGTAAGTACTCGGTAGGTATACTACTTCATATAATATTCATTTGGGAGCATTGGGCGGCCCGTCCAAGACTCAACTGTATAATGAGGTGAGGTGTGGTCAAATGTTTGCATTCATTAGCCGGGATCAAACGTCTCCGAGGCGGGCGGTGACGTCACGCGCGCGCCCATACCACCGGGAGACATATTTACGAATCGCTCGCCTCGCTTCCAACGGTCGATTCTACTAATTTTTGTATCGGATGTCGAAGGAAAATTAGTAGAATCGACCGCTCGAAGCGAGGAGAGCGATTCAAAAATAGAGTCCCGGGACAGATTGTCCTAAACACACAACACACACACAATAGGATAACGAAGGATACGTGAAAATATTATATCGACATTAAATGATGTTGCGTTAGTTTGTTAATACGTATTTGATGTTCACCTTCACTCATCATTTTATCAAACGAACTATAGTATACGTACTTATTTCATATTTCACACTGTGATACCTACGTTACCTACCTTACGTATTTTCTGTTCCGTGTAGGTACCCATTATTATGATTTAGTCTAACTAATGTTTCGTTTAGTCTCACAATGGTGTACTATGGGGTGTTTATGACACTTGTAATATTGTTATATGCAGTCGTTTATAATAATGACATGTATAATATTAATGTTATTATATCGTGATTTTGACTGATTGATTTTGAATGATTTCTTTATTTCTTTCTATTTTCTAATGTGTTTTTAATTTAATTAAATTCAAAATGTATATTTTATGTACCTACATAGGTGGACGGATAATTAGAAACAGGGCAAGATTTTCATACAATCGAGGTCACTTTGAAGCCATGGTTCTCCGTGAAGGATTGATCGGGGCAGGATCTGATGACGGGCATCGAGAGAGTAGATGGAGGACTTTTAGATCGCTATAGATATCCAACTGATCAAATGAGCCGTTTGGTAGCAGTATCGTCATGTAGAAAAAAACCTGCAAAATCGCATAAAAATGTATGAAAATCTTAAAGTTAAGGAATCATGACGATGCTGCTCCCAAACGGCTGATCTGATCAGTTGGACATCTATAGCCATCTAAAAGTCCTCCATCTACTCTCTCGGTGACCGTCATCAGATCACGCCCCGATCAATCCTTCACGGAGAACCATGGCTTCAAAGTGACCTCGATTGTATGAAAATCTTGTCCTGTTTCTAATTATCCGTCCACATACATATGTATACGAGTAGTAGGGATTCGTGGGTTCTGGACCACAAGGGAAGTGCTAGCGGGCCTCCTTTTTTCCCTCAAAAGTCCTCTTTTTCTTTTTTTTAATAAGCGGAAGCGTTTTTCACTTGATACCTCTCCTAATCACCTTTAACGACCCTTAATGACCTTTAATCACCTTTAATGACCTTTAATCACCTTACTAATCACCTTTAATCACCTTTTTTCCTGTGGTTTAAGCGCATAAGCGACAGCGATTTTACTACTGGGCTGCCTCATGAGACTTATATTACGCTATCACTAGGTACGTATAATTTAAGAGTTGTCAAATCTTGTATTGCTAAATCATTGATTGGGATTAAGACTTCATCACTAACGATGTCAACTAGAAAACTTGAAATCTAACGATGTTGTCTCCATTAACAAGCGTATATATTCGGATGTCAACTAGAAAACTTGAAATCTAACGATGTTGTCTCCATTAACAAGCGTATATATTCGGTACGTTTTCTACATCCATCAAACAATCAGTCATCGACTCAGTGAAACCAACTACTGTGCTCTCTACAAAACACAAGTGCTTTATGTTGTGGTCTTCAGCTTGTTGCATCGGTAAAATGGAGGTAAGCCTTAATATTTAATTCTCTTCACCTTTTAATTTATTTCAGACTCATTTTGTTGTGTATTTGTTTGAAAGGTTTTCATGAATGTCGCTCTGCTTTCAGGGTACAAACAGTGTTGATGAATTACCCAACACGTTCAAAGATTACTACTTCGCACACTCCGACAGTGAAGATAGAGATTTAACTCTCTCATTGAGCCAGCAAGGTCTCAAACGGACAAGGAGTAGTACATCGATCGATGAGTTCTTTGATGAGTCAAAGTCAAAGAAACAAAAGAAATCATCATCGACCGTGGGGCGGGCGCAAAAAGCTGGAGGAATGTCATACATTTCAACGAACGTTGACGACGCCTCACGATCCACACATCTCCTAAAAATTGAAGTGTATGACTTGAAGAAGGTAGCAAATGTGCCTGTCAACGAACATTGGAAACATGTTGATTTGAGAGTGAAATACTATGCAAAGGAAAAAGACGAAATCTTCAACCACGGCAAACAACTCATTTATAAAATAACGAAGGATGTTGCAAGCACCAAAGAATGCAAGAAGTATTTTTTTAACAACTAATATTGCTCATTTACTAGTGACTCATTAAGTCTGTCAATAATGTATCTCATTAACTGTAATGAGATTATAATAGGTGCTCATCAAGTAAGTGCATTGGATTCAGGCTTATAAATAATCTTTAATACTAGTTCATTTTAAACATTGACAATGGAACGATCGCTGGAAGAACAACTCGTCACGAGTCATTTTTTTAGTAGTACTATGAACAAAGAAGACCATACTAGTGATAGTGAAAGTTTTTTTAACAGTGAAGTATGTGAACAATGTGAAGTATTGGACTTAGTGAATGACAGAGATATACAAAATGAATTTTTTAATGTCTCCTTTCAAGCTGACTCAAGAAGTTGTACTAGTTCCAGTGAAGACATTGATCTTTGTGAAATAACATCAGTGGCTGAACATCAATATCTGTAAGTATAGACAAGGTGTCTGTTGTACCTAAGAATTTCTTTTTCGGTGTATGCAGGTTTCCTCGCGATGTTTTCCTTTACCGTTTGAGAGCAGTCAGTAAATGTACTTAAGTTTTGAGAAAAGACCCATTGGTACATGGTCCATGAGGATCGAACTTCGGACCTTTCGATATGATAGGCCGCATCTTATCCTCGACGTCACTGACGTCACTAAATGTGACTAAGTATATGTTGTATTATAGTGTGTAACTTATATTTTTGTTGTTGTTTTAGTGAGCCAACGCAAGCTGGCAGAGGCTTGAAAAGAAAATCACCATGTGATCCATCCTCATTAGACGAATCTATCACCCCACATCCATCAAATCGAGATCAAGTTATGTGTGAATTGTGTCAAGTGATGGTGAGTCGAAGATACTTTTCAAACCATGTTAGGAGTACAACTCATAAGAATAAAATATTAGTATCTAACCATGATTGTGATAATGTTAGAGTTGTAAATAGTGCATTCAATTCACGGATCATAACTTACCATATTACTTCACCTCGAAAAGACTGTACAATTCTTGAAACTCCTGAGTTATTTTTCAATTCTGTAAAAGGTACAATTTCAAGACTTATCGATGACTGTCTAAAATCTCTAACATTCATAAAAGTAAATTTTATACTACATGCAGATTTTGTTCAAGAAACTAAAGCACTCAATAATTCGTTTGATTTTCAAACATCTAATTACTCTATTGCATTTGGAGATGATTTAGAACCATATTATCAATTATTGGAGGAGACGATAAAAACTAAAATAAGCGAGTTTGAAAAGAAAGACAGTGGGTGGTCGTTTAAAACTATAACGTTCTTAGAAATGAATATTAACAAATTTGACCCTTTGCGTGCATCATCTTTTATTGACCTCCCCTCGGATATAAAGTTAAAAAAGGCTGTGATCAATGTTAAAAACAATGATAATGAGTGTCTTAAGTGGGCCTTACTGTCAGCTTTGTACCCTGCGGAACATCATTCGGATAGATTGTCTTCATACATGATCCATCGTAACAAATTAAACTTTGAAAATGTACCTTTTCCGGTAAAATTGAAGGATATATCCAAAGTTGAGAACAATAATAACATTAGCATCAATGTTTTTGGTTTAGAGTATTCAGAGGAACAGAAATGTAATAAAGTAGTGGGTCCACTTTATTTCACGAAAAACAGGAAAGCCAAACATATTAATTTGTTGTACATCACAAATGGTGCTAACGGACATTATTGCTATATAAAAAGTTTGTCTCGACTTGTTAGCAAGCAGTTAACTGGTCGAAACGATGCTGTGTTTATCTGCGATGGCTGTCTTGTTAACTTTACTTCTAAAGATAGATTAGACAATCATCTCCGAAACGATTGTACACATCTTTGTACAAATCTTCCTTCATCATCCAAAACTAAAAAAAATTGGTTTGGTGAAAATGAGAGCACAGATAAAGTTTATTTTGACAAATATCTCAGACAAAAGAAAATACCATTCGTAATATATGCCGATACTGAAGCATTTTTAAAACCTATATCCACATGTGAGTCAGATCCTACTCAATCTTTTACTACAAATGTGCAAGAACATGAGATATATAGTTATGGTTATTATATTAAATGTTCTTATGATGATAACTTGTCTACATATAAAACTTATACTGGCCCCAATTGTGCCCAGAATTTTATGGAAAGCATCTACAAAGATGTTTGTCAAATTCATAAAAAAAATAGTTTCCAAAAGAGTCCTATTCCGTTGACTGAAGCACAAAAGGTTGAAATTGATTCTTGCAAAACTTGCTATATCTGTTCAAAGAGTCTAGATTCTGACCATAATATAGATTATGATTGGAATACAGGTACGTTTAGGGGAGTAGCACATGCTATATGTTGTTCCAAATTTAGAACCCCATATTTCATACCTGTTTTTATACATAACCTGAGCAATTATGATGCGCATTTTTTAGTACACGCCTTAAATATTCATCAAGGTGACATTGAAATAATTCCCCAAAATAAAGAAAAGTACATATCTTTTTCAAAAAAGCTGAATGTAAATGGTCATACGGTTCATTTAAGGTTCTTAGATTCTTTTAAATTCATGCCAAGTAGTCTGGATAACTTAGCTAAAAATCTTGTAGAGGACCAGTTTTATGAACTTTCAAAACAAGTGCCAATTAAAGATGATTTCAAACGTCTCATTAGGAAAGGAATTTTTCCTTACGAGTTCATGACATCATATGACTCATTGAACGTTTCTTCTTTACCAGATAAGAAATGTTTTTATAGTTCTTTAACAGAATCCTATGTATCTGATGATGACTACAAACATGCCCAAGATGTATGGCAACATTTTCAATGTAAAAGTATGTTAGACTACTCCAATCTTTATTTGAAAACAGATGTTTTGCTTTTGGCTGATATCTTTGAGAATTTTCGCAATGTTTGTTTGTATACGTATGAATTAGACCCTGCGCATTATTACACGGCACCTGGACTGAGTTGGGATGCAATGCTCAAATATACAAAAATTAATCTAGACCTTCTGACAGATATTGACATGATAGCTTTTATAAAGTCAGGGATAAGAGGTGGGGTGTCGCAGTGTAGTAACCGATATGCTAAAGCTAATCATCAATATTTAGACGACTTTGATGAAAACTTACCTAAATCTTTTCTTACTTATTTAGATGCCAACAATTTGTATGGATGGGCAATGTCGCAATATCTCCCCTATGGAAATTTCAAGTGGGTTGATACAAATGTTAATTATGATGTACCATCGACATCTGATGTTGGATACATACTGGAAGTTGACCTTGAGTATCCCGACGATTTACATGACCAACATTCTGATCTACCTCTTTGTCCTGAAAATATTTGCACAGGAGGAAGTAAACAGCCAAAACTTGTCACCAATCTGAACAATAAATCAAATTATATTATTCACTATAAAAACCTTATACAATGTTTACAACTGGGTATAAAATTAGTAAAAGTTCATAGAGTATTACAGTTTAATCAAGGTCCTTGGTTACAAAAATACATTGACCTAAATACTCAACTAAGAACTAAAGCAAAAACAGATTTTGAAAAAGACTTCTATAAGTTAATGAATAACTCTGTTTTTGGTAAGACAATGGAGAATGTTGAGAAGCGAGTTAATGTCAAACTTCTAACACACTGGAATAACATGGGTAAAGTTCAAGGAGTTCAAAGTCTCATTGCGCGTCCTGAATTTCATAGCTTATCAATATTTTCTGAAAATTTAGTTGCAGTACAATTAAGTAAAACAAGCTTAACCTATGACAAACCAATATACTTAGGGTTCTGCATACTCGATCTTTCAAAAACATTGATGTATGATTTTCATTATAACTACATGAAAAATAAATATAATGAAAAGGTTAAATTGTTGTATACTGATACTGATAGTCTAGTTTATCAGATTTTCACAGATGATTTCTATGATGATATAAAACCAGATCTATGTAAACATTTTGATACTTCAGATTATCCAATTAATAATCCATACGGTTTTCCTCAAATCAACAAAAAAAAGATTGGATATTTCAAAGATGAGAATAATGGCAAAATTTTTAAAGAATTCGTTGGTCTTAGATCTAAAATGTATGCTATGGATGTGGAGAGTAAAGTTATTGCTAAGGCTAAAGGTGTAAACAAACACACAACAAAAAAATTAAACTTCTTAGATTACAAAACATGTTTGTTAGAAAAGAAAATTCATGTTGCTAAAATGTATCGCTTCAGATCAATAAAACATGTTATATTTACACAAAAACTTTCAAAGGTAAGTTTGTCTTATAATGACACAAAGCGCTACATTTTACCCAATTCCATTGATACATTAGCTTGGGGTCATTATAGAATTAGGAATAATTAAGTGTTTGTAAATCATACATTAATTAAATTAGGTTTAAGAATTTATTATTAATGACATTGTATGTTTTTTTTTTTTTCATTCTTCGCGATTTTGTTTTAGTTACTTTAATTTGCAAATTGTATTTTTATTTTTAAATTGTAAATATAAATGTATATATGTGTGTGAAATAAATTGATGATATTTTATAAAAACTTCTGGTTTTTAATTTTTAAATTCATTATCCTTTTAACCGTTCTAGAACTGAGACGCAAAAATGATTCATTTTATTCACCCATTTACTTGTATTGTGGCTGGTCCTAGTGGATGTGGAAAGTCGGTGTTTGTATCCAATTTCTTAAAATATTTAAAACAAATTTGTGATGAACATTTCAAAAAAATTACTTGGTGCTATGATGAGATGCAACCTTTGTACATGAGTAGTTTCAACGACGTCAACTTTCACCGCGGTATACCTGATCTTTCAATGTTTGATGGTGTTGACTCTGAATTAGTCATAATAGACGATTTAATGAGAGAAGTTGATGGACGTGTAGTTGATATTTTTACAAAGGGCAGTCATCATAGAAATCTTAGTGTATTTTACATAACACAAAACTTATTTCATCAAGGCAAAGGACAACGTGATATATCTCTAAATTCAAGTTACATAGTATGTTTTAAGAACCCCAGAGATAAAACTCAAATTCGTTATTTATCTAGACAAGTTTTACCAGAAAATACAAAATTCGTTGAAGATGCATACAAGGATGCTACTTGTGAAGCACATGGATACCTAATCGTGGACCTAAAACAAAATACTAATGATCTTTATCGATTTAAATCAAAAATATTTCCCTTTGATGAGTACTGTTGTGTTTACATACCAAAAAAAGGGTATAAATATAATGTACATCAAGAGATCAATATTAGTTCCTAAATATGACTGCGCGTGTAAGGTCTCATCAAGAATTGATTAAAGCGTTAATTTCACTAAAACCCAAGTATCGCAAAGCCTTGCTGAAATCTTGTGATGAGGAAGAAATAAATTGTATTTGTGAATGTGTGCATAATGTTTTAAAAGGCAAAATCAAACTAAACGAAAAAGAACGAAGTAAATTAAAAAAACATAAACAAATTCTTCGCAAACTAGTATCCAAGGGTAAACATCTGTTCAGGAAAAAACTTATTATCCAAAAAGGTGGTGCATTTCTTCCTATAATCCTAGGATCAGTTCTAAGTACCCTACTCGGCTCTTTACTTAAATAAAATTTATTTTGAAATGGAATATGCAAAAAAATTGGTACTAGTGGAACCAAACTTTATTGAAAAGTTGAAGCAAAGAGACAACTCCCATCAAAATGTTTTATCGCGATTGGATGAAGAAATGAAACAAATTTTAGAAGGAAATAAGAATGATCGTGAGAAAGCAATGTTATATTTACAAGTTCTACAAAGGTATCTACACTTTTTTAATGAAGAACAACGTCCATTACAAATTCCAGTAATTACTCAAAATAAAATAGATAGTAAAACAGAAAAAATTGATGAAAAGCTAGAAATTCCTGATCAGTATTCTAAAGATCAACTTTTGAAACACATTCCAAAGTCATATGTACCAAGGGCTGAGTTATTAGTGGATTACTTATTTCAAAATAAAAATAAAGTAACTTGGGATAAAGAAGGAACAGTTATTATCAATGGTGGAAAGGTGTCTGGCAGCAATATTTTGGATCTTGTCAATATCTTTGTGAGACCTATAAAGAAATTTGAACCACACGGTTGGCAAGAGCTTGCAACTTTTTTTAAGGAGACAAAAATTCCCCTGACCTTCATAGGTAATCCTAAAATATTCAAATATATGAGCGATCTACCATCACAACCATTTGAAATCCATACAGAAGAGACTCCAAAAACAGAAAAAGATCGTATTCATAAAATAAAACGTAAAATAGAATGGGAGAAATGGACCCCTTATTAGAAATGAATGAAATATACTATGATGTTCGTCATCCAGCTGGATTTAGTAGCATTCAAAAACTTATTGATGCTATGAATGGAAAAGTTAACAGAAATGAAGTAAAAAAATGGCTTGAAAATCAAGAAACTTACACTTTACATAGACCTGTACAAAGGAAATTTCCACGGAACAGATATGTCTTGTCTAATTTTAATGAGCTGTGGCAGGTTGACTTAAGTGACATGAGAACTTATGCTCAATGTAACGATGACTACAAATATATATTATGTGTGATTGATGCTTTTAGTAAATATGCTTATACCAGAGCCATTAAACAGAAAAATTCCAAGACAATCATAGCATCATTTGAAAGTATTTTCAACGAGGCACAAGCAACTCCTAGACACATACAATCGGATAAAGGTACAGAGTTCGTGTCGAAAAATGTAAGAAAATACTTTAAAGATAGAGATATTAACTACTACACCACCAATAACCCTGATATTAAAGCTAGTATTGTTGAACGTTTTCAAAGAACATTAAAACAAAAGATGTGGCGCTATTTCACTCATAAAAGTACTAATAGATATATTGACATTTTAGAAGACCTTCTATATTCTTATAATCACTCAAAACATAGAAGTATTAAAATGTGCCCCTGCGATGTAAATTCCAGTAATATCATGACAGTTTGGAGAAATCTGTACGAGACCAAAATCCCAAGAAATATGAGTAAAACACCAAAATTCCAAGTTGGAGACCATGTTAGAATAACAAAGTACAAACATATTTTTCAGAAAGGTTATGAAACTAATTGGAGTGATGAAGTTTTTATAATAACATCTGTTATTCTAAGATCTCCTTGGGTTGTTTACACATTGAAAGATCTACAAAATGAAGATATAACAGGTACCTTCTATGAAAAGGAACTACAAAAAGTAACTTATGATTCTAATGTGAACTTTAAAATAGATAAAATCATACGTACACGTAATGTTGGTAGCAGAAAAGAAGTGTTAGTCAAGTGGAAAGGTTATCCGAGTAAATTTAATAGTTGGATCCCTTTTTCAAATCTTAAAGAAATATGAGTAGGGAAAATTTTTTTTTAACTTTGCCTAGTAACAGTTCTTTTTCATACTTCCCTGAAAACATGACAACAAAGTATTCAACAAAATTAACAAAACCTTTAAAGTTGGAAGGAGAATGGTCTGTAGGCATTGTAGAGTTTCAGTATCCTTGCACTATGTTTACTGTTCATGAAAATCATAACATAATGTACATACAAAAGAGAATGATGGTTCCTAACGAAACAGAGCCATCCATAGTCACCTATAAAAGTCATGTACCTGCTTCAAGTTATGAGGATATAAATGAAATTTTGACAGTGATAAACTCAAGAGAGTCATTCAAACTTCGACATGATAAAATTACAAAATTTATAAGTCTTAGTGGGAATACAGACAATCTCGTTTCATTGAGGTTCTCTACAAAATTAAGTTTGCAACTGGGGTTTGATCCTAATACTAATGTTGCAACTAAAAGAACTAGTAAATTTCCAGCTAATCTGTATCTGGGATTACCATCTCAATTATACATATATTGTGATATTATAGAACCTCAAATGGTAGGTGATGTAATGTGTCCTCTATTAAGAATTGTATCATTAGATCCCGTAAAATATGTATATGGCTCTAACAAAATGCATATCTTTTCTCCACCTCACTATGTTCCTGTTATGCGTAGAGAATTTGATACAATTGAAATAGATATAAGAACAAACATTGGAGAAAAGATTCCATTCCAATTTGGAACAAGTTGTGTTAAACTACATTTTGTACGTGAGAGATAAAATAATGTATTTAAAAAATAATAATAATATTTGTCCCTACCACCACTATTACACCAATCAGGCAGGAACAGGTCTCGGAGTAATTTATAAAGGTGTATCACATCAACGTGGACATGGTATAGGAAGTTTCTTGGGTGGATTATTTCGATCAGTTTTACCTCTTCTGACAAGTGGAGCCAAAGTTGTTGGTAAAGAAGCTTTAAATGCGGGTGTGGGACTTTTATCTGACATGGTACAAACAAAACCTCTAGAAGAGTCAGTAAAAAATCGATTTAGGGAAGTAACTGCTAATTTAAAAAGAAAAGCTGATGACAAACTAGACCGAGTGATGACTGGATCTGGATATAAAAATAAAAAACGCTGTCTGCAAAGTTTCATTCAATTGAAGAAGTTAAAGGAAAGAGCATCTAGAAAAGGTAGAGCACCGAAAAAAACAAATTACACCGACATATTTATATAAAAATTAAAAATGTCATTTCTACATAATAATTCATGTGAATGTGCCAAGTCAGAATTGGATTTATTTGCATTGCCATCAACTCAAACAAGTATAGAAAACGGTCAATGGATTCACTACAAACCTATTTCATCTCTGAGTGATGATGGACCAATAGAATTTCAAGTTCCTGGTTTCGGCGATGATTATATTGACTTGTCACATACATTACTTCACCTGAAAGCTAAGATAGTAAACCAAGATTTAACACCCCTTGACAATTCAATAAATGTGGCACCAGTTAATAATTGGCTACATTCGCTGTTTAGTCAATTAGATGTGTATTTGAATCAAAAACTCGTATCTCCACCAAATAACACCTATGGATATCGTGCATACATTGAAACTTTACTTAATTACGCCCCGCCTGCAAAAGATTCTCATCTGACTTGTGGTTTATGGTACGAGGACACTGCTGGAAAAATGAATAATACTGATGATGCAAATAAAGGATTCATAACGAGACAAAAATATGTCAAGAGTAGTAAAGAGGTGGAAATGATGGGACATTTGCATGGTGACCTTTTTAATCAAGATAAGTTTTTAATTAATGGAGTAGAGATGTGTGTTAAGTTAGTTCGTTCAAGGGAAACTTTCAACCTTATGGCTTCCACCAACGATATTAAAGTCAAAGTTCAAATCACTGACGCTGCTCTTATGATTCGTAAAGCTCGAATAAATCCTAGTGTACTCCTTGCTCATCAGAAAGTGTTAGCCACTACAACTGCCAAATATCCTATCACTCGAGCAGAAGTAAAAATAATAACAATTCCATCTGGTGTTCAGGGTAAAACACTTGATAATGTTTTTCTTGGACAAATACCAAAAAGGTGTATTATAGGCTTTGTAGATAATACTGCATTTAATGGAAGCTACTTAAAAAATCCATATGACTTTGATAACTTTGCCATGAACTCATTTAGTTTATATATCGATGGTATGCAAGTTCCTTCAAAAACATTACAACCATCATTTACTAATAATACTTACATTTCTATGTATCATACATTATTCTCAGGCACAGGAATCCACTTTCTAAATGATGGTAATGGGATTGATAGAAACAATTATGCAAATGGTTATTGTTTAATGGCCTTTGACTTAACCCCCGATTTATCAGCAAATTCATCATCACATTGGAACTTAATTAAACATGGAAGTGTGAGGTTGGAAGTAAGATTTGAAAACGCTTTAAATCAAACAATCAATTGTATAGTATACGCTGAATTTGACAATTTGATTGAAATAGACAAGAATAGAAATGTAAATGTAGACTTTAGTAGTTAAAGTATATAAGATTCATATTATATTATTCTAGTTATAGTATTTAACGTTTTGTAGTAAAGAAGACTCATTATGAATACTAAAGAAATAAGTAAATATTTAAAAAAAATACACCATTCTTTGTTTATGAATGTGTTTCCTGCTAATCGACTACCAATCCATGTGTCCTTACCAATTTATTTGATAAGTAATTTAGATCCTGATACAAAACCCGGATCTCATTGGATAGCTATTTATATTGGTGTTAATGGTATTGGGGAATACTTTGATACATTTGGACGTAAACCTACTGGATATCATTTGTCTTTTTTAAGAAGAAATGCAAGAAGATGGATGTATAACAATAAAATCATTCAAAATGTGTTATCTTCTTTGTGTGGTGAATACTGTATAATGTACATATATTACAAGCATAGGGGTATGAGTTTGAAAGATTTTGTAGAAATGTTTAGAGAAGATACATATAATAATGATACTATAAAGCTCGACTACCACTCACTCACTGACATAGTAGTTCTCCCAGAAGGAGTGATCGCGGACCAAAATGGTGTAGGAATGAAGTACGCAGTCCACTCTGATGAGTAGAGGAAAAGTCCGAAACTTGGAGATTCTGTCCATCTTCAGCTATCGTGTCAACGGCCCGCGGAAACGGTGCCAGATAGCTGGGGTGACCTTGAACTAAAGTTGTCCAGAATCCTGGGATCATTGATGACGTCACTTTTTTTTTTCAAAATGGCGGCGTTTTCAAGATGGCGGAGCGCCGTTTTTTCGAGAAACTTTACCCGAATTGATCTCCCGGAAGGAGTGGTCATGGACCAAAGTGGTATAGGGATGAGTGTAGCCCATACCCCGTAGTATATGGGAAAATTCTGACATTTGGAGATTTTGGTCATCTTCACCCTTCAGGTCCACGGCCCGTGGAGTCGGAAACCGATATTTTGACTGACTTCGAACTAAAGTTGTACAGAACCCTAGGACCTTTTGTGACGTCATATATTTTAAAATGTGCACAGCTTCTTCTGGTGAGTAGAGTAAAAATATGAAACTTGGAGATTCTGGTCATCTTCAACTGTTGGGTCAACGGCCCGCAGAAACGGTGCCAGATAGCTGGACCGAGCTGGAACTAATATTGTTCAGAATCTTGGTAAATTCATGATGTCTTTTTTTTTTTTTCAAAAAGGCGACTTTTTCAAAATACACTACCACAAATTATAAGTAGTTAATATTGTAGTGAATGCCTGCTTTACAACGCACTGGCCACTTCAAAAAGAAAAATAAAAATGTAAAGCATACATACACGGACCTGTCATACACCAGCCAAAATAATTTACGTGTGTGGCTGCTTTACATCGCACAGGCCATCATTCTATACAAATTCAAATTACAGTTTGTTGTTGTGTTTTTTTTAGATTAATTTGATAATTATGCGGCTTTTTTATATGGCTGAAAATAAATTTTACTCTCCGATTGCGCTGAAAATTTGTATGTAGGGGTTCTAAGTGCTCCTGAATACAATTATTTACGAGCAAAGCGAGCACCGCGAGCAAAGCGAAACGAGCGAACTTTTTTTTCTTTTGATTTTCGATCTCCATACATACTATCTTTTTTTTAAATTTTGCGGCTTTTTTATTGCCGAAAATAAAATTTTCTCTCCAATTGCGCTGAATTTTTTATAATGTTTGCAATCTTTTCTGGTGAGCAGATTAAAACTCTGAAACTTGGAAACTATGGTCATCTTCAGCTGTTGGGTCAACGGCCCGCAGAAACGGTGCCAGATAGCTGGACCGAGCTGGAACTAATATTTTTCAGAATCTTAGGCAATTTGGTGACGTCATTTTTTTTTTCAATATGGCGACTTTTTCAAAATTATACGGCTTTTTTTTAACAGCCAAAAATATATTTTACTCTCCGATTGCGCTGAAATTTTCATAATGTACGCAGTCTTTTCAGGTGAGCAGATTGAATCTCTGAAACCTGGAGATTATGGTCATCTTCAGCTGTTGGGTCAACGGCCCGCAGAAACGGTGCCAGATAGCTGGACCGAGCTGGAACTAATATTTTTCAGAATCTTAGGCAATTTGGTGACGTTATATTTTTTTTTCAAAATGGCGACTTTTTCAAAATTATACGGCTTTTTTTAAACGGCCAAAAATATATTTTACTCTCCGATTGCGCTTAATTTTTCATAATGTGCGCAGTCTTTTCAGGTGAGCAGATTAAAACTCTGAAACCTGGAGATTATGGTCATCTTCAGCTGTTGGGTCAACGGCCCGCAGAAACGGTGCCAGATAGCTGGACCGAGCTGGAACTAATATTTTTTAGAATCTTAAGCAATTTGGTGACGTCATTTTTTTTTTCAAAATGGCGACTTTTTCTTAATTATACGGCTTTTTTTTAACAGGCAAAAATTTATATTTTACTCTCCGATTGCGCTGAATTTTTCATAATGTACGCAGTCTTTTCTGGTGAGCAGATTGAAACTCTAAAACCTGGAGATTATGGTCATCTTCAGCTGTTGGGTCAACGGCCCGCAGAAACGGTGCCAGATAGCTGGACCGAGCTGGAACAAATATTTTTCAGAATCTTAGGCAATTTGGTGATGTCATTTTTTTTTTCAAAATGGCGACTTTTTCAAAATTATACGGCTTTTTTTTATGGCCAAAAATAAATTATACCACGTTTGTTCGCGGGTTGGATGGTTGGTTGTTTGGTTGGTTTGTTCGCTCGCTTCGCGCGTTTGTTCGCGGGTTGGTTGGTTGGTTTGTTCGCGCGTTTATTCGCGGGTTGGTTATTTGGTTGGTTTGTTCGCGCGCTTCGCGCGTTTGTTTGCGCGTTTCGTGCGTTTGTTTGCGCGTTTGTTTGCGCGTTTGTTCGCGGGTTGGTTGGTTAGTATGTTCGCGCGTTTCGCGCGTTTGTTCGCGGGTTGGTTGGTTGGTTATTTGGTTGGTATGTTCGCGCGCTTCGCGCGTTTATTCGCGGGTAGGTTTGTTGGTTTGTTCGCGCGTTTCGCGCGTTTGTTCGCGAGTTGGTTGGTTGGTTTGTTCGCGCGTTTCGCGCGTTTGTTCGCGGGTTGGTTGATTGGCTGGTTATTTGGTTGGTTTGTTCGCGCGCTTCGCGCGTTAGTTCGCTGGTTAGTTCGTTGGTTTGTTCGCGCGTTTCGCGCGTTTGTTCGCGAGTTGGTTAGTTTGTTCACGGGTTACGCGCGTTGTTCGCGCGTTTCGCGCGTTTGTTCGCGGGTTGGTTGGTTGGTTATTCGGTTGGTTTATTAGCGCGCTTCGCGCGTTTGTTCGCGGTTTGGTTGGTTGGTTTGTTCGCGCGTTTCGCGCGCTTGTTCGCGCGTTTGTTCGCGGGTTGGTTGATTGGTTGTTTATTTGGTTGGTTTGTTCGCGCGCTTCGCGCGTTTGTTCGCGGGTTAGTTGGTTGGTTTGTTCGCGCGTTTCGCGCGTTTGTTCGCGAGTTGGTTGGTTTGTTCGCGGGTTTCGCGCGTTGTTCGCGCGTTTCGCGCGTTTGTTGGCGGGTTGGTTGGTTATTAGGTTGGTTTATTAGCGCGCTTCGCGCGTTTGTTCGCACGTTTGTTCGCGGGTTAGTTGGTTGGTTTGGTCGCGCGTTTCGCGCGTTTGTTCGCGAGTTGGTTGGTTTGTTCGCGTTTGCGCGTTGTTCGCGCGTTTCGCGCGTTTGTTCGCGGGTTTGTTGGTTGGTTATTAGGTTGGTTTATTAGCGCGCTTCGCGCGTTTGTTCGCGGGTTGGTTGGTTTGTTCGCGCGTTTCGCGCGTTTGTTCGCGGGTTGGTTGATTATTTGGTTGGTTTGTTCGCGCGCTTCGCGCGTTTGTTCGCGGGTTAGTTGCTTGGTTTGTTCGCGCGTTTCGCGCGTTTGTTCGCGAGTTGGTTGGTTTGTTCGCGGGTTTCGCGCGTTGTTCGCGCGTTTCGCGCGTTTGTTCGCGGGTTGGTTGGTTGGTTATTAGGTTGGTTTAATAGCGCGCTTCGCGCGTTTGCTCGCGGTTTGGTTGGTTGTTTTGTCTGAAGTATTGAAAGAAATAAAGAACAGCTCAAATAGTAGTCTTTTAACGCGAATGAGGTCGCGGGGGTCTGCTAGTAAATTTGTATTAACGGGTTTGAGGTGCTCCAAATCAGATTCCGGTTCCCGTCAAAAAACAGCTCACAACACTGCAATCATGAAAGTCATGAAATTTTGTTTTGCGGCTTGTAGGTGCCCCCACTGAAGATTTGGTTTCCGGCCAAAAACTAAAACGTCGAAACTCATAAAAAAAAAAATTTTTTAAAGGATTCCTGTCAAAATAAAAGCTCAACACAGCCGACCTCCGCGGTCCGCTTGCGGGCCGCGGCACCCACCGAAATACTAGTAATGATATAATGTTGAAGGAAATGTTAGAATTAATTTTGTGATTTAATTATAATAATATGACAATTGTTAAGTTAGATTAAAATAAACATTAATATTAATAAACATGTCTTTTTATTTTGGATTCGAATAAGAAAACAAAACGAAATATAAAATATAATTATAATAAGTTTATTTATTAGCTTAAACAGTCACTAGTAAATGAGCAATATTAGTTGTTAAAAAAATACTTCTTGCATTCTTTGGTGCTTGCAACATCCTTCGTTATTTTATAAATGAGTTGTTTGCCGTGGTTGAAGATTTCGTCTTTTTCCTTTGCATAGTATTTCACTCTCAAATCAACATGTTTCCAATGTTCGTTGACAGGCACATTTGCTACCTTCTTCAAGTCATACACTTCAATTTTTAGGAGATGTGTGGATCGTGAGGCGTCGTCAACGTTCGTTGAAATGTATGACATTCCTCCAGCTTTTTGCGCCCGCCCCACGGTCGATGATGATTTCTTTTGTTTCTTTGACTTTGACTCATCAAAGAACTCATCGATCGATGTACTACTCCTTGTCCGTTTGAGACCTTGCTGGCTCAATGAGAGAGTTAAATCTCTATCTTCACTGTCGGAGTGTGCGAAGTAGTAATCTTTGAACGTGTTGGGTAATTCATCAACACTGTTTGTACCCTGAAAGCAGAGCGACATTCATGAAAACCTTTCAAACAAATACACAACAAAATGAGTCTGAAATAAATTAAAAGGTGAAGAGAATTAAATATTAAGGCTTACCTCCATTTTACCGATGCAACAAGCTGAAGACCACAACATAAAGCACTTGTGTTTTGTAGAGAGCACAGTAGTTGGTTTCACTGAGTCGATGACTGATTGTTTGATGGATGTAGAAAACGTACCGAATATATACGCTTGTTAATGGAGACAACATCGTTAGATTTCAAGTTTTCTAGTTGACATCCGAATATATACGCTTGTTAATGGAGACAACATCGTTAGATTTCAAGTTTTCTAGTTGACATCGTTAGTGATGAAGTCTTAATCCCAATCAATGATTTAGCAATACAAGATTTGACAACTCTTAAATTATACGTACCTAGTGATAGCGTAATATAAGTCTCATGAGGCAGCCCAGTAGTAAAATCGCTGTCGCTTATGCGCTTAAACCACAGGAAAAAAGGTGATTAAAGGTGATTAGTAAGGTGATTAAAGGTCATTAAAGGTGATTAAAGGTCATTAAGGGTCGTTAAAGGTGATTAGGAGAGGTATCAAGTGAAAAACGCTTCCGCTTATTAAAAAAAAGAAAAAGAGGACTTTTGAGGGAAAAAAGGAGGCCCGCTAGCACTTCCCTTGTGGTCCAGAACCCACGAATCCCTACTACTTATACGTGTTTTTCTATGGGCTGTACCGGCCTGAAATAAATACAATTTAATTAGTATTATTCCAAATGTCGAGTGGTAGCATCAACATGTGCCGAGCCATGCCAGTGGCCGCTGGCCGCTGGCCGCTGGCCGCTGGCCGCTGGCCGCTGGCCGCTGGCCGCTGGCCGCTGGCCGCTCGCTGCTGGCCGCGTGACGGACGCGGTCGGGCCATAAGTGCTGTTATCAGCACCACTATCTTCAAGATGAAGGAATGTTTCCTTTGAGTAAAATTTGCTATCGTCTGTTATTTAGAGTTTTTTCCCTCCAGGCTATTATATTCTGTGCTTCAGGTACGCTTCAAAAATTCCATTCTGTATACCTAAGTAATATCTATTTGAAATTATACAAAATCCATGGATTGGTGTCATAGTTTATGATCATATAGTCTAGGCTGTGTAGTGTGCTGTCATGTGTAGTGTACAGCAGTACACCAGTAAACATCATAATACGTATATAGTATACGAGGTAAAGTTGTAGATTTGTGAAATTTATAGGTAGGTATGTGGAATATAAAATGATTGATAGTGTTATTGGGGCCCCGTATTCAGCCTTATCTTGAAATTCAGTTCGCTTTTTCTTTCGATTTCAGCTCGAGTCATTCCGGTTATAATCAATTGGCTACAGGTAGGTATATATACGTGCAGTGGCGGGGTGCTGGTGGCCGCCGTCGTCGGCTGCACGAGCGCGCCGCGTCAGCACCCACAGTTCGCAGATTGTGTGCGCCGGAATTAAACATGCAATAAAAGTGTAGTGGAGAGTGGAGGCGGAGCGGAGCGGCCGGCGCCGCCAGCCCGCGGTGCCGCGGTGCCGCGGTGCCGCGCCGCCAGTAGCGCTCCGCCCGCCGCCGCCGCCGCCCGCTCGCTCCACGCGCCGCGCCGCGCCGCCGCCGCCACCGCCGCCGCCTCACCGCGCCGCCCGCCGCCGCCCGCCGCCGCCCGCGCCGGCCCTCGCGCCGCCACACTCGCAGTTTGACTATAGTTTTCGGTAAGTTTGTTACTAGTTTTCCTGACTTTGAATGTAAGTAATAGGTAGTTGCGTGTGAGCAGAGCACAGCACCGGGGCACCGGGGCACCGGTCAAGGTGACGACGTAACAGAGTAGGTACCTACTTACATATGAGTAAGTTATATAGGTATTTAAATATTTAAGATTTTCCAAATTTACGAAGGGGAAATTTACTTATTTGTTTTTAGATAACTTTTGATGGATCATGGATTAAAGTTTTCGTTGTTATTGGATGTCTGTAAACTTGAAAGGCGCCCTCTGCACGAGCGCGCGCGCGCACTCCTCGGCCCCATCCTGCACCTGCACCTGCACCGATCGACCCGGAACCGGAAGTACAAAGCGCGTGCAACCATAATATATAAATGACGGTAACCGTCCAGCTAGCACTCACCCCTTTGGTAGGAATTTAAGTTGAATTAACTTAAATTTTGTTTATGTGAGTGGTACTTCTTACTTAATTATTACTTTTGTAATTAACTTATAAGGATTTTACTGCGTTCTAATAACATAGGTACCTAGGTACTTACAAAAAAATTCCCAGATTTCGTGCGTCACACGACTATCGAGCACATTGGAAATGAATCTACGGAATTAGAAAAATTATTGTCGACGAGCGACGAGAAAATCGGGAAAAGGAAAAGATTACAAAATAAAACTAAAACGTTGAATGATAATTATTTGAGAAAAGTACTATACAAGCCTTTGCCCCAACCAGGCATTGATGGACTCACGTATTTGTGCCTCGGTTTCGCCTCGGCCCACATAATATTATGGTTCACACATTCATCCATCAATGCCTCTGTTGCGGGCCGCTGCACTAATGAATGTACTATAATTCTTAGATTAACATAATTATTAAGTATCCTCGACATAATGCTTTCATGTGAAAAATGTCGTTCTGACGTTTTGACTTTTTTTAAAAGGTTAGGCTACAGGGCAAACCCTTAACCCGATCGTCTTTGTTTTAGGCTCAAATTATAGCTGACTAAATTGTCCAGACAAGTTTTTCTCAAAATTTTGATATCATTATTCGTGTCCAAAATATTAAGCGCCAAAATCAATAATTCGGAAAAAAATTAATTTTATTTTACACTATTACGGCCATAACTTTTTTCGTTTTCTACTTTCTCGACTAATTCTTTTTGGATCTTACAGCTCTCGTGAATACGCGTCTTTTGAGCCTTTTTTGAATATCATATCTTCACAACTCTCCGAGATATAAGGGGATCGCACTTTTACGTGAAATCGGAGCCTATACTGGAGCGAATGAAAAGACATTTCCAATGTCAACTCGTGAAAAGTAACCGCTTGTAGGAGTTGTCTGTGGTGCATCGTGCGTCGTGCGTCGGCCGGCGGACGGACGGCGCGGGCGTCGCCCATATCGCAGACATTCGTCTAAAACTATCTTTTTATCTTTGTATCTGTATTAAGATACGTGAGCGGCCCCCAGTACACGCCCCCCCCCCCCCCCCCCACCACCGTGTCCGAGCACTCTCTTGCCGGGAACCGAAGACTATTGAATCCTCTGTGACCGAAATGTAAGTTCGTCTCTATCTTCTGTTGTATTTTCCTAGAAAATGTATATTGCGGGTTTTATTTTAACGTACAATTGTGAAAGTATTATATACAAAGGTGTATAGTGCGGGAAAAATAAAAAGAACTTTTCTAGTCTATTCTAAACTTGTCCGTTGTAAATCTCCATCATAGATAATCACTTTAGTGTGGATATGAATGAACCCTAGTGCGAACCGCCGAGCTCTGTTCCGAGTGCAACCGCCCCGGTTTAATAAATATAGGAAATATGACTTTAAGACTATATTACTATATTCATATATAAATATGACTATATTCTTAATAAGATTTGGCCTAAAGGTCTAGCAACCAAACCAAAACCTATTTTTTTAAATTACCTAGGTACGTAGGTATGTCCAAAAACCTCACACAAACATGCTTACAACTAGACAACCCTTTTTGCCCTCTCAACGGACACCTTTACCACAGAATAAATAATAGTCATTCACTAAGAGCATAACTAAGTAATCACTTATAGTAATGATGATATTTCCTGGAGTAAAGTATGTCGTTGAAGTAAAGGTACAATTTGTCAGCCGGCCGCTCGCAGCACCAGCACCAGCCGCCGACGTGTCGCTCGACCTCGACTTCATGTCGCTCGACTTCATGTCATGCTGCTGCGTGCAGTCGGCTACCAACTTGTACCTTAAACGTAACATTGAAGTGTATTTATATAGATACGCATCATTAATACAACACTTTGGTGACAAACAAATAACTCTAAAACGAGACTAAAGATTTGGTGATTTGAAACCACAGGTAAAACTAATAATAAAAAACCGGACAAGTGCGATTATAGGACTCGCGCCCTGACAGTTGCGCACAAACATAATTAAAAAAAAAAAGATTTTATTTAATTAAGTAAAAAATAAGTACCTAATAAATTAGTTTTTTTTTCAATTAGGAATTTCATCATCATCATCATATCAGCCTGTAGACGTCCACTGCTGGACAAAGAAACAAAAGATTACAAATTTACATGGACGATAAAGTTTTTCTTTTTGTGGAGTAGTACGGTTTTATGGTTTTTTCCTTTACTTGCGATAAATACACGGCTTCTTGCCATATTATATGAATTCATGATTCTAGGTCAACGGGAAGTACGCTATAGATTTTGATTCCCTCGCGAATGTCAAAATATGCGGCGTACCTACATGTAGGCAGGCACAGGCAGTATCCTGAGACTGCGTTCACTTAGAGGTTTGATTTGTTCACAGCTCAAGGTAGGTATTGCAGATTGATTATTTTGATACCTCCACGCGTTCCTGAGATAAAGGCTCTTGACAGACGGACAACTAAGTAATCCTTTAAAGGGATTTTTTTCCTTTTGAGGTACGGAACTCTAAAAAGGAATTAGGTATTCCCAGTTGTCCCCCACATCAGTCATCACCTAGAGATATTTAAAAGTCAATAGGTTGAAACACAATAGTTTGAGTATAGGTAGTAAGTAGGTAGTTGTGCGAGTGTACACAGCAATTAGTCATGATAATATCCAACTTACAATTTGTAGGAGCAAGTTATTGTTACAAGTAGCTGGTGTGTGTGTGTGTGCGAGCACGCGGTGACGTCACGCTCGACCAACCGACGATGTGTGTGTGTGTGCAGTGGCCCGGTGGAGTCGCTCCAAGCCGACGTAGACATCTCTATTACACAGCAAGATACCTGCCCACTGCCCAGTGCCCACTGCCCAGTGCCCCCTGCCCAGTGCCCCAGTGCCCCAGTGCCCACTCTATGCAACTCACGTTTATTTTTGGAAATTTCATTCAACTTTAAGGGGAGGAATTGGGAAGGGGTACCCCCCTTCCCAGAAGAAGAAAATAGAAAGTATTTTTAGTTTTACTTATTACCTATTTGAATTACAGCTTTGGTACTGATCAATAAATCATGACGTGTTGCAGGATTTTCACATGTAAGGGAATCGGGGAGTGAAAGTTTGTTACGCTGTGAGGGCTCAACGAATTTTTACGAAACGAAGTGTGATAGGTAGCGCTAGTAACATATTATATCCTGGAATAACTACAGGAGAGTTATTAACGCGGACGATGTCGCGGGGCGTCCGCTAGTACATTATACGTATTACAAGACAAGATCATAACATAACCTTCATGTTAGCTCCGCCGTAGTCGGGTCAAGCAGAGCAGACGGACGCTGAGTGATCGCAGACGGCGGCGGGCGGCGGCGGGCGGCGCCGGCGCCGGCGCTCTATGTCACACATGGGACACTCGTCCATCCGTCCGTCCGTCCGTCAATGTTTATTCAATGGCCGGCGGGCGGGGCGGGGGCCGGGTGGGGCGCGCGGGGGCCGCTGGCGCGCCGCCAGCCAGAGAGAACAGTTACACATTAAACTGTTCCAAGAAAACTGTCAAGTATTCACACGTGTGTAATGAACGTGCCCCCGCCCCCGCCGCCCGCCCGGAGACCGGGCATTACGTTTCCCATACTTAGGTATTAATTAGGATCTCTTCTCGGATTTCCTCGTCTGTTGGCTCGTTGTTGGTGCGGGGCGGGGCGGCGGGGGCCGCGGGGCAGGGAGCTGCTCGGGCTTCGCCCTCTTTGTATTCCAGCAGCTGCAGGTTGTCAGGGCCTCTTCGAGTGGCACGACCATTATGTGAAGCAGACCGCGGACCAGGCGCTGGCGTTGGAGGTTTAAATTGTTTTCATATTTCGTTAATTTTCGTTCAACACAGGTCTTCCTAAATTGATTTTTTTACAGTAATATTTTTACTGTGTCGACACTAGTACCATAGGTAGGTATAGGTAGAAGAGTATCGTTAACAGGACGTAGTCTAGCTGCAGCACCCGTCCGAATAGCACCTGTGCGAATAGCACCTGTGCGAATAGCACCTTGCCTAGTCCAGGAAGGGCACCGATCAACATTTTTGGCGGGTGTGCTATTCGTGGATTCAATTTTATTTTAACATTTTTGTCCACGAACAGCACCTACTGCTGGTTGAGCAGCCTAGTGCTGGGATGTACTTGTTCTTCAGGACGTTATTAAATGGAAGATATTGCTAAAAGTCACTACAACGTGACATATTAATATGACATATATATTATTTGTAGATATATATGTATCATACCTAAGTTACAAATCAATAGGTACCTAAGTTTTGGTCCTTCGAGCCGGATTAAAATAAAATGAAAAGAAATAAAATAAATAGGTGCATATTTCGTACACATCCGAAATCGATGCTGAAAAACCAAGTAGCTCAGTTTCGTCGCGCTCGGCTCTGGAGCTCCAGCTGCTTTACACCTACCTTCGAAGTGATAATAGTAGCTGTCATACAACAAAATGTGAAAGATTTTTTTTTTAAATGGAGCTTCCGATTTGGATGTAACTTTGCACGTCATAGTTGCATATATTGGTTTATGTATGATATAATAATACCCATTGGTCTGGGAAAAATCGGGGTTCCCTACAAATTAAATTGAAACCTGCAATTTGTTCACAAATGGTTGGAGCCATTGAATTGTCATGTATTACGAATAAGTAATATGGTCCTGCAACGTGACTTTCTCAGTATAGGTATGTACATAACATAATAATAAAATGTAGTCTGTTGGAAACTATTACAATCCTCTGTGGTTTAGTGCGGGGCGCCGTACAGTTATATTTCATTGGTTTATTAGTTGACCGAGCGAGCGAAGCGTCTCTGTTTAGAGATCGGCCAAAAATGCTCTTGTCCATCTGTCTTTCTGTCTGTCTGTAATTATCTACAGGTTGCATTTTTTAACCGATTTTGACGAAAATTTGTCATGGGTATAAATAAATCACGCCGACAAAATGAGTAGAATAAAATCTTGAAAAACATTTTTTTAGAGTGCGGCGTACCATACTCGCAAAGTGGGAGTGAACTTTTTTTCTCTCGTGAATCCCATAGTGTGGGGTATCGTTGGATAGGTCTTTTAAAAATATTGCTGGTGTGTAAAAACCATTTTTCGATTTAGGGATCCGTTGACAAATAAAATGGTAATTTTGGCCACTTTAGTACTTATTCTGTCTCTAACTGCAAAGTTGACTTCTGTTCGTTTCTTCGTTTAGGTTTGGTTTATATAAGGGCTGGCGAGGTCGACTGTTCTCACGGAACCACTAGTGATAATTATTATCAAGAAAAAGTGTTGCAATTTGCAAAGCTTGCTCGGGCGGGCGCGCGGGGCGCGGGCGGGGGGCGCGGGGTCGCGGGGGATAAATTAAACAAGTTGCTGTAAGTTCGGCTCCGATGTGGGGGGTGGGGGGGTTGGGGGGGGGGATTCTTTGTGATTGATTTAACTGGAACCTGCCGCGGAGAGGAGCTCACCTCGCCCCCCGCCCGCCCGCCATCGGTGCATAGTAGGTATTTTGCTTATAATAGGTACAAACGTATGTACGTTTGCGCCCGGTCCTGTACAAAGTGGTGCTAACTGACGTATATTGCTTTTCACTCGGCGCCCCACGGCGGCGACGTGTCCCGCCCGAGCGAGGTGAGGCAGGAGCCGTATCACACACTGAGCGGCGGCGGCGGCGGCGGAGGCGGCGGCGTCGGTGCGACGGCGAAAGCGACAAAACCGCGCGCACAGATTTGACGTTTTGATTTGACAGATTAGCGCAGACAGGCGTTGCGGCGCGGCGGCGGCGCGTTGTGTTCCTTTGTGGTGTATGAGAACCCCTACACAGAGCGGCGGCGGCGCGGCGCGGTGCGGAGCGGTCTTCATATAAACCTCCGCCGCGCCGCCGCCGCTAGCGGTGTATGTTGTCTGACGGGCTCCGCTTTTTATTCGCTTCCCGCAGATTCGCCGCCGCAACGCTTTCGCAACGCCGCCGCGCTGTGTGTGTTACGCTTAATTGGTGTCCCTTTGACGTGCCACTCGCAGCCGCCGGCCGCCCGCCGCTCGCCGCCAGCCGCGTGACGTCGCCCGCTCCGGCCAGCGCGCTCAGTTGTCCGTCCCCCCCCCCCCCCCCCAGGCCCCGTGTCGTCGGACCGGCGTGAGCTCCCTTCCTTCCTTGTCCACATTTTGGAAGGGATTTCCTGGATAGGTACAAGATGGTGTATTCGACAATACACACCGAACCGAACCGTTACAAGTAAACTGTTATTTATTTGTATTTACGAACCAGGACATTATTTTATGAATATTGTGAAAAGTCCAATCAAACAACACCACATGATAACTAGCAACGATTTGGTTCGCCTCGTGATGACGGAATAGATGAAACGGTGTGATAATGGAAACAAATTCGAGCAACAATTACGTTGTAATTACTACGTGTCGCGTGTCGCGTGTCGCATGTCGCGTGCCGCGTGCCGCGTGCCGGCGACAACAGCGGTCCCCACATACTTTTACAATGCCCACAATAGCCTCCATTAGAGCAACATGACGCCCGCGCCGCGCCGCCGTCCCGCCACCGTCCCGCCACCGTCCCGGCCCCTGGGAGGCGTCCACCGGGCTCGGGGGCACCCACTACACACATTTACCTAGCCCTCGGCTCCTACATTAGCCGCTGAATGTTCGCTACTTTGTAAGTTAATTATTTTTGGAGGTAATTTTCCTAATGTTATTTGCAACTGTAGGAAGCGCCCTAATCACATGAAGGAACCCCTCCTCATGGCCTGACGGTGGATGATAACACGGGCGGGGTCGCGACACCAATAGTATGGTAATGATGTTGGTCTGTCGCAACTATTGGCATAGGTGTCGTGTTTGCCGCGGGGGCCGCCACCGTACGGGACGTGGCCGCCCCCGCTCGGGGCCCACTGCGTTAACTTACAAGTTTGATTTTTCCACAGCTTTAAGGGACTGCAGACCTCTGTATAATTTCAGCTTGATGACGCGTTCCTGAGAAAAGGGTCAGACGGACAAACAGACACGGACAACGGAGCTATCCTATGGGTTCCTTTTTTACTCTTTTAAGGCACGGAACCCTAAAAACGTGTTACAGTTGATGGATCCATTTCGGTTCTCGCTTTATATTTTGAGAACACGTGTGAGTGTGTGTGTGTGTGTGTGTATGGTGAACCTCGCCTCGGGCTGTTGTCCGAGCACCCTCGCAAGCAACGTGCCGTGCCGTGCATACAACACTACCTACCGTACACACCTACTATACGTATATCCGCACAGTGTCACAAAATCAAAGACATTTTCTAATATGGCATCCGACGACTTGTTGACGACCCAGCTATAATACCTACAATAACTTTGTGCGCCGACTATAAAAATACTTCGCACGTTGCAATCCAATAACAATAATGGTCCCTCATCCGAGAAGCGTGCGCCGTGCGTCCGTGCGTCCGTGCGTCCGTGCGTCCGTGCGTGCGTGTGTCCGTGCGTCCGTGCGTCCGTGCGCACCGGATTGTTCGACATTTGTGGGTTATTGCCAATTTGGTGTTGCCTCGGCTCCGACACTCGATTGTCTATTATTGACATTCGGGGACGTTACGTAGCGCGGTGCGACTCCGCCCGACTCGCTCGACTCGCCCCACTCGCCTCACTCGCCTCACTCGCCGGGACGTAACCTAATAACTCGCCTTTCTCTCAAATTCACATTAAATTGCTGAAACAGGAGTGCGGAGGTGGGGCGGGCGGACGGGGGGCGGGGGGCGCGTACCTTGAATTATTAACTAGACTCCGTAGAAAAACATGTCGGAATCAAATTACACCGGCGGGCGCCGGCGTGTACTGTACATAATGATGAGAGCACCCACGGGCCACGGGCCACGAGCCACGGGCCACGGGCCACGAGCCACGGGCCACGGGCCACGGGCAGCTCGCCGAGCGGGCCCGTCTCTTGCGTGGATAAAGCGCCATTTGAATATAGCAATTACGGCCGGTATGTACGTCTGTCGTGGGTTCATTGCCGTGTGTGTACCTACTGTGCGAGTACATACAGCGTGCTTCGCCCTTTTATTTACCTTTATAGTAGACGATCTATGGAGCACGGGTGGGTGTCCCCTCGGGCGCTGCTCGAGCCAGTTCTCGGGGCAATTTTCCTCCTCGCTGCAATCAAATACGCATTATCCATCCCCCCGTATTAATTCATTTAAAATATGGACGTTCTCAATCCGAGCCGAATACAAAGTGGGGGGTGAGAGTTGTTACGCCACAATATAAAATGCGCTTGAGGGCTATCGGTGTGTGTCGTTGGAGGCCGGCTGGGGCGCCGAGGAGGCACTCCACGTGCCGGAGCGTCTCACCGAGCCAGCCGGCCGGCCGGCGAGTGTGGCCACCCTACGAGGTATAGCGCCGGGCCGCCTCGATGTGGCGCTTTGAAAAACATACTTATTTTATTTGTAACAAGCTTATGCCCCGCGGCTTCGTTCGCATTAAAAAGTATCGTTTACGAGTATGTTACTTACTATTTGTTTCCCGCGGCATGTACATTTTTGTTCCCGTACAAACCTTAGCATCCCGTCTCCCCTTTAGGGTTGGAATTTTCTTTCACACTTGTTGCTTTCACACAAAAAAAACCCGGTTCAAATCGGACCAGTAGTTTTAGCGTGATGCGGTGCGGGACAAACAGACGGACAGACAAGAAGTTTCTTGAAGAGTGTTTTGGGGTCAGTTAAGCCTAAATAACGTATTCCAATAGTTTTTTTTAAATCGCATCAGTTTACGGAAATACTCCCGTTACCATTTTATATAGGTACAAGTACCTATAAATGTATAAACTATATAAGTAGGTACATTATATATTCTTTGGTACAATAAACTATATACCTACAGGATGTAACATTTGGATGGGTCAGTACGGGGAAGTCCGAAACTATAGGAGATACGAAGATCTGTTCTCAGGAACCATGTTATCGATTTTAGTAAAAAGAAAACTGCATTCATAGATTTAAAAAAAACTCATACACTACTCGGGAATCAAACCCGGTGACCTGGACACTTTGTAAAAAAAACTTAAGTACGTTATTTTATTATGGCTATTGATTGTGTAGGTTGTAAGGAGTAAATGTTGCTAAGAAACATTGTATCTAAAATTAATAGAATGTCTTGTATTTAATATTCTTTTAATTATTTACATAGCTAAATGTTCGAATTAATCAACTCGTGTAGGTAACGATTTTTTTTTTGCGTTTTGTGTGTAATTCTGTTAAATGGCCTCTGACTGCTATTAGATGTTCAGCGGTGTCCAAGCTTGTGTTGTGGACTTCATATTTAACGTAACCTCACATGAAATAATCTAGTGGAGTTAAATTAGGTGATTTCGCGGACCATTTGATGGGGTCGTTTGTACTAATACATTTTTCCGGAATTGCATAAAATAATTATTTACATCACATTCTATTAATTTTAGATACAAGGTTTCTTAGGAACATGTACTGCTTACAACCTATACAACCAATATCCATAAGAAAATAATAGAAGTTTTTTTTTTTCAAAATGTCCAGGTTCGATTCCCGAGTAGTGTATGAGCTTTCTTTAAATCTATGAATGCAGTTTTTCATATCTTTAAAATCGACGACATGGTTCCTCAGAGCATATTTTTCTATCTCTTAAAGTTTCGGACTTCCCCATACTGACCCATCAAAAATTTTACATCCTGTATAATATACATTATACTTATTATGTATAGGTATATGGCATTGTAGTGAGGAAGGCTTAAACAAATAAATACTTACATTAATATTACATCATTACTCGTTCACTGTGTCATTACTACCTCAATGTGGGAAACATCACATTTAATTTGCATAATGTGCGGAGCGCGGTGCGCAGTGGTGCCGCGCGCGGTAGTGTCGCGCGCGGCAGTGCCGCGGTGCCGCGCGCGGCAGTGCCGCGGTGCCGCGGGCGAGCGTTTTACCGCCGAATATATACCTTTATGTAGCTATTCATTTCCTTGAGACATGATCCAACATTGTTCAAACTGTCAGTCGTAACGAGCCGTTTGATATTATAACAAATATCGCACGTTGTTTGTCAACGAGTCCTTCAAAATTGAGTCTTTGGATTTTTGTACATTTCGCTGCCATTTTCAGGTTTGATAAATGGATAAATCATTGGCTTAAAGTATTTCAACAAATTGTATGGTTTAGTTTTGATGGATACCTATTTGGAGCACTTGATCAATATTGGACTTTCTGGGACTGGACGAAATAAAGCGGCACCGGCGGGCACCGGCGGGCACCGGCGGGCACCGGCGGCGCCGGCGGCGGCGCGCCGTTATCCTTAATGGCGGAAGCGGAAGTAGCCTCGAGCGAGGCGGGCGAGGCGGCAACAGGTGGCCGTCACTCCCTACTACGCTCCGCACCACCACATACCGTACAATATAATGATAAGTGCTATTATATGCAAGTTTCAGAACTCAAACTTGTACAAGATTGTTGAGCTCGTAGTGCGCGCGCGCGACGAGACCACCCCGAGCAAGAGTCAACCAACAATAGTACCGTGCATTTTGTATGCACTCCGCGCGGCACTTATGCGGTGGGTGGCGGCGAGGTGGCGCGAGACGGGCCGCCGGGGCACGCCGGGGCACGGACTGATGACGCGCCGCCGGGGATTATGGAAATACAATTTGTATAAATAATGAGTAGCTAAGTGGTCACTTTGTGCCGCGCTCGGGTCACTCATTACGGGCCACTGGCCGCGCCCGCCGCCATCAAACCCACTAGGTCATAAATACCGCAGGTCGGCGGCCGGGCCGCAGTGTGAGCCCCAGGGCACCCCGGGCGTCCCCGGGCGCCGGCCGCCGGCCGCAGGCCGCCCCGCTGCCCCTGGCCGGCAGCGGCGCGGTGCGGAGGGCACACGAAGGCAGTTAAAGTTGCTGATATGATTTTGATATTTTTTTACAAAGTATCAAAATGCCGCGAAACCGCAGAGTTAAAGAAATACTAGGTGTTTTAATTTAAACAAAGCCGCGGCGCGAACCGACGCGGAACCGGAACGCCCGCCGCCCCCGCCGCCCCCGCCGCCGGCTGATAAGACGGGGCGCGGGGGCACAACCAATTCATTGTGCTTGTATTATAATATAGAAGGTGTCGCTGCCCCGAGGCCCCACAACATCAGTGGTTGGTGGGGACGCTCGCCGCACCGCCCTGCCTCCGTTACATAACTACATGGCATTGAGTAATATTAATATATATGGTAAAAATAAATTAAATAAAGCAAGCGATTGCACCCGAGAGTAATTATAAAGTAAACACAGTATCGGTAAAAAGCTCCATCAGATGGTAGAGTTTATTTCGAGCAACAAACTCTACCAAGGTTTGTTTTCGAAAAAGCACATCCATGTATGGTCAACCATCAGAGTCTTCCTCCAATTATAGATATTCCGACCCAGAATATCTTTAATTGGAGGAAGACCATGAAATTTGATACTTGACATGATAAAGTGATCGTTGGAAAGATGTCAAAATGTATATAGGAGGGAATGGCGTAAGTGACAAAATATTAATGTCTCGAGGTGTAACGACGAAACGTCAAAATTACATGACAATAAGCTGCGCCGACTACTGCTACCGACCGACCGACCGACCGACCGACCACCCCATCACTCGCACGTTGTCTGTAGTGTATGTTAAACCCTTTCTTGTACGCGATGTGTAGTATGCCTACTTATATTACAATAAATTATAAATGACGAGTTTAGATACAGGTTCCATGTCAGTTCAGTTGTGTGTGTGTGTGTGTGTGTGTGTGTGTGTGACCTCATGACCCCTCGCGCCGCTCAATGCCACATTATTGTGAAGGTTTAGTTTATGCTGACGTAGGTATTGTTTGTACTAGGTATTCGTTATCTGTTAGGTATGTCCATACACCGTAGTTGTGTTGTGTGTCCGATGCCGGGCGGGCAGTCCGCTCCGCACTCCCTCCATACATACGCTCGACAGACCCAGCCGCTCCTGCCGGCCTGAGCGGGGTCACTCGGTCAGCACGTGGTGTTGTTGTGCCTCTGAGCCGCCCGAGCCACGAGCCGGCTGATATATTGCACAAGTTTGAGAACAAGTACATATGTGTATCGCTCAGCGTTGCTCGCACTAACTAAAGTGTATCCACGTGCATCAAAGCAGCGGGACTCTCATTTAGCTAGGAATGGTTGATCCCGTCCGTGCGTGCGTGTGTGTGTGTGTTAGTGTGGCAGCACCCCGCCACCCCGCCCCACCCCGCCCAACAAACAAACATACAAGTTTCATAAAGGTCCACAGTCAATATGTATGTTAGTCAACCCACCGCGAGTCATTATCAAAGCGAAGGGAGTGTACGCACGGAGCCAGCTAGCCAGCCAGCCAGGCAGTCAGCCAGCCAGTCAGCCAGCTAGCCAGCCAGGCAGCAAGCCAGCCAGCTAGCCACTGTATATAGCTTGTTCCTTCCTGCCTATTGGTGACGGGCCGCCGGCCGCCGGCCGCAGCCCGCCGCCCGCGTGGTCGTCACGACACTAATAACTGCCGATATCACATACATATGTACAAGTACGCCCGTACAAATATTGCAGTATGTTAGATATTTTAACGGCTGTGTTCGGCGCGCACGGTTTATGGGACGTACGTAACGACCGGCCGGCCGCGCCCCCCGCCGCCCGCGCCCCCCGCCGCCCTCGCCGCCCCCGCCGCCCCACATAGTGTGCTCGTATCCGCCGAGCCGCTCGACGAGCTCGGAGACACTCCCAGCTTGACCAGAGCTGCTTGACCGCCGAGCGGCGACATAGGCCGGGCACAAGCCTATACTTGTATGTTAATACCATAATTAGGTACCTACGTATGCGCGCACCAACCAACTGTATTATTATACTCAGGACTGTATACCAGGTGAAGCGTGTGCCTGTCTCTACACACCTACACTCTACGTACCTGCTATTGGGCGAGGGTGGAGGGTGGAGGGTGGAGGGGGGAGCCCCGTCACCATGTAAATGAACCGTTTAACTGTTGCTTAAAGATGTTCCGCAAGTTGTGCGAGTCGGGGAGTATTCCCCGGCGGCGCGGAACGTCTGCTGATCAGATAACTTTACGGGACGATATTCATATACTTTAAATGGAATTTCCGTAAGCCTTTGATATTTTCGTAATAAATGTGTCTCGTCTGCAGCCACATTGTGTTGAGGAGTTTTTTGAACAGTGTTTTGGGGTCAGTTAAGCCTAGATAAGGTATCCAATAGTTTTTTTAAATCCCTTCAATGTACAGAAATATTCCCGTTACGATTTTATAACAGTAGGTATAGATATGTTGGCTATCGAGGGGACGCTGCGCACAAATATTAAGTTCCCGACCCGTAATTTTAGTTAGTGTCACGTGTCCCCCCCCCACCTGCCAGCTAAACGGTTGCTTCTGGAAATGTGAAAAAATTCATGGCAGTAGCATTTATAACGTAGTTACAAGGAAAACTATTACGGCTAAGTAGGTTCTATTAGTTTTTGAGTAATAGTCGATTAACTTAAGAAAGTCGAAAATTTTGAATAATTGCATACGAAAAATGGGAAATAATTTTTTTCCGCGTGAATTCCATGGTGTCGTTAGATAGGTCTTTAAAAAATATCGCGGGTGTGTAAAAAACATTTTTCGATTCAGAGATTCGTTTGCGAAATATTAAGCTTTAAAGAGCTAATTTTTGACAATTTAGTTTTTAATCTGTCTCCAACTGCAAAATTGACTTCTGTTCGTTTCTTTTAGGTTTGGTTTATATGGGCCGGCGAGGTCTACTGTTCTCACGGAACTACTAGTTTACACATTCCACTATGTTCCAAAAAGGATGATATCGAACGGGCTCCATGTAGCTGGGATGGTGGATGGTGGATGGTGGATGGTGGATGGTGGATGGTGCAGGACACTCCGCTTCATTAAGCTTAGCGTTTTGTTGGAACTCGTCCCGGAGCGGAGGGCTCGCGCGCGGAGCGAACATTACATTCGTACGGAGTGTCGGAGCGTGCACGCGGGCACGCGGGCACGCGAGCACGCGGGCACGCGGGCACGCGCGGGGGGCGCACGCGCCGACACTTTTATTACACTCCGTGTTACGGAATGTAAACACACACCTGCCTCCTTGACAACTATAAAACATTGACAATTAGTAATTCCTCTCGTCAACGGAAAACAAAATAGTTATTTGTTATGCGAGGCTGCAAAGTTGGATATTTTGTGCGAGTACTAGTATTGAAAACTGAGCAAAGCGAAGGGTTCTAGGATCAAAGATAGAATCCTGAGCGTAGCGAGGGTTTCAAGGTACGAGACGCAAAATAACTTTGCTGCCGAGCGCAACACACAAATTTTCACCTCACTACAGCGAGGAAAATACTATATGAATTGAATCCTTTCAGCGGTTTAGAACCACAAATAATAATAACCACAATTAGAATTGACCACTTCTATAAATGCCCACCTTCTACAAATTAAAAGAAAAGTTTTAAAAAGATTTTTTCCAGGTGTAGTTTTCCACGCAGATTTCGAATAAGAAAGCCGGTGAGGTGAAAAATATATTATTTAATTACTGTGAATACGATCGCAAAATCTTAGTCATACATTAAAACGAAAAATGTGACGGGTTTGTATTTGTATTAGGTATGTCAATCAATCGAATAACTTACTTTGTAAGAAATACTTTGGCAGTAAACTTTTCAATTTGCCCGTGCGTCTCCCGGAGTTATGTCACTTTCCAGTTTCTTTTACAATAGAAGTGTGTTCATTGTTCGGGCGGAGCCCGGGCGGGCGGCCGGCCCGGGGCGGAGCGCCCGCCCGCCGTAGTGCGCGTCACAACGCGGCCGCCATTAATTGTTATAATCACATTTTTGAGGGAAGTGCGTCGCGCGGAGCTTGCTGGTGTTACATCGGGAGGTGTGTGTGTAATAATAGTCCGATATGTTATATTATTATTTATTAAATATCCACAAAGGTTTCCACTAAGGTATAAGTAATTATGTAGAACAGTTTTCAGTTTTAGTGATGGCTTGGTCGGTGGCCATTTTTTATCTCTATGAGCTGTGCACACCGCAGTGTTGCCAGCTACTCCGTGACAGTGTGGCATTGTCGACCGGGGGTCGCGCGGAGTACGGCGGGCCGCGTAGCGCGCGCAGCACGCAGCACGTAGCACGCGTAGCGACCCCACGCGTACTTACACGCAACAGTGCACGCCGCGGGGCGCCCGCGCCGCTAGCGGCCGGTGGGCGACCACGCATGCATTGAACGTTGCCGCGAACTGAACATTGCGCGTGTCATGTATTTATTTAGTACAATGTAAATAATAAGTAGTAGTGGTAGGTAGTGTGTGTGTGTGTGTGTGTGTGTGCGTGTGTGGGCGCCGTTCTGGTGCACGTATTAATTAATTTAAAACGTGTGAGTGTTGCTCGGCGCCATATATTTGCATAATTAGGTGGTCGCCTTCACGTGACACTTGCTGGCTTGTATAAAGGCGGCGCCGGCGAGCGGGAGGGATCCTTGATACGACATTCAAGTTCGCACCACAAACAATGATGGGCACATCATACACACCAGTGGCTCTTAGTCCCCGCCTTCAAAATAATGTACCTATTCCAGGAGCAGGCATGGGGCGGTGACCGGTGCGAGGGAGGCATGGAGGACCCGGAGCGCGAGGCGCGCGACCTGGCCGCCTGCCTGGCCGCCAACAACCGCACCGCGCCGCCCGCCGGCCCGCACTGCGCCGGCACCTTCGACTCGTGGCGCTGCTGGCCGCCCACGCGCGCCGACCACACCGCCTACGCGCAGTGCCCGGACTTCGTGCCCGGCTTCAGCGCCGACAGTCAGTATACACCTGTGTACATACATACATACATACACCCGCCCGGTGCCATACACGTGCGTGTCGTGTTGCATGTGCGGCGCAGGGCTCGCGCACAAGGAGTGCCTCGCCAACGGCAGCTGGTTCGCGCACCCGGACTCCGGCCGGCCGTGGTCCAACTACACCACCTGCGTCAAGCCCGAGGACGTGCGTATCGCGCGCTTGTTGGTTGCTCGCTCGCTCGCTCGCAGTGCACTCACTCACATGTCGGTTGCGTGCGCAGGACGTGAGCGACCTGATCGCCGTGTACGAGGCCGGCTACAGCGTGTCGCTGGTGGCGCTGCTGCTCTCGCTCGCCATCCTCTTCTACTTCAAGTGAGTGTCCTTGTCGCGTGTGACGGGTGTGACGGGTGTGACGGGTGTGACGGGTGTATGTGTGTGTGTGCACGCAGGAGCCTGCGGTGCGCGCGCATCACGGTGCACATGAACCTGTTCGCGTCGTTCGCGCTGAACAACGCGGCGTGGCTGGCGTGGTACGGGCTGGTGGTGCGCGCGCCCGCCACGCTGGCCGCGTCGCCGGCCTGGTGCCGCGCGCTCTACGCCGGCCTGCAGTACGCGCTGCTCACCAACTACACGTGGATGCTGTGCGAGGGCCTGTACCTGCACACGGTGCTGGTGAGCGCGTTCGTCTCCGAGCGGCGGCTGGTGCGCGCGCTGCTGGCGGCCGGCTGGCTGCTGCCCGCGCCGCCGGTGGCCGTGCTGGCCGCGCGCCGCGCCGCCGCCGCCGACCCGCTGTGCTGGATGGACGACGCGGCGCCGCGCCCCGAGCTGGCGGTGCTCGTGTGCGCCGCCGTGCTGCTCAACCTCGCCTTCCTGTGCAACATCGTGCGCGTGCTGTGCACCAAGCTGCGCGCGGGCGGCGGCGCGGGCGGCGGCGCCGTGGTGGCGCGCCCCTCGGCCACGGCGCTGCACGCGCTGCGCGCCACGTGCCTGCTGGCGCCGCTGCTGGGGCTCACGTACCTGCTCACGCCGTTCCGGCCGCCGCGCACGGCCAGCTGGTGGCTCGCCTACGAGTACGTGGCGGCGCTCAGCTCCTCGCTGCAGGGCCTCTGCGTGGCCGTGCTCTTCTGCTTCTGCAACGGCGAGGTGCTGGCGCAGCTGCGCCGCCGCTGGCGCGTGCTCACCTTCCGCCCGCGCGCCAACTCCACCACCAACACCACCGTCTCCGTGAGTATCGCCCTTTTAATTACAAAACCCTTGCAAACACCCTACAGGTTACTCTGGGCAGTTCGCTCCGCCGTGGGCCGTGGAACCTCCGAAGCCCCCACATCGCCGGGCATCATTATTCTCTCGAGGAGGGCCTCGCCACCGCATCCGTTTGTTGTGTTGCAGTTCGTCCGCTCGACAGCGGGCGGCGGCGGCGGCGAGGACAAGGTGTGACTGTCGGCGCCCCCGCGCGCGCGCGCCGGCTCCGCGGGGGGCGACAGCGCGGGCGGGGGCGCCAGCGGCCCGGCCGAGGGGGCGGCGGGGGCGCCGGGGGCCGGGGGCCGGCACATCCGCTTCGAGTGCGTGGACAGCGACGAGGACGCGCCGCCCGACACGCGGCTGCTGTGAGCCGCTCGATAGACTGACTGCACCGACCGGTGTGTACGGAGTGGTTCAGTGTTTGGTGTACTGTTAGGTGTCATATAGTTATTCAAAACCTGACACAGGTCTATAGCCAGGTTAAACGTGTACAGTTACTAGGTATCTGGTACCTAAGGTAGATGGGTGGACCGATAATTGTTCCGCCAATAGTCATTATCATTTTTAAACGTGCTTCAGCGAGCTCCATGTCGGTGTTGTGAATTGTACGGTCGACCGCACGTCACTGGAAATGAAACCAGTGTAAACTGGTCTACCATAGTATTGAAACTCCTCAATAGGCTAGGCCAGCTCAAGGTCAAAGGTGTTTCGACTGACGCGCGGTCGACTGTACACCGCACACTGCCCCCCCGCGTAGTATTGTATTGTTGTAAGGGCCGTGTAAATAATCTTTGTACATAATTTTGTAACTTGGAATTATAAAAGTGTTATCAATGATGCATTTTATTTGCTCCACCGCCACTCCGGCGGGCCTGCTCCACCCACCACGCCCCCCCTACGGTATCTCATCACAAATATCTCTGGTTATAGTTTGAAAATGTTACATGTTTCATTTTTTGGGAATTTGCAAATAAGTACATCCTACTTTATGAAACGAATAAAAATACTAGTGACACCCATTACAAATTAATCACCATGACAATGTGCAGCCTGGTGTTGGTGAGTAGGTCGGTAGGTAGGTAGGTAGGTACCTACTGCACACTAATACAGACAAGTGCAACAGCTGCAGGTGCGGGGTGGTGCGGGCGGGCGGCGGGCGGCGGGCGGCGGGGAGCGCTGCCATCTATTATAAACTGATTGGCACGACATCGGTGCATCGGGACTCATTTAAACTGCATCGGCCGTTCATCCCCCCCCCCCCCCCCCCCCTTACAGAACTATTATTACCGGCGGCGGGCGGCCCCCGGCGACACCTAATATGGGCATGGGAATCAAACTGCGCTCCTCGGTAACAAAATTATAATAATTATAAACAATAATAGCTTACATCATGTCACTTACACCACAACAACATACACAGCGCGAGTACAAAATAAATACATTGGTGGTGAGGATGGGCGGGGCGAGCTGGCGGGCTGGCCCTAGAAGCACTTGCGGTGCACGATGCCGGGGCCCGACTCGTCGTACTCCTGCTTGGAGATCCACATCTGCTGGAAGGTGGAGAGCGAGGCGAGGATGGAGCCGCCGATCCACACGGAGTACTTCCTCTCGGGCGGCGCGATGATCTTGATCTTGATGGTGGAGGGCGCGAGCGCGGTGATCTCCTTCTGCATCCTGTCGGCGATGCCGGGGTACATGGTGGTGCCGCCGGACAGCACCGAGTTGGCGTACAGGTCCTTGCGGATGTCCACGTCGCACTTCATGATGGAGTTGTACACGGTCTCGTGGATGCCGCACGACTCCATGCCCAGGAACGAGGGCTGGAACAGCGCCTCGGGGCAGCGGAAGCGCTCGTTGCCGATGGTGATCACCTGGCCATCGGGCAGCTCGTACGACTTCTCCAGGGAGGTGGACGCGGCCGCCGTCTGCATCTCCTGCTCGAAGTCCAGCGCCACGTAGCACAGCTTCTCCTTGATGTCGCGCACGATCTCGCGCTCGGCGGTGGTGGTGAACGAGTAGCCGCGCTCCGTGAGGATCTTCATGAGGTAGTCGGTGAGGTCGCGGCCGGCCAGGTCGAGGCGCAGGATGGCGTGGGGGAGGGCGTACCCCTCGTAGATGGGCACGGTGTGGGAGACGCCGTCGCCGGAGTCGAGCACGATGCCGGTGGTGCGGCCGGACGCGTACAGCGAGAGCACGGCCTGGATGGCCACGTACATGGCGGGGCAGTTGAACGTCTCGAACATGATCTGCGTCATCTTCTCGCGGTTCGCCTTCGGGTTGAGCGGCGCCTCCGTCAGCAGGATGGGGTGCTCCTCGGGCGCGACGCGCAGCTCGTTGTAGAACGTGTGGTGCCAGATCTTCTCCATGTCGTCCCAGTTGGTGATGATGCCGTGCTCGATGGGGTACTTGAGCGTGAGGATGCCGCGCTTGCTCTGCGCCTCGTCGCCCACGTACGAGTCCTTCTGCCCCATGCCCACCATGACGCCCTGGTGGCGGGGGCGGCCCACGATGGAGGGGAACACGGCGCGCGGCGCGTCGTCGCCCGCGAAGCCCGCCTTGCACATGCCCGACCCGTTGTCCACCACCAGCGCGCCCGCGTCCTCGTCGCACATCCTGACCGGTGCTCGGTGCTGCCCGCGCTCGACCCTCGCTCACTCGGTGCGCTGTGCGGCTCCTGCGGCTGCTGCGGCAACAACCTGCAACCGACAACACCGCACGCTGCAGACACTCACTGGCTCACCGAACACAACTCAGGTGTCTGTTAGGACACACCCGTGTGTACTGCTCGTGAGCAGCGAGAACATTTTTCAGAGGTTCCAGGTTATTCTACTGCCCGTTAGTATAGAATAGATTAAACCAGAATGTTAGGTCAAAAATTGACGGTGCGGTGGAAAGAGATGGACAGTTTTAGATGGTCCATTAGATGCGTGGTCCCTGGCGGGCGGTGCGCGCCCAGCGAGCTGCGGGAGGGCCTGCTTCTAGGAGGACCCGACGGAGAGAAGATGTCTAATTATCAAACAGAAGTAGCAGCGGGCAGGCCACACCTGTCGCAGAGGAGGTGGTCGGCGGCGGCGGGCGGGGGTAGCCTGATGATGAATCACAATTTTGTATCACGTAACAAATTACCTACCTCTCATGCACATTTAGGTTAATTTCGAACAGGATGTCAATTGTAGGTCAGTTGTACGTTGAGCTCAAGCTCAACGTACAACTTGGGCTCCTGACTCACGATCATATTGAAATGTAAGGTAGAAGCACAACACTTCGATACCATAAAAAAATGCTCTCCTACCGTCACTACTGCTGAAAGCTGGCTGCTCAGCTAACACTTGGTTGCACAGTGGGTATTGTTGCACTGGGGCACTCACGGAGCGGGCGGCGGCGCTGGCGCGGAGTGAGCGGCGGCGCGCGGCGGCGCGCTATATACCGTGGGGCGGCGGCCGGGGCCGCGCGCGCGCCCTATATGGCGCTGCCCTCCGCCGGCGCGCGCCCATGCACCCGCGCACTTGCCATGTACGTGCATCGCTCGCTGGTCATGTCCCCGTGTACGTACGATGGGAATAGATCGCCGCCCGCCGCCGCCCGACGCCGCCCGACGCCGCCCGACGCCGCCCGACGCCGTTGGTGCAGTATGAATTCATGTTGTAGGACCATACAATATACCTACATACTTTTTTTTTACATAAAAGAAGATTAAATACTTTCTCAACACACTTGCTCGTGAAGTGGCCCATATTTCATTGCTTTTAACGCCACATGCAGCATATTAAACACGCGTGCTTATTTCATTACCATAACCGCACTGGTGTTTTATTCTCTAGTCTTTTTTTATTCTGAGCAAAGAGTTTTAATATCTACCAGTAAAAACAATTCAGGGAATGAATAAATTGTGAAATTTAATTATTAAGATAAATAAATTTCATCAAATTAACTACCTATTTATTTTTGTCAACAAATATTAACGTTAATAGTAAATAAATACAATTAATTAAACAGTTTATTGTATTTTTATGCTGTCGGACTGTTTCTCGGTATGTGTTATTCCTAAAGAACACATTTTCGCGAAAATTGGAAAAATAGTAGATTATACGACAACTGAATAAAAAGTGAATTTAATTCGAGGGACTAAGTTGGATCCCAAGAGCAGCTAAGGATTCTAGATTAGAATCCTGAGCGAAGCGAAGGATACAAAAGGACCGAGAAAAAATTTTTTTTTTTCACGAGTTGTATACTCTACTTTATACCATTGACTACGAGAAAATAAATTATTTAAATTTCAGTATTAAAATATAGTATTTAAATTTATCACATTTTATCATATGATAGGAAGGTTGTAAAAACCATCCTTATCTGACAGATCAAAAAATAACAGCCACTTGATCTTGCTGTTTGTTTATCAGGCAGCTATAAAATAAGGAAGGTTTGAATTCTCGGGCGCCCATCAAAGAGATTTTAGCTCCATGGTGAAATTAGAACATAGCACTCTAGCCAGCTATCTTTTTTATTTTTATTCTCTAGTGACAAAAAAGAGAGTTTTATTCACTGTTTTCGAGGAACAAAATGCTAATTTTTTTCTTTAGTGACAAAGAGTTTTATTCACTGTTTTCGAATTATTACTATTATTATTTATTTATTATAATTACATGTAGGTACTTAGGAGTACACTTATGGTCGTCAAAAATAACATAAAATATTAGGCATATTTCCAGGCCATGGCATCGTCACGTCAATGTAGTCTGTGGTTTTGTAGGACGATTTTTCAATCAATCTCTTTTATGGTTTTTTTGAATAATTTGTCAGTCATATTCTTTACATAGTCGGGTATTTGTTATAAAATTTAATTGAATTGCCTACAAATGACTTGCTCACTTTGCTGAGACGTGTTTGATGCAGCTGATGTTTGATTTTATTGCGAGTATTATATGAATGCCTGTCACAATTTTTCGGCATTTCGTTTATGTGTTTTCGACGGCGAGTTTTCGAGCGTATATAATATTTTCGTAAATATAAAGTGACGGTAATGTTAGAATATTTATTTTTCTAAAAGTGTCTCTTAAGGACTCACGACTTCCTAATTTGTATATAGCTCTGATTGCACGTTTTTGAAGGATAAATATATTTCCTACATTGGCAGCTGAACCCCAAGCTAAAATGCCGTATGACATTAGGCTGTGAAAATAACAAAAATATACAAGTCTTGCTGTTTCTACATTAGTTAGATATCTTATTTGTCGGACAGCGTATGCCGCGGAGCTTAACTTTTTACCTAGTGATTCCAAAAGCGGGTCCCACTGTAATTTTGAATCTACGGTTAGACCTAAAAAGATAGTCGAGTCGACAAATTCGAGTTTTTTTTTGGATATGTAAATATTTATTTGTGGATATTCAAAATTTGAAAGCGAGAATCTTATACATTTGGTTTTCTTTGAATTTAGCAAAAGATTATTTGTAGTAAACCTCTGGTGAATCTCTGTGAGAACGTTGTATAAGTCGTCATCACAAAACTACTTTCGAGGACTTTTAAAAATTAAAGAAGTGTCATCAGCAAACAAAACAATTTTAGACAAGCCTTCAACCATGAATGGCAAGTCACGTAACAATGATAATTTTTTTTATTATTATTCTCTAGTGACTAAAAGAGAGCTTTATTCACTATTTTCGATGAATAAAATGCTCTTTTTAGTGTGACAATGGTAAAAAAAAATTCACGATTATAATACTTCCTCTTACCCTTAAAACCTACCGGTACTTGGGTCAAGAAAGAAAAAATACATTAATAATGTGATCAAGTTGAAAGATAAAAGAACAAAATTATTAATTTAATTATTAATTAATGATGAATTAATGGTGTACTTGGGGTGATGCACAGTAGTTGCACGATATTAGGTAATTTATTGAAAAATTGTTGTGTGAGGTTGCGTCTGACCCCGAGTACACAGCCAGCACTACCAACTGGGTATAACTGTGTCGTCGCCCGACAATGTGTCCCATCATGATAATATAGCAGGTATGTTGCGACGAGTGTCGAGCGTCGAGCGTCGAGCGGCAACAAGTGATGGTAGTCGCGAGACGTACTCGAGGTGGCTGCGTGCAGTGCAGTGGTGGGCACAGTATTGTATTTTGATACTCGTATATTGTTCAAATTATGACAAGTACTTGCTCTAAAAAAATTTTTTCCAAGATTTTATTCTACTCTTTTTGTCGGCGTGATTATTAATTACCCATGCCGAATTTTTGTCAAATCGATTGAAATAATGCGACCTGTAGAGAATTACAGACAGACAGAAGGACAGACGGACAAAAGCATTTTTGGCCGATCCCGAAACTGAGACGCTTCGCTCGTTTCGCTCACTCGGTCAATGATATAATCTCTGGCAAAGTATTATCTATTAATTTAAATTCAATTCGATGCCATTAGATAAACAGTCTTTTATTTATTTATTTATGTAAGAAATAATAATAAAAGTGGGTTTTTGGTAAATACTTTAGGTTCCTAATATCTCGAAAAATATTAAATTTCGGCCATAAATATGGAGCTTAAAATGTTGCATCCGGGCTGCCCTCCACCGGCCTCCAAGGAATACGTCGCATTACAAATAACCCTCTACATTGTTAGAGAATGCCATTGGCATTACAAATTAGTGCAATAAAGTTGTAATAAATAAATATTTTTATATCTATACTAATATACATAATTTATCATTCATTCATTCATCAACAGACATGTCCCCACTGCTGGGGCTCAGGCTATAGTCCACCACGCTAGCCCAGTGCGGGTTGGTGGACTTCACATGCGCCTAAGAATTTCTCCTTCGGCGTATGCAGGTTTCCTCACGATGTTTTCCCTCACCGTTCGAGAGCAGTCAGTATGTAAATATACAAATTTCCACTCGGCTGTTTGGTCCCAAACTAAGCCAAAGCTTGTGAAGGGGTACTCAACAACTTATAAATACACATAAATACTTTTAAATAAATACTTTAATACATACCCCAGAATACGAAAACCAGCAGATATGCTCATCACACAAATATTGGCCCCGGTTGGGAATCGAACCCACGACCTCTGGCGCTATAGGCAGGGTCTCTACCAACTACGCCAACAGACCAGTGAAATAAATAAATAAATCTATATTATTATTATATCGCAAATTTCGTTCATATTCCAATTTGTCAATTTCATTCAAGTTGACCGTCCTGTCGGCCGAGCGAGCGGGCGGGGTGCGGGCGGCCCGCGGGCGGGCGGGGTGCTCACCGCTCTCTTGCTTATATTGTCTTAATAAATATGCTAAAATGTTGTATTTTTGACTATTCCTCCGAGACTGAAATTATCAAATTGTACAGAAATCTATCGATATCATTGACAGTTCCACACTATCTTATACTAGATACATTCTATCACAATTTTCTAAATTGATGAATTTTCTGGTAAATTGGCGGACCTCGGGGATCGTGGTTATAGCTGCGAGGCGCGCGCGTTGAACTCTTTCGAAGAATACCATACGATTAGCGGGCGCTGCCATATAAAATAGCGGAAACTCCTCCCGTTCGGCCGCGGCGATACATCCCGCCTCCAGCGGCCATACTCATGAGGGAAGGCGGTGGTCTGATAGAAGTATGCGAAGCCGATGGCTGGGCACCATCGGCCGGAGAGACATTGTGCATGGTGTCTGAGAACTAGAGTGGGTGTTGTGATGAAGACTTCCCTTATGTGCGAGAGAGCACATTAGCTGCATTTACACATAGCTACATTTAGTGCTTGGCGCTACAATATTGCTGCACACTGATTCACATGGTGATGAATCAATCGGACCGCACTACATCTTAACATACTTAAACTACTTTAGTTCTCAAAAATCTGAAATCGAAATTTAAGGAATCGAGCCTTGTGTTTGTTTGTTTGAATGTCTCTACGAGCGCTGCACTCAACGACTTTGGACAAGACTGAGATCGACTGACATTATATTAGTTCCACGTCCAGAGTTGTACAGTGTTGCTCCTGGAGACATGGCCTGATGAGATTCACGTGTGGTGTGCACACGTGTCGGGCGACGCTAGCGAGTTGCTTATGTACCTATAGTATCATACCGATCCTATGGCTGAGTCCGGGTTCTAGCGTAGAGTTGCGCTGGACAGGGGAATCCAAAGCAAAACATCACTAACGGTGATAATATTCAAATAATAAAAATATTGTGATGATGCGAACCAACTGAAGTTGGCGCAGTTGTCTTGATGGAGATTCGCAACAGACGCCGCGGCGTGTTGCGAAGCGACTACAACGTGACCCGTGAACCGTGTCAACGAACGAACGAACGAAGATATCGACAATTTTGTTCGACGACATTGTGAAACGGTGTTACGAAGTAGTTGCGACGCGACTCGTGTAGTCTACAGACGCCGAGGCGCGTGTTGCGAAGCGACTACAACGTGACCCGTGAACCGTGTCAACGAACGAACGAACGAAGATATCGACAATTTTGTTCGACGACATTGTGAAACGGTGTTACGAAGTAGTTGCGACGCGACTCGTGTAGTCTACAGACGCCGAGGCGCGTGTTGCGAAGCGACTACAACGTGACCCGTGAACCGTGTCAACGAACGAACGAACGAAGATATCGACAATTTTGTTCGACGACATTGTGAAACGGTGTTACGAAGTAGTTGCGACGCGACTCGTGTAGTCTACAGACGCCGAGGCGCGTGTTGCGAAGCGACTACAACGTGACCCGTGAACCGTGTCAACGAACGAACGAACGAAGATATCGACAATTTTGTTCGATGACATTGTGAAACGGTGTTACGAAGTAGTTGCGACGCGACTCGTGTAGTCTACAGACGCCGAGGCGCGTGTTGCGAAGCGACTACAAGGTTTCCGGTCGGGTTAGGTTTCGGTCGGGGTAGGTTTCGGTCGGGTTAGGTTTCGGTCGGGTTAGGTTTCGGTCGGGTTAGGTTTCGGTCGGGTTAGGTTTCGGTCGGGTTAGGTTTCGGTCGGGTTAGGTTTCGGTCGGGTTAGGTTTCGGTCGGGTTAGGTTTCGGTCGGGTTAGGTTTCGGTCGGGTTAGGTTTCGGTCGGGTTAGGTTTCGGTCGGGTTAGGTTTCGGTCGGGTTAGGTTTCGGTCGGGTTAGGTTTCGGTCGGGTTAGGTTTCGGTCGGGTTAGGTTTCGGTCGGGTTAGGTTTCGGTCGGGTTAGGTTTCGGTCGGGTTAGGTTTCGGTCGGGTTAGGTTTCGGTCGGGTTAGGTTTCGGTCGGGTTAGGTTTCGGTCGGGTTAGGTTTCGGTCGGGTTAGGTTTCGGTCGGGTTAGGTTTCGGTCGGGTTAGGTTTCGGTCGGGTTAGGTTTCGGTCGGGTTAGGTTTCGGTCGGGTTAGGTTTCGGTCGGGTTAGGTTTCGGTCGGGGTAGGTTTCGGTCGGGGTAGGTTTCGGTCGGGTTAGGTTTCGGTCGGGTTAGGTTTCGGTCGGGTTAGGTTTCGGTCGGGTTAGGTTTCGGTCGGGTTAGGTTTCGGTCGGGTTAGGTTTCGTTCGGGTTAGGTTTCGGTCGGGTTAGGTTTCGGTCGGGTTAGGTTTCGGTCGGGTTAGGTTAGGTTAGGTTAGGTTAGGTTAGGTTAGGTTAGGTTAGGTTAGGTTAGGTTAGGTTAGGTTAGGTTAGGTTAGGTTAGGTTAGGTTGGGGTGCTAGGTCGGGTAACCTCCTCGTGTGCCCTACTGCTGTGGGTGCCTTTCGGATACGTCCGGGGGTAACCATAGCAGGTTCGGGACGGTGCACCCTGGGCATCGGTCAATAATGTCTCTTCGGGGACATTATTGGCCGATGGCGAATAACCCGACACGGTCCGCTCCCAGTACTTCTCTGCTCAGCAGAGAATACATGGGATGCGGACGAACGGCGGCTCTGGTGAGCCGGGTTGGCCGGACACCAGACAGGCACTGTCATCGCCACCGCCGCAAACCGTAACCCTGAGTGACGTGGTCATGTCTCGCGGCTCAGGGCCGGGGGTCTTGCCTTAATTGGCCGGACCGCGAGGAGTAAACCTCTATAAAAAATCCCTCAAACCCTACCATTGGGGCGCCCCAAGGGGCCTTGCGTGATGGTAGGGTGCTCGGTACGAGCGGCTGGTGGGTCAAATCAGTCTTTAGCGGCCACCCTGGACACCGCCCGTCCTCCAGGTGTATAATCGGGAATTAGAGAAGATAAAAAGTTTTTACTCGTGGGAACAGTCATGGAACATATATACCAAAAACAAATTTTAACCGAGGATGGTGAAGGAGTTGGGGGAGAGCGATCGGCATCACCGGTCGTTCAACAGACAGGGCGAAGGGGGCGAGGGCGGAACACCCGCTCTAGCTCCCGAATAGGAAGGATGGACAGCGACGCGATGGAGTCGGACGACTCGTGCATGTCGCTGGGGTCACTGGCGTCGGAGCGCTCCCGCTCGCTGAAGCGTGGGCGACCGCCGATGCCGCAAATGGGAGGGAATGATGGCTTCAAGGAGCCAGAGGTGAAGAAGGCGGGTGCGGAGGCGAAGGGTGGTGGAGGAAATAGTTCCGATTCCTCCGGGAAATCCACCCGGGCGAAGAAGACCCTCCCGAGGCCAGAGCAGCTCCAGGAGGAGATGAGGGAGCAGCCGACGGCTGACTTGGGGGCGCGAATTTTTGAGTGCCTCAGCACGGTCGAGGAGGTTGCGGACAAGTCCGGCAACCTCAAGGGGAATTTTGTCCGCAGTTTGCGCCTTGCCGTGCGAACGGTGCAGGCCGCGACTGCGGAAATGGCGCAGCGCTCCGCGTCTGCCGATGTTGAGAGGCTGGAGAGGGAGAACGCAACTTTGCGCTCTCAGCTTTCCGGCCTCGAGGCGAAGGTAGAGCGCCTGATGCGGGAGGTCGGCGCCCTTAGAAATTCGGGTGCCTCCACGTCGTCGGCCCCGCAGGGACAGCCGAGATCCCCGCCGAAGGCCCCGCCGAAGGCCCCGCCGAAGGCCCCACCGAAGGCCCCGCCGGGGGCCCCGCCGTCAGCAGACCCGGGCCCCAAAACGCTCATGGAGCAGATTGGGGCCCTTGTCGAGAGAAAGCTGGCCGACTTCGAGGCCAAGCTGTTCCCAGGGAGGGCCATAAGGCCTCCTCTGGGAAAGGAAGCAGGAAAGGTGGCACCGATGCCTGAGGAGCTACCCCAAGGGCCGGCAAGGGAGAAAAGAGCTGCGCGCTCGTCCAAGGCGCCGCCAGTACCCGAACTCCCTGCGGTGCCCGCACCACTGGCTTCGGTGACGCCACCGGCGTCTCAGACCTGGGCCAATATGGTGGGGCGCAAGAAGAAGAGGAAGAAGAAGGCGGCGCTTGCTGCCCAACAGAAGGCACCGGCGGCCGCCTCTGGGCGCGCTCCATCGGCCCCGAAGGGAAGAAAGGCGCCCAGGAAGACGAACTCTCCCCGCCTGCCAACGTCCGCGGCCATCACCGTGACTGTGCCCGCGGGCACAGACGCCACGTACGCAACGGTGATGGCAGCTGCCCGTCAGAAGATCCGACTGGCGGACTGCGGGATCGAGAACGTCCGACAGAGGAGAGCCGCAACGGGGGCCCTCATCCTCGAGGTGGATGGCGAGGACCGCGGCTCAAAGGCCGACGTTCTGGCCGAAAAGCTGAGGACGGTCCTGGCGGGCACCGGTGCACGCGTGGCGCGTCCGTGTAAAATGGGCGAGGTGAGGGTGATGGACTTGGATGAGTCCGTCACCTCACAGGAGGTCGCAGCCGCGATCGCCGAGGTGGGGGGCTGTTCAGTGGAGGAGGTGAAGCTGGGTGTGATCCACCACAACTCCTCCAGGCTGGGCACAGTCTGGGCCCGATGCCCGCTCGAGGCGGTCAAGAAATTGGCCGACAATAAGCGAGTGACGGTGGGATGGGTCTCCGCGAGACTCGAGGTACTTGTGGCACGGCCTATGCAGTGCTACAAGTGCCTCGAGATGGGGCACACGCGCACGCGGTGCCCCAACGCTGAGGACCGGACCGACCGTTGCTACAGGTGTGGCAATCCCGGCCACAGGGCGAGCGAGTGCCAGGCGCTGGCGCCCAAATGTCCGTTGTGCTCGGACTTGGGCCGCAGCGCGGACCACCGGCTGGGGAGTGCGAATTGCACTCCCCCCAAGGGAAAGAGGAAAACTGGAGGACAGCAGGTTCCTCCCAATCCCCCTCAAGATGGCAGGTTAGCGTCGCCGACCCAATCGGGCACCCGCCCGCAGGAGGAAATGGAGACGTAACATTCTCTCCACCACTGAGAGTTCTTCAGGGCAACCTCAACCACTGCCGCGGGGCGCAGGACCTGCTACTGCAGTCCCTCGCGGAGTGGTCGGTTGCATTGGCCGTGGTGGCGGAGCCCTACGATGTACCGAACCACCCTCGGTGGTTCGGAGGCATCGGGGGCTCCGTCGCTATATTCTGGCCCGGTGGTGGAGAGAGTGCTCCCCCCTGCTCCTTATTGGAGACGGGGAGGGGGTATGTCGCAGTGGAGTGGGGCCCTCTGGTAGTAGTGGGGTGCTACGTTTCCCCCAACTGCTCCCTCGCCGATTACGAGGGGTACCTGGACCGGGTGGCAGACTGCATTCGCAGATGCTCGCCCGGGCCGGTGCTCGTCCTGGGAGACTTCAACGCCCACGCAACAGCGTGGGGTGAGGCCCGGGACGACGCAAAGGGGGAAACAGTCCTAGAGTGGGCGGCGGGACTAGACCTCCGACTGTTAAATCGGGGGTCGGTGAGCACCTGCGTAAGGTGGCAGGGGGAGTCCATTGTCGACCTGACATGGGCGACCCCTTCCGCATTGCGCTTGGTATCGGGATGGAGGGTAGCTGAGGAGGTGGTCACGCTATCTGACCACCGCCACATTGTGTTCAGTGTGGCCCTCCGCCCCACAGGCCCCAGCCGCCGCAGTGGCAGCCCTCCGCGGCGTTGGTCCCTCATGCGGCTCGACCGAGATTCGCTCGATGCCGCAGCCAACGTCGCGGCCTGGCCGGAACTGCACCAGGGGATCTTGCCCGATCCAGAGGAGGAGGCGACCTGGTTCCGTGACACGATGACGTCGATCTGCGACGCGTCGATGCCTCGGGCCAGGCCTACCAAGCGCGGGTCAGTGTACTGGTGGTCGGAAGACATCGCGCAATTGCGTGAAGTCTGTCTGAGGTCCCGACGCCAGCACACGAGGACCCGTAGGAGACGGCGAGCCACAGACGAGGAGAGAGTCGGAGCTTACCGGGCGTACCGTGAGGCCACGAAGGCCCTCCAGTACGCCATAAAGAGGGCTAAGTCTCGGTGCTGGAACGAGCTCATCGAGGGGTTGGACAGGGACCCATGGGGGCGCCCGTACAAGATGGTACTGGGCAAGCTCAGACCGTGGGTCCCTCCATTGACGGAAACCCTGGACCCCAACCTGGTGGGAAGAGTGGTAGATACACTCTTCCCAAGGGTCCAGGATAGCCCCTCGCCCTCCTCTTCGAGACCGTCGGACCCGACCATCTGGTCCGACGAGCTCAACGTGTCGGAGGGGGAGCTGGATCGAGCTGTGAGACGTCTCGGTGCCCGGAACACGGCGCCAGGCCCCGACGGAATTCCTGGTCGGGCCTGGGTGTTGGCTCTGGCTTCCCTGGGGAGCAGACTGAGGCGGCTGTTCAACAGCTGCCTCCGTTTGGGACAGTTCCCTTCCGGCTGGAAAGTGGCGAGGATGGTCCTCCTAAAGAAAGAAGGCAGGGTCGCGGATTCCCCCTCTGCGTACCGACCCATATGTCTGCTGGATGAGGCCGGTAAATTACTCGAGAGAGTAGTTGCCGGCCGTCTCAGCGGATATCTGTCGCGCGTAGGCCCCGATCTGGCGGATAGCCAGTTCGGTTTCCGACAGGGACGATCGACCGTAGACGCGATCCTTCGCGTCCGTTCCCTGTCGGAACAGGCGGTCGCTGAGGGTGGGGTGGTGTTGGCTGTGTCGTTAGACATAGTCAACGCCTTCAACTCCCTACCCTGGACGGCGATCAGGGAGGCACTGGTCCATCACAATGTGCCTTCCTACCTGCGGGATGTGATCGAGGCGTATCTGCGCGACAGAAGCATCCAGTATATGGGTCGGGACGGAACACTCCACCAGAGGGAGGTCAGTTGCGGGGTTCCACAGGGGTCCGTGTTGGGCCCGTTGCTGTGGGACCTCGCATATGACGCGGTCCTGCGTGTCAGTCTCCCCGCCGGCGTCAGCGTCGTCTGCTATGCGGACGACACTCTAGTTCTGGCCGCCGGGGACACCTTTGAGAGGACCACAAGGCTCGCTGAGCTTGGGGTGGCATGCGTCGTCGCCAAGATCCACGGGCTGGGCCTTAGGGTAGCGCCTCACAAGACCGAGGCGCTATGGTTCCATTCCCTGCCCAGGGGAACGGAGCCACCTAGCTCGTCGATACGAGTGGGTGGAGCGCACGTCCAGGTGGCCCAGTATATAAAATACTTGGGCCTCACCCTGGACGGTCGCTGGGGCTTCGAGGAGCACTTCGAGCGCCTAGTCCCCCGGATCCAGAGGGTAGCGGGTGCAATGCATAGACTGCTGCCCAATCTCGGGGGACCCAATGAGGGGGTTCGCCGTCTCTAATCGATGGCCCTCTACGGGGCACCCGTATGGTCTGCAAGACTTTCGGGTGTCCGGCGCTGCAGGACTAAAGTTAATAGTGTGCAGCGTCAGATGGCCATCAGGATCGCACGAGGATACCGCACGGTATCCTTTGAGGCGGCGACAGTCCTGGCGCGGTTCCCGCCCTTGGACATACTCGCGGACATGGACGCTAAGGTCTATGACCAGATCCGCCGTGCCCGCGGGAGGGGCGGAACTGCGCCAGCGGGAGCGCTCGAGGTGCTGAGACGGCAGGCGCGCCAACAGGCGCACGAGGCGTGGCAAGCGCGGCTGCAAGAGCCGCAGAACGCGCGCCAGCGCGCGGTCAGCGCTGTCCTGCCAAGCTTCGAAGCCTGGCTGGAGAGGAGGGGGCACATCACCTACCGATTGACGCAGGTGCTCACCGGGCACGGATGCTTCGGTGAGTACCTGCATCGAATCGGACGCGAGGCGACGGCGGAATGCCACCACTGTGGAGGAGACCAGGACACCGCACAGCACACGCTCGAGGAGTGCCCCGCATGGGACCCCGAGCGGCAGGTCCTGGTCAACTGGATCGGGCAAGACCTCTCGCTGCCAGCAGTAGTAGCGGCTATGCTGGCAGACGAGAGGGCATGGAAGGCCGTGGTCTCCTTTTGCGAAGCCGTCATGGTGCAGAAGGAGACCGCCGAGCGGGATCGGGAAAGGGCCGATCCCGCACGACGGAGACGGCGACGCGGCCGAGCGGGAGCGACACCCGCTCAGGCGGCGCCAACCCTGTAGGCACGGGTAACGAATTGTCCTACGGTATCCCCTGCCTGTCGTAAGAGGCGACTAAAAGGGGTCGTCGGGTCGCGAGCGGCTGGAGCGGGGGCTCCAACCGCCTAATCTGCGCGGCCCGGGGAGGACGGCAGTGCGACGTGGTCTCGTGCTGCCGTGACACCGGGAGGGTGTCGGGGGAGCCACCCGCGCTCCCCCAGGGAGGAGCCTCGGTGTAGTGCAGGGGGGGGCCCGGTGCGTTCCTTAATTGGAGAGCCCGGGGCCCCCCTTACATGCACTGAGGAGGGCCACCGTGTGGTTTTAGTGGGTAGGCCCCTCCGTATCTGAGGGGAGAGTCCCACATAACCCGGCCTTCCCCCCGAGAAGGTCGGGTATGCGTAACAAGCATTTCCACACGTTAAAAAAAAAAAAAAAAAGGTTAGGTTAGGTTAGGTTAGGTTAGGTTAGGTTAGGTTAGGTTAGGTTAGGTTAGGTTAGGTTAGGTTAGGTTAGGTTAGGTTAGGTTAGGTTAGGTTAGGTTAGGTTAGGTTAGGTTAGGTTAGGTTAGGTTAGGTTAGGTTAGGTTAGGTTAGGTTAGGTTAGGTTAGGTTAGGTTAGGTTAGGTTAGGTTAGGTTAGGTTAGGTTAGGTTAGGTTAGGTTAGGTTAGGTTAGGTTAGGTTAGGTTAGGTTAGGTTAGGTTAGGTTAGGTTAGGTTAGGTTAGGTTAGGTTAGGTTAGGTTAGGTTAGGTTAGGTTAGGTTAGGTTAGGTTAGGTTAGGTTAGGTTAGGTTAGGTTAGGTTAGGTTAGGTTAGGTTAGGTTAGGTTAGGTTAGGTTAGGTTAGGTTAGGTTAGGTTAGGTTAGGTTAGGTTAGGTTAGGTTAGGTTAGGTTAGGTTAGGTTAGGTTAGGTTAGGTTAGGTTAGGTTAGGTTAGGTTAGGTTAGGTTAGGTTAGGTTAGGTTAGGTTAGGTTAGGTTAGGTTAGGTTAGGTTAGGTTAGGTTAGGTTAGGTTAGGTTAGGTTAGGTTAGGTTAGGTTAGGTTAGGTTAGGTTAGGTTAGGTTAGGTTAGGTTAGGTTAGGTTAGGTTAGGTTAGGTTAGGTTAGGTTAGGTTAGGTTAGGTTAGGTTAGGTTAGGTTAGGTTAGGTTAGGTTAGGTTAGGTTAGGTTAGGTTAGGTTAGGTTAGGTTAGGTTAGGTTAGGTTAGGTTAGGTTAGGTTAGGTTAGGTTAGGTTAGGTTAGGTTAGGTTAGGTTAGGTTAGGTTAGGTTAGGTTAGGTTAGGTTAGGTTAGGTTAGGTTAGGTTAGGTTAGGTTAGGTTAGGTTAGGTTAGGTTAGGTTAGGTTAGGTTAGGTTAGGTTAGGTTAGGTTAGGTTAGGTTAGGTTAGGTTAGGTTAGGTTAGGTTAGGTTAGGTTAGGTTTTTTTTTTTTTTTTTTTTTTTTTTTTTTTTTTTTTTTTTTTTTTTTTTTTTTATTCAGCAACCTCTGATGTTCGTCAGAGTCTTTGTTTACTCGGGTCAGTACAGTGGTTTCAGTTTGTCTACTGTTAGTCGGGATTAAATAAATTTTTCATTCTTTTTGTTGCTCTTTTCTTTTCTTTCTTTTCTTTTTCTCTTTAATTCTTAGTTCTATTACAATGTTCTTATCTACTATTACAATTCTCTTGCTTAGATTGCTTAATTTTTATATTATTAACACTTCAATGTTTTCTTATTGCTATTTTCTTATTCTATCTATTGCTTAGTTTATATCTATTTATTTACTGTAGTTCCTTTTCTATTTTACTTGCTTCACTTGTCTTATACTGACAATGTATATACAATTATATACTTTTCAATATAGTTTTTATTGCTTATTTCTACTTATTACTATGTTAACTAATTTTCTACAATATTTAAGGAATACTATACTTTTATCTTTATTGCTTATTACATTGTTTACATTATTTTCATTTACTTCGCAGTCCAAGTGCTGTTCTAATTCGTATCTGTCTTTGCCATGGACAGGACACTTGAAGAGAATATGAGCCACGGACTCCGCTGTGCCCGGCTCACAGATGCACGACGGGTCGTCCTTGCACTTGAACCTATGCAAGTACTCGGAGAACCCGCCGTGCCCCGTCAGAACCTGCACCACAACAGGGTCCAGCTCCATCTTTTTTAGCACTGGGAATGCTTGAATTGCGTCCGGGAAGAACATCTTTGTTGTGCCAGCTGTATCGCCATCCTTATAACGCTTGTTCCATTCGCCAAGAGACTCTGCGCGAATTTGCCTCTTGGCGAATGAAACAGGCCAACAGTCGTAAATCGGCCTCGTTTTTAATTTTAGTGCAGCTTGTTTAGCGAGCTCGTCTGCTCTTTCGTTTCCCTCCAACCCGGCGTGAGCCTTGATCCAAAATAAATCAATTATTTTATCTTGCAATGTAATTTTGCGAATATTGGCTCTGATCTTAACTGCCAAGGGGTGGAGGGAAGCGACGTTCAGTACAGTCTGAAGAGCAGATCTTGAGTCGCTATAAATCTTACAACTACTAGCTGCACCCTGTAGGGCCTTTTCTGTTGCCTTATAAATGGCCAATAATTCTGCCTGGTAAACAGTGCAGCGATGGTCCAGCTTAAACTTGCGGCTATCTACCTCGACGCCATTTTCCCACATGGAAAATGCCGCCCCAACTTTACCTTCTATTTTACTTCCGTCGGTAAAGAAGTTGGTGCTGTCTCTAGTTTGCTGTTCCACCGCTGCCCTGTCCTCCAGGCATTCGAATTTTAACCCCATGTGCTCCGCTGGATGTGGCGCGTCAGTATAGGCTACCGGTTTTTCGATCTCCCTGTCGTCACCTGCAAACCCCGCGTAACCCCTCTTTTCCTCGTACAGTGAGGCCGCTTCCCGGACACGTATGTCCAGCGGAAGCAGCCCCGCTAGCACCAGGGCTGAATTCAGGGAGACTGTCCTGTAGGCTTTAACAATTTTCTGCACGAAACCACGCTGTACCACATCGAACTGCTTCCTAATCCCTAACTTTTTGGTTGCGGGAGCCCAAGCACTCGCCGCATACATAATAGTAGGTTCGACTACTGCCGTATAGATGGTTCTGATTATCTCGGGCTCCAAACCCCACTGAATTTTTGCGGCTCTGGACAGTTTTTTGTAAAGGTTCAGTGCCTTTCGGCACACATTGGACGCATGAGAGTTGAAGGTGAGCTTTTCGTCCACAGTGAGTCCGAGTATTTTGATTTCCGGGGACATGCCAATGTCCACCCCGCCCATGGTCAGGAGTGGGAGGTCGTACCTAAGCTTGTTAGTTATTGTCATTGCTTTAGTTTTCTGTGATGCAAACTTAAGCTTGTTTTTAACCCCCCACTCCCGCACATGGGCGAGGGCGGAGTTGGCACGTGCCTGGATTTCCTGCGCCGTGTCGCCCGAGAAAATCAGAATCACGTCGTCGGCGAATGCCTGACAGTAGTCGCCGCGGCCTTCTAGCTCTTTTAGTAAAGGATCCAGCAGGAGGTTCCAAAAACTAGGGCCCCCTATCGAACCCTGTACACAGCCTTTGGTGGTCACACGAGTGCACTCTGCCCCAGCATACCTCACTCGCACTTTTCTATCGCTCAGGTAGCTGTCCACCAAGCGCCTCAGGTTTGCGGGGCACTGCGTCTCCGCTAACCTGCATCGTATAGCGGGCCACCACGCCGCGTCGAAGGCTCCCTCTATGTCTAGTGAGACCAATGTTGTTATTTTCTTAGCCTTCAGCTTCTCTCTTATATGCTTAATCATGACATAGAGGGAGTCCTCGGTGCTTCGCTGTGGCGTAAATCCAAATTGGCGCTGGCTCATGGTCGGCAGGGTGTGATACCTTATCCTCCTGATGAGCATTTTTTCGAGGATTTTTCCCAAGATTGGTAACAGTCCGATGGGTCTATACGATTTGGGGTGCGTATAATCGTCCTTCCCTTGTTTACGCAGCACTACTACCGTTGCCTCTTTCCATACTACGGGGAAATGGGAGAGACCCAGGCATCTGTTAAATAGTGACAGAAAAACTTCCGGGTTCATGAGAATCGCCGCGTCGCATATATCCGCCGTAAAGCCGTCCTGTCCTGGAGCTTTCTTTGGATTAAAGCTCATAGCCGCTGACCTAAGCTCCTCCTTAGTAAACGGGGGGTCACATGACTCACCATGTGCCTCTTTATTTACCCTATTTGCTTTATCTCTCACTAGCTTATGGCTTGCGTCATCGTGGCTTGCCTCATCCTGCGGGTAGAAGGTCTCCGCCAGATAACTGGCTGAGTCCCTGTTCCCCAGGGCTACCCCGTTTAGCACCAGCGGTACATCGACTTCCCTTGTAGTGGTACGACCAATGACTCGGTAGATACCGTCCCACATGGTTTCACGATCCTGTCTTTTACAGAAGCCCTTCCAGCTTTCGGTGCGGGCCTTCCTTGCTTCCAACTGATACAGCTCCTTTGCGCAAAGGTACTGTTCGACGACCCAAGGTCGACGGACGGGCGCGGCACATGCTATCCTTCGTTTTTTGGTGGTAACGTCTTTCTTCAGCTTTGCCAGCTCATCGTTCCACCAGGGCAGTTTCATGCTTTTGGTGGTGCCGCATTTGGGTATAGCTTCGTCACATGCCACCTCCATTGTTTTGACAATCCTTTCCACCATTTCTTCCAGTTTTTCGGCACTATTTATGTTTTCTATCTCTTCCTCATTTATGTTTCCTTCAGTCCAAAGTTGATCCAGTTTCTCATGAAACTGGACCCAATTTGCCTTCCTTGTGTTGTATTTTCTAGTCGTTCTCTCTATATCTATTCCCTTGGCCTTTTCCATGTTTAGTTCGAAAAGGATTGCATTGTGGTCTGAGCATGTGACTCCCCGGTCCACCCTCCAGTTGCACACCCATCCGAGCATATCAGAAGAGCAAGTTGTTACGTCTACGTTACTGGTGAAGCGCCTTGTCCCTCTGACCGTATCAAATGTGGGCATTGTGCCCCTATTTAGTATTTGAAGGTCCATTTGTTCTAGCGCTCCCGCCAGCAGCTCTCCCCTGTGGTCGACTTTTGCGCTGCCCCACCACGTGTTCCACGCGTTTACGTCGCCCCCGAGCAGCACGTTCCTGGTTCCGATTTCTCTCATGATCTTCTCTATCTGTTCAATGTACGGTTCGAGTGGCTTATCCCCTTCCAGGTAGACCGACACTAGTCCCATCTCCCATGCTCTAGTTCGCAATTTTACCACCACTATGTTGTGCGTTGTAAGCGTTGGGCACTGGACTACGTCGATACTATTGTCGAAGATTACGACGGCCGACTTGTTGAAGTTGTCGGTGCTTCCGTTAGCTTGTATAATTTTAGTACCAGGGTAATTTTTCAATTTCCCCGTACATCCAGTGTATGGTTCTTGGACTATAGCTACTGTGACTTTTCGTTTGGTAGCTTCCATCAACAATTCGTCCGTCGCAAGCTCCCCTCTCTGTAGGTTAGCCTGTATCACGCCGTAACTGCTCATTTCCGTGTTGTTTCCTGTGCTGGTTGTTCCGTCTACGCCCGGGGCCACCTTAGCAATATGCCACCGTGGATCTCGCTAATATCTCCCATCTTTTCCTCACCGGACACTCGCCACTGAAGGCATTGTGGTTTCCTCCCTCCATTTTTGCCTTAAGGCAGTTTCTGCAACTAGGGAGTGCCCCGGCGAGAAAGTCCGCACAGTCTTGCTTAAGATGCGGGCCTCCGCAGTGGCTGCAGGCGTCCAGAGTCTCTTTGCAAAAACGCTTTCCATGTCCGTACCCCAGACAGCGCGAGCACTGTATTAGGGGCGACTGGTCTGCTACTCTGATTCTCTGGACGTCTACGTGCACCGCCCCCGCGACCGTTAGTCGGCTCCAGATTTTTGGAGATACTTTGATCACCACGTGTGCCGTAAGCGGATTTCTTGCCCTCTTTCGGAACCTTATCTCCATTCGATCTTCCTCCCCACTCACTCCCGTCAGTAGGTGTTTGTTTTGGGTCCTAATGGCCTTTATTATTTCCTCATCGGTGTGGCTCTTTAGAACTCCCAATAGGATTATGAGTGGATCCTTGTTTTTGATCTCTTCCACACTCAACTGTCCCCCGGCTTCTCGTATTCTTTCCTTTACTTTCCCTATCTCTTCTTGAGTCCTACATCCTACAATGACTTTTCTATCCCTGGCCTTCCTTATTCGATCTATCCTGACCCCTTCCTCTTTGGCGTTTACTGCCTTTCTTATGTGTTCAAATACTTGTTCGCCGGTGTCATTTTCGTCGTTGGAGGTGACTGCAATAGAATGCATAGCCACAGAGGCCTGCGTACTAGGTGGTCCTATGACCACACTCGCGTACGACGCCTTTCCTTCATTTGCCCGCTGTTTGATCAATTCTTCTCTCAGCCTCCCCATTTCCTCCTTATTTTCAGCTAACAATTTGCTATGCTCTTCGAGTCTCTCCATCAGCTCTTTTCCTTCTTCTGCTAATTTTACTTTCGTTTCCTTTTCCACCCGAGAGGGTTGTCCAATTTCCTTTTCTTTTTCTTTACCTATGTATGGAATTCCATCTTCCTCCTCTATGACCAAATTATATAAGTTTTCTAGGGCTTCTAATACTCCCGCTTTAATTTCTCCTTTCAGGTTCCGGCTGTTTGCAATGTGCATTTTTCCCTTCGAGAGCCATTCCTTAGCCTCTTGTTTTCGGCCTTTGTGTTTTGGTGCCCTCTTTTTTAATACTTTTTTGGGTGTGTTATCTATACACATGGCAGTGTACCCAAAAGGAGGGCTTTTTTGAAGTAGTGTGTGTATATTTGATTCCCCCGCTGCCGAAGCCAGTTTGGCTTTTATCTCTCCGATGCTCCTACGGAGTTCGAAGGTTTTGTTCGAGTCATTTGCAGAGGTACCAGCCCTCTCTGTCAGATCTATTAATTCCTCAGCCTGTGAGGAAGTCAAATCCGCGGACTCAGAGGTTGCGTGTTGTGGGGGTGAGCGAAACATCGCTTCAGTTAAATTAGTCAACAAAATAAAAGGTTTGTATAAGTTTTATAAATAATACTAGGTTAGGTGTAAATAATTAGTTATTAAAAGTTTTCTCTAATCCTAATCCCTACTTTTTTATTTTCAGGTGCAGTTCGACGTGCTACAGCGGTAATCGACGGTGTCAACGTGTCTACGGTCAGCAGATAACTTAAGGTAAGATTTTTACTAATATAGAGCAGAACTCTATGTGGGCTCTATCTAGAGTCGATTTGTCACTTATATTACGTCCAAAATTGTTGTCCTAAAGATGTTCTTCCCGCCGCAGAAAACCGTGTCCCGATCGGACCACTGCTTCCCGAGTTATTACAAATTTTAAAATTCCAATATGGCGGACAATATGGCCGCCGGAACTTTTAGTCCTATATGAAAGGCCTCTTGGAGACCTTTCTAACGAGCCCAAGCACGAGCCTCTAGCTGCCGGGGTCTTGGAGTTATGGGCGTTTCAAAATTTTGGGCCCAAAAGGTCCCAAAAGGGCCCTTTCGTTTATCTCAGCCCCTGGTTGTCTCAGAGACTCGCGGTTTGGCTAGTTGAGTTGCTCGTTGTGTGCTCTATCCACCCGGCCCAAAAATAGGGTTCCACTTTTTGGGGGCCCCAATTTGTCCCAAACTGGGCTTAGATGAAGCCCAGGGTCCGGCCTTTGATGATAATGAAAACCGCAGCCTCCCACGACCTCTGGTCTCCGAGATATCTTAGTTTGAATTTTTTAAAAATGGCGGACGAACTGTCAAACCTTGGGTTTGAATGCCGATATCTCTGTAACCAGGTGCCGCAGAAGGACGGGGTTTTCTCTACTATGGTCCTCGCGACCTCCTCCACCGGACAGAGCACAAAACAGCAAGTCAAAAATTCCGCAAATTTTCCAAAAATTTTTTGGCCCAATTGGCCTCTCACCGGTCCAAGTCGACTCCAGGGAGGCTCCGGAAGCCAATAGAGAAATCCGCGATTCTCTAGTCCAAGCAGAAGCGGAGTTATGGGCGGTCGAACTTTTCCAAGATGGCCGCCCAACTGTCAAAGTGCGTGTTAAAATGCGGATAACTTGGCTCCCTGAAGTCGGATTGAGCCGGAAAAAACTTTGTTGAGGTCGGCCTTACCTCTGCTAATTTATGGGACCGGTTATAGCCCAAAATAATAAAACTTCTCCAATTTTGAAAATTTTTGAAAAACTTAAAATTATAGACAATTCTATGGGTAATAGCGGAAACCGCAATTCTGTAAGATTAAAATTAACACAGATATAGCGATTTTAAGATTTTGCCCCAATATGCAAATGAGGGCCCAAAAGGGCCCAAAATGTCAAAATCGGCCCGGGATGAGCCAGAGCCCTGTGGTTTTGGGCTCAGAGGGGGTGAATTAGGTCAGGAGACCTATTCCCGGGGTCAAAATTATTTATTTACTTGTATTTTTCTATAAATACACTAAAAATCTTAAAAAATCTATATCTCCGTGAAATAAAATGCTAAAAATACAGTTTTAGTATGTAAATTCGTCTAAAATCGGCCTCTATCACACAGAATATAAAAACACATAAATTCGTAAGGCACGTACATAAAATTTGAGAAAAACCAAAATTTTTGGTTTTTTCAGGATATCTGGAAAGTTTTACACAATAAAATTATATAGTTTGGAGAAGGCACTTAAGCGTCCTAGCGCGCAACAGAATCGTCTTTAAAACAGGTGGGTCGTCGATCTTGATCCCGAGTTACAAAGCGGCAAAGTTTCAGCACATTAATTAAAAAATCTCGACTTACAGAGGCTGAAAAATTTTTCTGTAAGTTGCAGTCGTCTTCTAGCTCCAATGCGCAGATTTCGTCCTTTGACCCCAACCTTCTATCTTCACGCGTTCTCGATGTCAAAGAGGTTAGGAGCACGTGTTTTTCCCAGAAAAACAGCGATAACTCCAGAGGGCGTGGTCGTCGGGTGCTCGAAGAGGTGTCAGCTTGTAGGCCTCACTGAGGCCGACAAAGTGGTGGTAGAAAAAGTAGGGGGCAGCGCGGAAAAACCAGCGCCGCACGCCAAAAACACTTATAATTTCACAAACACGTGGTGAAAAACACTGTTTTCCTGGAATAACTTCCAGGAAAAGGTCGTCGCCTTGTAGCACTTATCACTGGCGGATGGGCTTTCACTTTCCACGTATTTTGACACTATTTTCATAGAGATCGGACAACTTTTTCCTATTTTTATGGATTTTTAAGCGCGGAGCGACTTTAAAAACGATCCGTGCGCATCGAGGAGTGGTGCGCGACTCTCGTTAGGTTAGGTTAGGTTAGGTTAGGTTAGGTTAGGTTAGGTTAGGTTAGGTTAGGTTGGGTTAGGTTAGGTTAGGTTAGGTTAGGTTAGGTTAGGTTAGGTTAGGTTAGGTTAGGTTAGGTTAGGTTAGGTTAGGTTAGGTTAGGTTAGGTTAGGTTAGGTTAGGTTAGGTTAGGTTAGGTTAGGTTAGGTTAGGTTAGGTTAGGTTAGGTTAGGTTAGGTTAGGTTAGGTTAGGTTAGGTTAGGTTAGGTTAGGTTAGGTTAGGTTAGGTTAGGTTAGGTTAGGTTAGGTTAGGTTAGGTTAGGTTAGGTTAGGTTAGGTTAGGTTAGGTTAGGTTAGGTTAGGTTAGGTTAGGTTAGGTTAGGTTAGGTTAGGTTAGGTTAGGTTAGGTTAGGTTAGGTTAGGTTAGGTTAGGTTAGGTTAGGTTAGGTTAGGTTAGGTTAGGTTAGGTTAGGTTAGGTTAGGTTAGGTTAGGTTAGGTTAGGTTAGGTTAGGTTAGGTTAGGTTAGGTTAGGTTAGGTTAGGTTAGGTTAGGTTAGGTTAGGTTAGGTTAGGTTAGGTTAGGTTAGGTTAGGTTAGGTTAGGTTAGGTTAGGTTAGGTTAGGTTAGGTTAGGTTAGGTTAGGTTAGGTTAGGTTAGGTTAGGTTAGGTTAGGTTAGGTTAGGTTAGGTTAGGTTAGGTTAGGTTAGGTTAGGTTAGGTTAGGTTAGGTTAGGTTAGGTTAGGTTAGGTTAGGTTAGGTTAGGTTAGGTTAGGTTAGGTTAGGTTAGGTTAGGTTAGGTTAGGTTAGGTTAGGTTAGGTTAGGTTAGGTTAGGTTAGGTTAGGTTAGGTTAGGTTAGGTTAGGTTAGGTTAGGTTAGGTTAGGTTAGGTTAGGTTAGGTTAGGTTAGGTTAGGTTAGGTTAGGTTAGGTTAGGTTAGGTTAGGTTAGGTTAGGTTAGGTTAGGTTAGGTTAGGTTAGGTTAGGTTAGGTTAGGTTAGGTTAGGTTAGGTTAGGTTAGGTTAGGTTAGGTTAGGTTAGGTTAGGTTAGGTTAGGTTAGGTTAGGTTAGGTTAGGTTAGGTTAGGTTAGGTTAGGTTAGGTTAGGTTAGGTTAGGTTAGGTTAGGTTAGGTTAGGTTAGGTTAGGTTAGGTTAGGTTAGGTTAGGTTAGGTTAGGTTAGGTTAGGTTAGGTTAGGTTAGGTTAGGTTAGGTTAGGTTAGGTTAGGTTAGGTTAGGTTAGGTTAGGTTAGGTTAGGTTAGGTTAGGTTAGGTTAGGTTAGGTTAGGTTAGGTTAGGTTAGGTTAGGTTAGGTTAGGTTAGGTTAGGTTAGGTTAGGTTAGGTTAGGTTAGGTTAGGTTAGGTTAGGTTAGGTTAGGTTAGGTTAGGTTAGGTTAGGTTAGGTTAGGTTAGGTTAGGTTAGGTTAGGTTAGGTTAGGTTAGGTTAGGTTAGGTTAGGTTAGGTTAGGTTAGGTTAGGTTAGGTTAGGTTAGGTTAGGTTAGGTTAGGTTAGGTTAGGTTAGGTTAGGTTAGGTTAGGTTAGGTTAGGTTAGGTTAGGTTAGGTTAGGTTAGGTTAGGTTAGGTTAGGTTAGGTTAGGTTAGGTTAGGTTAGGTTAGGTTAGGTTAGGTTAGGTTAGGTTAGGTTAGGTTAGGTTAGGTTAGGTTAGGTTAGGTTAGGTTAGGTTAGGTTAGGTTAGGTTAGGTTAGGTTAGGTTAGGTTAGGTTAGGTTAGGTTAGGTTAGGTTAGGTTAGGTTAGGTTAGGTTAGGTTAGGTTAGGTTAGGTTAGGTTAGGTTAGGTTAGGTTAGGTTAGGTTAGGTTAGGTTAGGTTAGGTTAGGTTAGGTTAGGTTAGGTTAGGTTAGGTTAGGTTAGGTTAGGTTAGGTTAGGTTAGGTTAGGTTAGGTTAGGTTAGGTTAGGTTAGGTTAGGTTAGGTTAGGTTAGGTTAGGTTAGGTTAGGTTAGGTTAGGTTAGGTTAGGTTAGGTTAGGTTAGGTTAGGTTAGGTTAGGTTAGGTTAGGTTAGGTTAGGTTAGGTTAGGTTAGGTTAGGTTAGGTTAGGTTAGGTTAGGTTAGGTTAGGTTAGGTTAGGTTAGGTTAGGTTAGGTTAGGTTAGGTTAGGTTAGGTTAGGTTAGGTTAGGTTAGGTTAGGTTAGGTTAGGTTAGGTTAGGTTAGGTTAGGTTAGGTTAGGTTAGGTTAGGTTAGGTTAGGTTAGGTTAGGTTAGGTTAGGTTAGGTTAGGTTAGGTTAGGTTAGGTTAGGTTAGGTTAGGTTAGGTTAGGTTAGGTTAGGTTAGGTTAGGTTAGGTTAGGTTAGGTTAGGTTAGGTTAGGTTAGGTTAGGTTAGGTTAGGTTAGGTTAGGTTAGGTTAGGTTAGGTTAGGTTAGGTTAGGTTAGGTTAGGTTAGGTTAGGTTAGGTTAGGTTAGGTTAGGTTAGGTTAGGTTAGGTTAGGTTAGGTTAGGTTAGGTTAGGTTAGGTTAGGTTAGGTTAGGTTAGGTTAGGTTAGGTTAGGTTAGGTTAGGTTAGGTTAGGTTAGGTTAGGTTAGGTTAGGTTAGGTTAGGTTAGGTTAGGTTAGGTTAGGTTAGGTTAGGTTAGGTTAGGTTAGGTTAGGTTAGGTTAGGTTAGGTTAGGTTAGGTTAGGTTAGGTTAGGTTAGGTTAGGTTAGGTTAGGTTAGGTTAGGTTAGGTTAGGTTAGGTTAGGTTAGGTTAGGTTAGGTTAGGTTAGGTTAGGTTAGGTTAGGTTAGGTTAGGTTAGGTTAGGTTAGGTTAGGTTAGGTTAGGTTAGGTTAGGTTAGGTTAGGTTAGGTTAGGTTAGGTTAGGTTAGGTTAGGTTAGGTTAGGTTAGGTTAGGTTAGGTTAGGTTAGGTTAGGTTAGGTTAGGTTAGGTTAGGTTAGGTTAGGTTAGGTTAGGTTAGGTTAGGTTAGGTTAGGTTAGGTTAGGTTAGGTTAGGTTAGGTTAGGTTAGGTTAGGTTAGGTTAGGTTAGGTTAGGTTAGGTTAGGTTAGGTTAGGTTAGGTTAGGTTAGGTTAGGTTAGGTTAGGTTAGGTTAGGTTAGGTTAGGTTAGGTTAGGTTAGGTTAGGTTAGGTTAGGTTAGGTTAGGTTAGGTTAGGTTAGGTTAGGTTAGGTTAGGTTAGGTTAGGTTAGGTTAGGTTAGGTTAGGTTAGGTTAGGTTAGGTTAGGTTAGGTTAGGTTAGGTTAGGTTAGGTTAGGTTAGGTTAGGTTAGGTTAGGTTAGGTTAGGTTAGGTTAGGTTAGGTTAGGTTAGGTTAGGTTAGGTTAGGTTAGGTTAGGTTAGGTTAGGTTAGGTTAGGTTAGGTTAGGTTAGGTTAGGTTAGGTTAGGTTAGGTTAGGTTAGGTTAGGTTAGGTTAGGTTAGGTTAGGTTAGGTTAGGTTAGGTTAGGTTAGGTTAGGTTAGGTTAGGTTAGGTTAGGTTAGGTTAGGTTAGGTTAGGTTAGGTTAGGTTAGGTTAGGTTAGGTTAGGTTAGGTTAGGTTAGGTTAGGTTAGGTTAGGTTAGGTTAGGTTAGGTTAGGTTAGGTTAGGTTAGGTTAGGTTAGGTTAGGTTAGGTTAGGTTAGGTTAGGTTAGGTTAGGTTAGGTTAGGTTAGGTTAGGTTAGGTTAGGTTAGGTTAGGTTAGGTTAGGTTAGGTTAGGTTAGGTTAGGTTAGGTTAGGTTAGGTTAGGTTAGGTTAGGTTAGGTTAGGTTAGGTTAGGTTAGGTTAGGTTAGGTTAGGTTAGGTTAGGTTAGGTTAGGTTAGGTTAGGTTAGGTTAGGTTAGGTTAGGTTAGGTTAGGTTAGGTTAGGTTAGGTTAGGTTAGGTTAGGTTAGGTTAGGTTAGGTTAGGTTAGGTTAGGTTAGGTTAGGTTAGGTTAGGTTAGGTTAGGTTAGGTTAGGTTAGGTTAGGTTAGGTTAGGTTAGGTTAGGTTAGGTTAGGTTAGGTTAGGTTAGGTTAGGTTAGGTTAGGTTAGGTTAGGTTAGGTTAGGTTAGGTTAGGTTAGGTTAGGTTAGGTTAGGTTAGGTTAGGTTAGGTTAGGTTAGGTTAGGTTAGGTTAGGTTAGGTTAGGTTAGGTTAGGTTAGGTTAGGTTAGGTTAGGTTAGGTTAGGTTAGGTTAGGTTAGGTTAGGTTAGGTTAGGTTAGGTTAGGTTAGGTTAGGTTAGGTTAGGTTAGGTTAGGTTAGGTTAGGTTAGGTTAGGTTAGGTTAGGTTAGGTTAGGTTAGGTTAGGTTAGGTTAGGTTAGGTTAGGTTAGGTTAGGTTAGGTTAGGTTAGGTTAGGTTAGGTTAGGTTAGGTTAGGTTAGGTTAGGTTAGGTTAGGTTAGGTTAGGTTAGGTTAGGTTAGGTTAGGTTAGGTTAGGTTAGGTTAGGTTAGGTTAGGTTAGGTTAGGTTAGGTTAGGTTAGGTTAGGTTAGGTTAGGTTAGGTTAGGTTAGGTTAGGTTAGGTTAGGTTAGGTTAGGTTAGGTTAGGTTAGGTTAGGTTAGGTTAGGTTAGGTTAGGTTAGGTTAGGTTAGGTTAGGTTAGGTTAGGTTAGGTTAGGTTAGGTTAGGTTAGGTTAGGTTAGGTTAGGTTAGGTTAGGTTAGGTTAGGTTAGGTTAGGTTAGGTTAGGTTAGGTTAGGTTAGGTTAGGTTAGGTTAGGTTAGGTTAGGTTAGGTTAGGTTAGGTTAGGTTAGGTTAGGTTAGGTTAGGTTAGGTTAGGTTAGGTTAGGTTAGGTTAGGTTAGGTTAGGTTAGGTTAGGTTAGGTTAGGTTAGGTTAGGTTAGGTTAGGTTAGGTTAGGTTAGGTTAGGTTAGGTTAGGTTAGGTTAGGTTAGGTTAGGTTAGGTTAGGTTAGGTTAGGTTAGGTTAGGTTAGGTTAGGTTAGGTTAGGTTAGGTTAGGTTAGGTTAGGTTAGGTTAGGTTAGGTTAGGTTAGGTTAGGTTAGGTTAGGTTAGGTTAGGTTAGGTTAGGTTAGGTTAGGTTAGGTTAGGTTAGGTTAGGTTAGGTTAGGTTAGGTTAGGTTAGGTTAGGTTAGGTTAGGTTAGGTTAGGTTAGGTTAGGTTAGGTTAGGTTAGGTTAGGTTAGGTTAGGTTAGGTTAGGTTAGGTTAGGTTAGGTTAGGTTAGGTTAGGTTAGGTTAGGTTAGGTTAGGTTAGGTTAGGTTAGGTTAGGTTAGAGTTAGGTTAGGTTAGGTTAGGTTAGGTTAGGTTAGGTTAG